>OU898277.1:46598034-47198034 GCA_918026665.1 Diabrotica balteata
ATTTGTTTAAAATGAGGAGCAAAAATTTAAATCGAATTTTAAAATGATTGTTTATTTGGCTAATCTTCTTCTCATGACGCCGTCTCCTTTCCAAGATTGGCGATCCAAATGGCAATTGTAGTTTTGGAAACTGCTGCTCGAAAGATTTTTGCGGATGAGCGGTCGAATCATCTCCTCAGGTCTTTCAGCCACGAGTTCTGGTGTCTTCCTACTGATCTTTTGCCCCGTACTTTTCCTTCCAATATAACTTGAAGTAATTCATATCTTTCGCCTCTCAATACATGACCCAAGTATTGCATTTTCCTCTCTTTGATTATTCTTAGTAATTCTTTTGGTTTACACATGCGACGAAGTACCTCAACATTAGTAGCTCTTTGTACCCATGGAATTCTCAACATTCGTCTGTATATATACATCTGAAAGGCATCTATTCTTTTTTTATTTCAGAGTCCAATGTCCAACTTTCACAGCCACATAGTAAAACAGAAAAAACGTAATATCTGATCATTCGGATTCTAAGCTACCTACTCATTAATGTTTTCCTTGCTTGTTCGATTCTTGATATGATTTCTTTTTTTTTATTACACTGACTATTGATATTTACTCCCAAATATTTTATGGAATTTACCTGTTCTATTAATTGACCCTTGGCATACACATGTACGTTTATTGGTGTCTTTGAAAATACTAAAGTTTTAGTTTTGGAAACGTTTAGATGAAAACCGAACATTTCGCTGTGGTGAACTACCGCATTTATTATATTTTGTAGTCCTTGTGCGTTGCTTGCTATTAAGACGGTATCATCAGTATATCTGATGTTGTCTATGCTGATTTCGTTTCCTCTCGTGTTCCCAATCCGTTTCGAAATCCGAATTGAGTGTCACTCATCTGGAACTTGCACTTTTTGTAAATTCGTGTACGGACAATTCGGAGAAAAGTTTTAAGGACATGAGACATCAAGATTAATATTCGATAATTATCGCATTGAAGACCTAGAAAATGCAGTAAAACTGGCGACTACTACACACAACCTGTAATGGGTGACTGTAATGGTAAGTTGGGATGTAAACTGGACGTGACCGAAGTTGCAATAGGTCCCTACGAATTCAACCAAAGAAATGAAGCAGGAGAAATGTTTTTGGGTTTGTTGGTACGAAATGGCCTCTTTGCAATGAATAGCTTTTTCAAAAAAGTCCTCAAACAAAATGGACCTAGGCAAGTCCAGATGGAGTCACCTAAAATGAAATTGATTTTGTCTTAACCAACAACAAAGACATGGTCCATGATGTATCAGTTCTTAACAGCTCTTCAGTGGGAAGTGATCAAAGAATGGTAAGAGCGAATATCGTGCTAAATCTCCAAAAATAAAGATACAAAATGATAACAAAAACACACCCAATAGGATGGAATCCAATCGAAAACACCATGTCCCTTGAAGAGGAAATTCTCACATGTCTGGAGACAACAAATATAGACTTTATTGATGTCGAAGCCTTAAATGATAACTTAATAAAAGCTATGAAGAACGCAGAGAAAGGTGCAATACAAATCCTAGGAGAGATAAGGAGCAAAAAATGAGTCAAGAGACAAAAAACTTATGGAAACACGAAGAGAACTTAAGAACAAAAACGATACGAATACACGCATACTATAACAACTTAATAAAGATATTAATAAAGCAGTGGGAAAGGATGTACGACAATATAACACAAAAAGGATTACAACGGTTGTCGAGGAAAATAAAAGTTTAAAGATGCTGAAGAGATGTCAAGCTCTAGGTAAGAAAAATATTGTTAAGCTCGCAGATCGAAATGGAAAAGTGGTGACAGATAAAGATAAGATAATTAAGGTAATTGTAGAATTTTACACAGAATTATATAGAGAAAGGGGTAAGAAAGACGGCACCAAGTTGAGAAAAGTCCAGAATGTGGGTTCAGAGAATATTCCAGTAATAACAATCGAATAAGTCTCAAAGTCATTAAATCGAATGAAAAACAATAAAGCAGCTGGTAATGACCAAATCGTTATTGGGGCAGTTAAAGCAGGAGGAAAGACAGTATTGAAAGCATTGACACAATTATATAACTTATGCCTTTCAAAAGAGGTTACACCATCTCAGTGGAATAAAGCTGTTATAGTAGTCATACCCAACAAGGGAGATATAACAGAGCTAAAGAACTATATACCTATTAGCTTGTTATCTCAAGTTTATAAGTTGTTTATAAAATAATAACTAATAGGTTGACGTCAAAACTACACTTCTATTAACCTTGCAAGCAAGCAAGATTTAGAGCTGGATACGGAACAAATGATAATTTCTTCTTAGAGTGCCGTCTCCCTACGGAGGTTGGCAATCATAATGGCTATTCTTATTTTAGAACTTGCTGCTCTAATGATCATGCAAATTGCGTGCAAATGATCATTTGCAAACCATTAATTCGTTAATTGAAAAACCATTGAATATAATAGACCCCTGATAATTGTCTTTGTAGACTTTGAAAAAGCATTTGATACAGTCAATCAAAGTGAAATGCTCCAAGTTCTAACACAATGTAGAATAGATTACCGATACATATCCCTTATCAGAAACATCTATCAACATGCTACAGTCTGTGTAAGACTTAATGAAGATACTGGGAAAGATACTGGGACCTTTCGTATTGAAAGAGGCGTTCGGCAAGGAGACAACATGTCTCCTAAATTATTTATAACTTTGCTAGAATACGCTTGTAAAACAATATATTGGAACGAAAAGGGCATCAATGCAGATGGAAAATTTTTAAATAACCTTAAATTTGCAGATGATATCGTTCTTATTGCAGACAACTTTGATCAGGCACAGATGGTGCTCCAAGAACTCTATACTGACACAAAAAGAGTTGGTCTTAAAATAAATTTTTCAAAAACACAATTTATGACAAATTTAGTGCACAACAAAAACATCTCAGTAGAAGACAAAGATATTGAGACAGTTGACTCCTATAGATACTTGGGCCATGAGATCAGAATAAGTTGAGACAACCAAACAATCGAGCTGAAAAGAAAAATAAAACTCGCTTGGGCGGAAAGATGAAGGATATTTTTAGGTCTAAGATTCCAATGTGTCCGAAAAGAAAAGTATTTAATCAGTGTATTTTGCCAGTGATGACCTACGCCGCAGAAACCCTAACACTCACAAGACCAACAGTGAGTAAACTACAAGTTGCGGAAAGGGCAATGGAGAGAATAATGTTAAGGATTTCTCTACGTGATAGAATACATAATTCTACTATACGCAAAAGATCAGGAGTAGCAGACGTTATTGAAAGGATAACAACACTAAAGTGGAACTGGGCAGGTCAGGTAGCAAGATGAGTTGATGACCGTTGGACAAAAAGAATTTTGGAATGGAGACCCCGAATACAAGCTAACAGAAATAGAGGTTGACCCCCAAAGAGATGGTAAGATGACATAAAAAGAGTGACTACTAATTGGATTCAGATGACGCAAAATCGGACTAAGTGGAAAAGCGCGCGAGAAGCCTATGTTCAGCAGTGGACGTTAGAGGCTAGTTGATGATGATGATCGCATTGTGAGGAATTCGATTTTTTTGGTAATGCTACGAATGTCGATTTTAGCCAGTCTGTTGATATTTTACCTGTATCATATATCTTATTGAATAGTGCAGTTATTAAGTCTAAGCTTTTACTTTCATTATCAGCAATTAGTTTTAGTATTTTGACATTGATATTGTCTGGACCGGGGGCTTTTCCATCTTTCTGATATTTTACTTCGTGAATCATTTCTTCTTTGGTTATTGGTCCTTTTTCATTTATTCAATCATCTGTGGATGATGGAGAACAAGGTCTACCGTCGTTAAAAAGAGTTTGTATGTATTCTTTCCATCTCTGTAGTTTATTTTCTGTACCCATAATTATTTCGTTATTATTATTTTTTAATGTTGTTACTTGGCTCTTTTTGTGTCTACCTGTCATTTCTTTTACTTTTTTATGAATATTAAGGGTGTCATATTTTTCCTGAAATTGTTCAATTTCTAGGCATTTTGTTGACATTCAGTTTTCTTTCGCCTCCCTGCACTTTTTTCTAATGATTTTATTGATTCGCTTGTATTCTATTGGGCTTGTTTTATGTTTTCGTCTTACGTGCATGAGGTCCATGATCTCTTGCGTTATCCATTCTTGTTTTTTGTTGTTTTATGAACCCGATGTCTTTTTCTTGTATCTTTGTTTTTAGAGCAGTCCATGTTACTTCAATGTCTGTCTTTACCAAGTTTTCGATCGTTTTTATTTCTTCCTCAAGCTTGATACTTATTTCTTTTTATGTTCAGGGTTCTTCAGTTGTAAGATGTCTATTTTTCTTGTCACTGTTTTCTTTTTGAGTTTGAGAAATCCTTTTAATCTAAAATTCATTATAACTGGATTGTGATTGCTATGTATATCAGCTCCTGGGTATGTTTTCGTAGATTGTATGTACTGCTTAAAGGTGTTATTGAGCAAAATGAAGTCAATTTGATTTCTAACAATTCTGTCTGCATGTGATTTCCATGTGTATAGCCTTCTAGGATGTTGTTAGAAGAACGTATTGGCTATTAACAGATTGTTTTCTACGCAGAATTGTACAAGTCTATCTCCTCTATTATTCCTGTTACCTGGACCATATGCTTCTATGTGGTCTCCTTCAGCACCACGACCAATTTTAGCGTTAAAGCCATCCATGATCATCGTTATCTCAGCTCTTTTTGTCAGTCGCATTATTTCATCTATGTTGATATAAAATTTTTCGATTTATTCGTTTGTCTTGTCACTTATTGGAGCATAGACCTGAATAATATTTAGTTTTCTGTGAGTTGTTCAGGCCACCTTAATTCACTCATCACCAAGATGTCTATTTTCAGTCTTATCATCTCGGCTTCAGTGTTTGCCAGTTTCCCGGACATAAATAAGCTGCATACGTTCCAAGTGGCAATATGTACTATTCGGTCTTATATTTGTATTCTCTGTCCACTTTCTTGGGTAGTTGACAGGGGGATTCTTCGCACTCTCTCTCCTTTTAAAGGGTGCCCCGGACTGAGGGCCATTTTCTTTTTCTATTCTGCCATTTAGATTTGTGGAAAATATAATGGGGTGGTTTTCCTGTTGTCTTTCCCATCGCAGTACCACAACCATTTAATGAATGTATAAATATAATGATTAACCTGCTGTACAATTATTTTGTAAATAACATAATAGTGTACTTACTGATTATTTAAATTTATAAATCATCATCATTCTCACTAAATTCACTACCGCTATCATTATGTAAATCTATAATCACTGGATTAATTTCACCAATTTTATTTTCCCGGATACACCACTCTTCTATTAATTTTTCCCATTTATTTACAATTTTGACCCATATTTCTGGAGTTACAATTTTAAAAACTTCTTGCCACATTTCTCTAACTGCATCGTCACTGTTTCCACTTCATCCAACGTGATTATCATAAATACGTTTTACATATACCCCAGATGTGTTCGATGGGATTAAACTATTTTTAACAAACCAATTTTTTATGCTCGGTACGTTCCACGACTGTTTTGGTTGTTTCTCCAAAATCTCCGAATGGTAAGGTGCATTATCTAAAACTATAACTGATGGTTTCCTCAGACTAGGTAACAGTTTCTCCTCAAGCCATTTAACAAACATATCTGCATTCATGTTTTCATGGTAATCAGAAGATATTGATTTTGAAAAAAAAATCAAATCTGCGTTTTCTATAAAGTCTTCTTTCCCTCATGCATAAAGAGTGATGTGTCTTTTGCATTCGCTATCTGTGTGTTTTATTGATTTTATGCTGTCGTCTTGCAAAAATCTTTATTCCACCTTTTGCAAATATCCATGTCTCAAATAAGTATACGAATGTTGCATTTTCAAATTTAAGTCTAGTATATTCTCTCAAAAATTTAATTATTTTGTGAACCACACTACTCCTTTCGCATAAAAATAACCTATTATTTTCTTTTTTGAAAAGGCTAGTCCTTTCACTTTCCAAAGGCTAGTCCTCTTAATTTCAGAAACTTGTCTTTCTCTTATTTTGGCCAGTAAAGTATAGTAAAATTACGCCCAGGATGGTCAGAAAAGGTCCTACCGCACTGACCACCGCCATCCTTTAATGGTGGTTGGTAATATTACTAATATGTGTATACCAAAGTGAGCTAAGAATCCGAATTCACCCCAGATATTTTGTAATTGCTTTAATTAAATTTAAGTTGACATAGTGGTTTTTTTACACCACTAATTTCGTTTATTGTTCCTTTAGTCAATTAAATGTTTGATAGTATACAAGGCAACTATCGAACACAGTGATTAATTAAATCTTACCCAAGTACTTTCGATCAATAGATCATCTTCAGGGGCATTTCGTCAGTTGTGGGCTATTCGACATGAGTAGAACGTCATAAAAGTAAAATTGGACATAACAATACAATACACAAAGACAAACAAACACTTTAAAATTTTTAAAGGAGAAACTACATGTTATACAGAAACCGGAGACAGAATGGGCTCCCGGTCTAGCGGAAATGTTGAGATCTCGACAACTGAAATGTTGTGTATTGTATTGTTATGTCCAATTTTACTTTTATGACGTTCTACTCATGTCGGATAGCCCACAACTGACGAAATGCCCCTGAAGATGATCTATTGATCGAAAGTACTTGGGCAAGATTTAATTAATCACTGTGTTCGATAGTTGCCTTGTATACAATCAAAGTTTAATTATTCGAACATTCAACCTTATATTGAATTATTAATGTGTTGCAAACCACGTCTATGAAATTTAAAAACCTAAATAATTGCAATTTGCTAAGAACAATGCCATTAAAATTGGCTAATTATAGATAGTGACGACTAGTGGATCATAATTGAACTACAAAAATGATTTCTAAATTAATTCAGATTAAAAATGGCCAATAACTGGCGGTGAATTATGGCGTCAGAGCCTCATAGGTCAGGGGCCACCAATTATATTCCCTGAGGATCAGTTTCGAAAACCTACTACACTTCCGCGGTCCGGACACTCAGTACTAAACCAGGCAGTGCCGTAACCAGGAGGGAGGTTACCTAGAAACCCTCCAGTAGTTGTAACCCCCCTCAAGAGATCATCTTCGTTAGATAGTTGAAACCGGTTGAAACCAGGCAACTAGGCCACCTCGTTTAGTGAGGGGTATGAAATAAACTCAAGGAAAAAGATTATTATAAAGCTATTAGGTATATTGTTTTTCCTCGTCTTTGTTTAATAAATTTTTGAGGCGTAACTTGAAATATTTGTATCTGGTCAACATTAATATCTTTATTACTATAACAAACGGATTTAAGAAGAGGGATTTAAGGAGAGAGATTAACTTTGAGAACTGGGTAACATAAATATCTTTATTACTATCACAAATGGATTTATGAAGATGAAAATGCAAAAGTTCTGCCTTAATATCTATTTATTTATTTATTTATTTAATTAACGGATATACCATTTTTACATAAATATGACGTCAACCTTTACAAAGCTTAGGTATACATAGATTGCGTTAATAAAAAACAAACCAAAATTAAAATCAAACAAAATTCAATTAAAATGGTAACTTAAGGTATTAAATAATGCTCAAAATCGCTCAAATGATTTCTTAAATGCTGCTGTAGATATTCCAAATAACTCTAAATTATTGCTGTGCTCATTAGCAGTTCGTAAAATTCTTGTAATGGGTTCATTTTGGCCATAATTCGTACTGTGGAATGGAATGTTGAAAATCTCAGTGTTACGAGTTCTTCGAGTATTAACATTAAAACTTATTAAACTTAGTAACTCTGGATCTTGAACATATCCATTTATAACTTTAGAAAGGAAACATAAATCCGCTTGACATCGTCTATCATGTAGTGATGAGATATTAAGTATTGACAGTATATCATCATATGTGTATTGCTGTCTAAGAAAACCAATTTTGTAAGCACATACCCTCAAGAATTTATTTTGAACTCTCTCGATACTGTAGATGTCACTGTTATATGAAGGAGACCAAATGAGAGAACCATACTCCAAAACTGATCGAACTAAACTAAAGTATAACATTTTTAAAGTTTGTACTGAAAACTGATTACAGTTTCTAAGAATAAATCCTAACATTTTTAAAGCTTTAGCTGAAGTTTCGTTAATGTGATTTTTAAAAGTAAGTTTAGAATCAAAATTTATACCTAAATCTTTAATATTATGACGTGCCTCTAAAGGTACATTATTTATATAATAATCATAATTTACAAACTCTCTTGATCTTCCAAAAGTAATTTTAAAACATTTTTGTATATTTAAGTATAGCATGTTTACCTCACACCAACTAGCTAAGCTTTTAATGTCATTCTGTAATAAAGAGGCATCAACTAGGTCATTAACTATTCGAAATATTTTAAGGTCATCAGCAAACATTAGAAAATTACTATTTTTAATCACTGAGGATATATCATTAACAAATATATTAAATAAGAGAGGCCAATATGCGACCCCTGAGGAAACTCCTGAGGTTACAGATACTCGTTGAGATAAACAATTTCCATATTTAACATACTGACATCTACCAGATATATAACTACCTATCCACTCAATTATTTTACCTCCAAATCCATAGCCATTTAATTTAGCAATAAGCAGATCATGGTTAACTCTATCGAAGGCTTTTGAGAAGTCTGTGTAGATAGCGTCAACCTGACCCTTCTGTTCCACTGAATTAGCTATAAAATTCGTATACAATATTAAGTTCGTGCATGTAGACTTACCCTTAGAAAAGCCATGTTGTCTAACATCAATTAAATTTTTACAATTCCATGTCAAAAAGTTACTTACAAGACACTCAAAAAGTTTGGGTAATACAGATTGGCTACAAACCGCTCGATAATTCTCAACATTATTTTTATTACCAGACTTGAAAATTGGTGTTAAATAACTAGTCTTCCAAAGATCAGGAAAGATGACGGTACTCAATGAGGAATTAAATAAGTAGCAGATAGGTTTTACAAGAGTGAAAATGCAATGCTTGAGAACATAAGCTGGCAAACAATCTGGTCCAAGCGATAATTTCCAAGGCATCTTTAAAACACTATCAATTATGTCAGAGACCTCAATACTATAATTATTCACATTTACACTCTGCTGATAGTTAAAAATTGGGATCTGATTAATTTTAGAATTAGAATATGTAGTTGAGAAAAACTTACCAAATAGATTAACTATGTCTTGAGCATTATCACTTGTACTATCACCGTAGAACATATTAGATGGCAGATTATAACTTTTACGTTTATTATTGATATATTTCCAAAAATGTCGAGGATTAGATATAATCCCATTCTCAATATTATTCAAATAGTTACTATAACATTGAGAGGAGACTTGTTTAATTTCATTTCTTAACTGAGAAAATCTTAAATAATCATCCCTTCTACCAAACAATTTATACTGCTTATGTAATTTCTTTTTTAAATATATCAACTTCCTTAATTTACCATTGAACCAAATTGGAAACGAACTTGTTTTAAATTTTTTGATCGGAACAAAGAAGTCAAAACCTGTAAACATAAAATCATAAAATACTGCTAAGCTATAATTCACATCATCTGATAGAAGTAAGTCCCAATTTAAACTTGCAAAGTAATCATTTAGTCCGATGTAATTTGCATTTTTAAAATCATAATAAAATTCCTCGTAGTTCAGTTGATCATGCTTTTCAAAACCAGTTAATTCTACAATTATAGGTGAATGGTGGATACTATTACCTAATAGTGAATCAAGTGGAATAACTACATCAACATTATTTAAATTAGTAAATACTAAATCTAGAAAGACATTACGACTGTTAGGTAAATTGTTTATTTGAAACATATTAAAATATCCAAAAGAATTTGCCAAATACACAGCAGGATAGTCTTCAGGGCATTCAACATTTAATCCAAAGTTGTCATTACTCCAGGAAGCATTTGGTAAATTATAATCACCACACAGTAACAAGTTTTCACACTTCTCCATCACATATTCAACTGAACTGCAGTGCAACATGTATACATTTAGGTCGGATGCAGGAGGGATATAAACTCCACCCAAAACTATGCACTTATTATTAACTTTCAGTGATACAAAAATTTGTTCTACTTCACAATCGGGGATTATCACTTTCTGTGTACTTATGTCATTTTTAACAGCAATTAACACACCTCCACCCCTCAAATATCCTCAGAAAAAAGTTCAATATTTAAAAAACGACTTCTAATACCCGACAGAATTCCATAAACAAGTTTTTTCTTGCATTGTAGTTTTAAATTCAAGAAGTTCAGATGTCTGAAGACATCCGCCAAAAATGCGATAGTTGCAACGTTTTCTATGTCCAACAGGAAGCCCAAATGGTCGTTTGCAGTTTCATTATCAATAGTGGACAGAATTTTTTTTATGTTGTATTAAAGTAAAGAAAAAGTATGATAAAGAATCTTTTAAGCACTTAACCTTTGCTCACCCATCTAACGTTGTTATGAACAAGCAAATCGTCAAACTGAGCATTAGTGTCTTCTAGGAATGATTTCAATTGGCGATGCCTCAAAGATGATTTTCCACGTATGAAGTTCACTATCTAATGATGGTTTGCATTTTATTGTGAAGATTTGGATTTAAACTGCAACACAACACACTTTGATGAATAATACAATGATACGATATTAGATTTCCATTGTATATAGAATCGCTACTTAGTTGCTGAACCAAGACTTTTCTACACCATCGCTGCAACGTTATCCGTAGTCATCGAACTAACCTTTTTTAAATCCAAACTATCCTTGCCAAAATAGTCCACCACTGCCTTGTGTAAATCCTCTCCCGTAGTAGTTCCTGATATTGGCAAAATAGTCAAAAGTTTTTCAACAAACTCTTCACTGGTTCTGTCCAGATAGCGCATGAAAATGACAAGCTGTAATTTCGCGAAACTCATTCAATGCCAAAGCAAAATATTTAGTGACAGCCAAGATTTATTTAACGTTTTGTATATTTCATCTGCAAATACCTGTGTATTCCTTGTGCTTTTTATTTTTAAATAATTAATTTTCTGCTTTCAGAAAAAAACTATTTAACGATAGCCGCATCATTAAATGGCTTCATATGTTGATCAAGCGTCCAGGAAATGCGGAAAGAAACCTCAGAACATTACGCTACATCAACAGATGTAGCGTAATTTGAAAGTAAATTCTCAAGTTTGCTTTTGTCCTGTGGTCTGTGAACTGTGTTTGTCATTTGTCATCTTAGTTTTAGTTAATGTCATATGTAATTGTCATGTTATTCATTCAAACAAAACAATGCTAATTTCTTGTATATTAAAACCTAGTTTATAAAGGTTTTGCATTTCATTACAATTTAATATACAAGAAAATATCAAATATGGATAAGCTACTACGACCAGACAGATTCGATGCTGATCCTAACTCTCCTAGATCGTCTCAAGAATGGATGCATTGGAAAGCTACCTTTGAAAACTTTATTTCCTCTGTGATTGATGTTTCAGAGGAGGAGAAATTCAAACTACTGGTAAATTACGTGAGCAACAATATCTATGAACTCATCTCTGATTGTAGAAAGTATTCTGAAGCCAAAAGTATTCTTGAAGCAGCTTTTGTTAAACCCAAAATGAAATTTTTGCCAGACATATCCTAATGACAAAAAAACAACAAACTGGTGAAAATATAGGTCAATACGTTCAACATCTTAAAGTGCTTTCCAAAGACTGTAATTTTCTAGCCGTTTCTGCAGACCAAAATAGAGAAGATTATATAAGAGACTCTTTTATTAATGGCATTCTTTCTAATGACATAAGACAACGTTTACTAGAAAACAACACTATTACTCTGCAAGATGCCATAGTAAAAGCCCAGTCTCTGGAGTCAGCTTCAAAACACTCTGAGGCTTATACAACTCCTGTACAAATTATTAATGCAATTTCTTCTGAAACCAGAGAGCACACTAATTATACTTCTGCTGCTGTGAAAAGTTGGAAATGTTACTTTTGTGGATCAACTGAAAGGCATCCTCGTAGCCTATGCCCTGCTAGAGACAAAGTTTGTAAGAAATGCTCGAAAGTTGGACATTTTTCCAAGGTATGTAGGCTTCAGATGCCCAATTCAGTATCAGCTGCTGTTTTAGCTACTACTACATCTAGTTCGAATGTTAGAAATCTTGCTGCTGCCCCTCAATGCTTATCTAAAAGTGTTACTGAGATAAAGGTGAATGGAAATACAGCTGAAAGTTTAATAGACACAGGTAGTTCTGAGTCATATATCAGTAAGAATTATGCATTGTCTATAAACGTGAAAACATTTAGAAGTCATGCAAGCATAATAATGGCTTCAACAGCACTCAGAACGACTATCTCAGGACACTGCTTTGTTAATTTAGAAATAAACGAACATTCATATAAAAATGTCAAATTATCAATAATTCAAGATTTATGTGCTGATGTAGTTATAGGTCATGACTTGCTTAAACAACATTCTTCTCTAGAAATCACTTTTGCTGGCTCAAAAATGCCTTTAGTTATTGATCATATAGATAACATTTGTAGTTTGGCATACTTAAATATAGAGCCACCCAAATTATTCTCCAATCTATCAAATGATTGCAAACCGAGGGCAACTAAATCAAGAAAATTTTCAACTGAAGATAGAAAATTCATATCTGACGAGATACAGTATCTGCTATCGAATGGAATCATAGAAGAAAGCAACTCTCCTTGGCGTGCACAAGTACTTATTACAAAAAGTGAAACACACAAAAAGCGAATGGTGGTAGATTATTCACAAACAATTAATAAATTTACTTACTTAGATGCCTATCCTCTCCCAGATGTTGAAGATATTGTTAGAAAAGTAGCAAGATATTCTGTCTTCAGTACTATTGATCTTAAAAATGCATACCATCAAATTCCAATTAAAAATGAAGAGAAAATATACACTGCTTTTGAAGCCAACGGCCAACTATACCAATTTTGCCGGATTCCTTTTGGGGTAACCAACGGAGTGGCTTGTTTTCAAAGGGTTATCGATGGTATTATTAAATCCGAACATTTAAAAGGTGTGTATGCATATCTTGATGACATTACGGTTTGTGGATTAAATCAACAACAACATAATGAAAATCTTAATAAATTTATGGAAGTAGCGAAGAAATACAATCTAACAATAAATCAAAATAAAAGTTCTTATACACTAAATTCAATCAAACTTTTGGGTTATCAAATAGAAAATCAGACCTTAAAACCTGATCCTGAAAGACTTGAACCATTAAAGAAGTTACCCTTACCAAACGATTCACAATCACTAAAGAGAGCTGTCGGAATGTTTGCACATTATTCCAAATTTATCCCACAATTTTCAGAAAAGATACAAAAACTAGTCACATGCAATACTTTTCCTTTAACAGAACAAGCAGCTGAAGCTTTCCAAATTCTTAAATCTGAAATTATTTCTTCAGCTGTTACTACAATTGATGACAAGATTCCTTTTATCGTTGAATCTGATGCTTCAGATTTTTGTATTGCTGCTTCTCTTAGCCAAGGAGGAAGACCTGTTGCTTTCTTTTCAAGAACCTTATCAAAAAGTGAAAGAAATCATTCATCAGTGGAAAAAGAGGCTTATGCAATAGTGGAAGCTCTTAGAAAATGGAGACATTTCTTGATAGGTAAACATTTTCGACTTATAACTGATCAAAAGTCTGTCTCTTTTATGTTCAATATGCGCCACACTAGTAAGATAAAAAATGAGAAGATTATCAGATGGCGCCTTGAATTATCATGCTACAGTTTCGATATTCAGTAACCGACCAGAGTTGAGAATGTAGTGCCAGATACTTTCTCACGAGTGAGCTGTTCAATAAATCCTCGACCAAGTCTATTTGAACTACATCAATCCTTGTGTCATCCAGGAATCACCAGAATGGTCCATTGGATAAAGACACGCAACTTACCATATACTATTGATGAAGTCCGTGAAATGACCAATCGCTGTCCTATCTGTGCAGAAATAAAACCAAAGTTTTTGAAAACTCAAGGGAGATTAATTAAAGCTACTTCGCCTTTTGAAAGATTGTCTCTGGATTTTAAAGGACCGCTTCCATCTAGATCTCATAACAAATATATCCTAACAATTGTTGATGAATATTCTCGATTCCCCTTTGTATATCCATGTCAAGATGTTTCAGCGAAAACTGTTGTGAAGTGTCTTACAAACTTATTCTCTTTATTTGGAATGCCTAGTTATATCCATTCAGACCAAGGGGGGCATTTATGTCTCAAGAAGTCAAAACATTTCTCCATTCACAAGGAATACCAACAAGCCGAACAACATCTTACAATCCTGAAGGAAATGGCCAGACAGAAAGATATAATGGAATTATATGGAAAACTATTTCTCTTGCATTAAAATCTAAACATTTAAAAACTGAACAGTGGGAAGAAGTAGTTGAGATAGCTCTTCATTCAATTCGTTCTCTTTTGTGTACATCTACAAACAGTACCCCTCATGAGCGAATGTTTCATCATTCCAGAAAAGCTATAAATGGAGCTGCACTTCCTTCATGGTTGATAACCCCCGGAAAAGTATTTATGAAAAAAAATGTGAGGCAGTCCAAATATGAACCCCTCGTTGAAGAAGTACAGCTAATTGAAGCAAATCCAAACTATGCTGTTGTTAGACGTGAAGATGGTAAAGAAACAACAGTAGCCTTAAGACAACTTGCACCACGAGGAGATGCATCTCTGGACTGTGTTAGTGGATCGGAATCTGCGGTTTCTAATGAACAGTTTATCAAAGATCCACCAAGCCCTAGATTGAGTATATGTGAGGAAAATCCAAATATTTCTCCTGTTAACATTCTGGAAGATCAAGGTCATATTGAAAGTGTTTTAGAGGAAGAAAATAAACACAGTCTTATTAGAAGAGGTACCAGGGAAAGAAACACTCCTGCTTACCTTAAAGACTTTGTTCAAAAATAAAGTTGGGGTGAATGTCCTGTGGTCTGTGAACTGTGTTTGTCATTTGTCATCTTAGTTTTAGTTAATGTCATATGTAATTGTCATGTTATTCATTCAAACAAAACAATGCTAATTTCTTGTATATTAAAACCTAGTTTATAAAGGTTTTGCATTTCATTACAGCTTTTACGAATTAAGAGTTCCTATTCTGTATTTTTTGTCAAATATTTTATGTTTTGTTTCGTAATGCCATTTAACATTTAGAACTTTTAATTATTGCCACAGTCTGATGGCAAACAAACAGGTACTGCTCCAACTCGGTTGGGCAAAGTGAAATAATATAAATCTGTCAATTTAGGTTGAAACTGCCTGTTTTCTGATTCAATTTTTCTTTTCTTATCCATATTGATATGAATGTAAAATGTAAACAACGCTAGAACTATATTATTATTATTATTATATAACAAATAAGGGCATAGGAGCGAGCTCCTATTATGCCCAAAAAGCAAAAATAAACAAAAATAAAAAATATCCTTATAAAATTAATACCAATTATAAAATTAAGTAAAGTTAAACAATTAAGTATATCATACAAAAATTGAATTGTGAAACAATAAATAAATAAATAATGTTGTCCGAGAAAAAAACACAATCCTATAAATAAAATAAAGCGCTATCAAGTTAATTTTTAAAGATGTTAACACTAGTTGGTGTCTTGATCCAAATTGTTCCAGATATTAAAGATTCTGTTTGGCAAGAAGTTCACCCTGGACCTTGTAGTATTTTGTTCCCTCTTTAATTTGTATCGATGGCCTCTTAATCTTTCGTCTTGATTCAAAGTGAATATGGTGTTTAGGTTCCCAAAATTGTGTTTTAAAATACGGAAGGATATAATTAGGTCACCTCGAAGACGCCGCAGCTCGACTGTCGTAAGATGAGCCATGAATAGTCTATCTTCATAGTTAGGTCTTACACGGCCGTATGCCAGTCTTGTGGCTTTACGCTGAACGTTTTCAAGTACGATTTTATCGCGACTGAGATCTGGAGTCCACACTGTTCCGGCAAACTCAAGAATAGGTTTACCGTATATTGAGTAACGTTTACTAACAGAGGTTAGAGATATACGTGTAAAACATTTACGGATCAAAAACAGTTTCGAGTTTGCACGTTTACACACCGACACTATAAGATCAGACCAATTTAAGTCACTATTAATTATCACTCCCAGATCGTTGTGGGAGGTTACCGAGTTGGCAGTGAAGGGTTATTTTTGCCGATATGTAAAACAACCCATTTTTCAATGTTAAGCGGAAGTAACCATTCTGAGGACCATTTGAATATTGCGTCAAGATCTTGTTAAATAATATGTTGGTTAATAGTTGGATTCACATATAACTTCGTGTCATCAGCGTACATGGAAACCTTACTGGATACAATGAGCGGAAGATCACTAGTGTAGACACAAAAAAGTAGCGGTCCAAGTACTGATCCTTGTGGGACCTCACTCTTGACTGGCTTATCTAGTGAGTGGTCTTCCCCAACACGAACCCTGAAGTATCTGTTGGATAGAAAATCTTGTATCCAAATGTTTAACTTTCCGCGGATACCATAATGATCCAATTTATCTAGTAATCGACGTTTTGAAACACGGTCGAATTTTTTTTAGAAGTCTAAGTAAACTACATCGACAGGATTCCGATTGTTTAAAGATAATGACCAATCATTTACACAATGAAGTAAGGTTGTGATCGTTGAACGACCTTTAATAAATCCATTCTGTTGGTGAGGGATGACATTTTCTTGAAGAAGGAACTCTGATATAGCTTCCGAAATAATCGATTCCATGACATTGCTGACAATAGGAACCAGGCTGATTGGACGATAATTATTGCAATCAAGTTTATTTCCTTTCTTGATTATAGGAGTAACCGAAGCCAATTTCCAGGACGGGGGCATGGAACCTTGATTAAAAGAAGCATTAATTATAAGAGATATAGGGATGGCTACAGATTCTTCACATTGTTTGAGGAAAAAGGAGCTGAGTCCGCCTAATCCAGGTGATGAATTATTTCGCAGTTTCCTTAAATGATGTTTAATTTCATCCGGTGTGAAAGATATATTGTCAAGAGTTTTAGACAAACGTGGGCACATTATTTGAGGAATGGTATCGTTAGGTTCATCTGTACAAACCTGAGAAAAGAATAACGATAAACATTACGAAGATTCGTTATTCGAAGAACATAAAGACCCATCAGCTTTTTGAAGTAATGCTATGGAGACTTTAGAAGATAAAGATGTACGAATGTACCGATAAACTTTTTTACTATTACCACTTGCAATGATATATTCTTCAAATTCTGTTCTTAACTTTAGCAAAGATTGTTTGACTCGGTTAGAAAAATTACGGTGGGCGAGAAAATCATCAGGGAACTAACCTTCGCCAAAACTTTCGCTTATGTCGAATTAAATGGGTAGCTGAGAGGTTAATCCAAGGTTTTAGTCGATTTCTATATAGCTGCCGTTCGCTTGTATGATCAGAAATTGTTGTAATGGCAGTATGAAGAAAAGGGTCCCACATTGACGATGGATCAAAGTGATTAAAAAAATAGATTGCCAGTTTAACTGGGATAAAACTGAATTTACATTAAAGAAATCAGTATAGGCATACGTTACGAAATTATTTTTGCAAGGCGGTGTTTAACTGAATTGAATATGAGCAGTAATAAGCGAGTGGTCAGAAATACCTACAGGAGAGGACACTTCATGTGTAGAAATTAATTCATCCTCATTTGTGAAAAATAAGTCTAAAATTGAAGGATTATTGTTGGCTCTAAAACTTGTAGGTTCAGTTATCAGTTGTAATAAATTTGAGTTCATAATAAAAGTTTTTAAACAAATTTTGGGAATTGATAGTATCAGTTTTGGAAATAATGGGCCAGCTTATTTCTGGAAAATTGAAATCTCCAACAACAATGAGATTTTCAAGGGATGATAATTCCTCAAGTTTGTTAATAAGCATATTGTCCTGAGTAAGTACTGTATCGGGAGGTCGGTATATGTAAACTATATTAAATATGAAAGAGTTATTAGTAATAAGTAAGTGGATAATTTCTATACCGGGTACGTCTATTGTTTTATTACTGATGGAAAGAGTGTTGGTAATTTCATTTACTAAATAGCATACTCCTCCCCTTGAGTACCTCTATCTCTATGAAATATAGTAAAATTATCAATGTTTACAATAACATCGGGAATAGGAGAATTAAGCCACGTTTCTGTTAGGAGAATAATGTGAGGTTTTAAAAGTTGAACAGTACTTACAAATTCATTAAATTTTGACATAAGAAAGTTTAGATTCGTATACATAAGAAGCCAATCCGTAAATTTTAGTGCAGATGAATTATGAACGAAATTTCATTATCTTTGGATAGCCATTCACCTATTTAATCGTAAGGTCATTTTCTCCATTATTTTTACGAGTTTCAAGCTCAGTACGAAGTTGCTGCATATGTGTCTTGTCATCAATAACAGAATAAGTTTCAGTAGATTTGTTTTCCAAAAGTTTATTTTTGTTACGAAGAATTTTTCGAGTGTGGTGTTCAGAACTCATTATCACTTTTATCATGCGGGGATAACGTTTATTTTGATTTGGTTTACGGACTTTACAAAATGCAACAGGACTTTCTTGACATCCAATGACTTCTAGGGCTAAATGTATTTTATTCTTATCATATTTTTTATTTTGTGCGTCTCCTGTAGGTTCAGGGACGCCTCTAACCAAAAAATTTTTGGAACGAGATATTCGGTCAGCGGCTTCATTGACAATATTGTTCTGAAGCTATTTTCTTGTGGCATTTTAAATTAATTACTATTTAACTGGGAATAAGCCACAATTAAAGATAAAAATACGTAAGTAAATTTACTGTTTGTATTTTGATAACGATTTCCGAATTTAAAATTGAAACGTCAATAAACGTATTTTTATCTTTAATTGTGGCTTATTCCCAGTTAAATAGTAATTAATTCATTGACAATGCCGTCGGTAAATTCTGTTGTATCAAAGTCTTCAATTTTCTTCGCTCTGTCCGCTTTAAACTCGACAAGTAGACTCTTGATTTCAGTAATATTCGTAATGTTTGAACTGCATGCATTGCAAAGTATACATATCCCACGTACTTTTTGCCTCGTAACTCGATCATCGACCGACAGATCCGTACAAGCAATGTGTATTGGTTTCTTATAGCCACCACACTGGAGCTTTTTATCGGAGGTAGAAGTTAGCTTTGAACAATTAGCGCAAAACGATGTATTAGGCATGATTAACTTTGTGCTAGTTTTAGATATGAATTATAATTATTGGATTGATAAATAAACAGCAAATTTGTCGTTATCGCTTATTTGAATGTTCAAAAACACCATCACCATAAATTATTTCTTTGGTTTTTTAAAAACATTTAAAATCAATTAAATTTTAATTTGTCGAAGTGTAGCAAAATACGAAAGCTTCGATCGAAGTCTAATATTAGTATCAAAAAATTGGTATATAGAAAACAACACTTGAAAGTATTAACTAGAAACACGATAAAAAGAATAAAAACGTAAACAACACTCAGAATGATCGAAGACTGCGATGCGACAAACTAAACTGAAACTAGATAGGGATGCGCGATATTCATTGATTGATAAACATCGTACTCCTTGGCTTGATGGTCGATGTTTTGCCATCGATATTTAGGTATTCGATATCATCGATGCTAATGAAACTATCCAACATTAATACTAGTAATTTTTAGTTTTAATAAATATAATAGAATTAATATTGTTCTGAAGCTATTTTCTTGTGGCAATGTAAATTAATTACTTTTAAACTGGGAATAAACCACAATTAAAGATAAAAATACGTTTATTGACGTTTCAATTTCCACTTCGGAAATCGTTCTCAAAATACAAACAGTAAATTAAACAAATTTTGTTTTTTTGTTACATAGTGAAAAATTCTTCTAATAATTTAATTTTATCTGACTCATTTATATTGACAATTCAGACATACATTATGCATTTTAAAGTAGACGACTTTAAAATGATATTGCCAATATTGTTGAGTTGCGCTCCTGGGACGACTTTACTTATAAGATAGTTCATTCGATTACATGAAATCAACTTTAACTTGAGAATATCCGTCAGAAAAAATCATAGCATGTAATTCGTCTTTAAAAAGACAAACACATGACATGATGACAGTAAAATTCTCTTGTTAGTGATTCCATAGTAAATTATGAGGGAAAACCAGGAAAAAAACCTCATAATACTATCCCGACATTGTAAGTATTTGTTCGTGAATTTAGTTTACCTTCAACAAACATCAAAATTCTGATTTTAGATGTTACGTTATTTAAAAAACATAAATCATGTATCCTCTATATGTTACTGACTTACTAATACTGGTATTTTCTTATTAATAACTTCCTCTTTCAATATTGGTAACCAGATCCTACTACATTCTGCCGAGGAATTTGCGACACAATTGGCTTCATTTAGCATAATTAGAGCCGCTTCTTTGATTTTTCTTTTTTTACTATCCGTTTCTTTTAGGACTACATTTGAATTATTCCATTGAACCCTATGTTCATTATCCCAAATGATTTCTAAACGAAATTTCAAACCCACAGTATGGTGGAGATATGTAGATGATGTATTCTCAATATGGCCTCATGGATCAGAGTTGTTGGACACATTCCTAAATGATATAAACGATAAAGAAGAGACAATAACATTTACCATGGAAAAGGAATATAATAACACGCTACCTTTCCTGGATGTTTTAATCTCTAAGAACGATACTGGATATGAGACTCACGTGTATCGAAAACCAACACACACCAATAGATATTTAAATTTCAAATCAAATCACAATATTAATGTAAAAAAGGGAATAATTAAATCCTTATACGATAGAGCCAAAATTACTTGTTCTAATGAAAATTCGTTCTTGGAGGAGAAACATTTGTTAACATCTGTTTTATTAAAAAATGATTATACTTTATCGTTTATAAATAAGGAATTTTCAACAATCGATCGAATAGAACAGAACAACTTAGAACGAGGTCCTACAGCATACACAAGGAATAATATGAGGAAAATAACAATACCGTACATAAAAGGACTATCAGAAAAACTTAAAAGGATAGGAAATAAATTCAACATTTCAACAACATTCAAAACAGCAAACACGTTGAGATCTATTTTGTCCAAAACCAAACCTAACAATGAACAAGAAAGGACAAAGAATTGCATTTATAAAATACCTTGTGAATGCGATCAGTTTTATTTAGGTGAATCATCAAGGCCATTAAATGTTAGAATAAGAGAACATCAATCTTATATTAAAAATAAAGAATTTGATAGATCTCAAATCTGTAAACACGCATGGGATAATGAACATAGGGTTCAATGGAATAATTCAAATGTAGTCCTAAAAGAAAAGGATAGTAAAAAAAGAAAAATCAAAGAAGCGGCTCTAATTATGCTAAATGAAGCCAATTGTGTCGCAAATTCCTCGGCAGAATGTAGTAGGATCTGGTTACCAATATTGAAAGAGGAAGTTATTAATAAGAAAATACCAGTATTAGTAAGTCAGTAACATATAGAGGATACATGATTTATGTTTTTTAAATAACGTAACATCTAAAATCAGAATTTTGATGTTTGTTGAAGGTAAACTAAATTCACGAACAAATACTTACAATGTCGGGATAGTATTATGAGGTTTTTTTTCCTGGTTTTCCCTCATAATTTACTATAGAATCACTAACAAGAGAATTTTACTGTCATCATGTCATGTGTTTGTCTTTTTAAAGACGAATTACATGCTATGATTTTTTCTGACGGATATTCTCAAGTTAAAGTTGATTTCATGTAATCGAATGAACTATCTTATAAGTAAAGTCGTCCCAGGAGCGCAACTCAACAATATTGGCAATATCATTTTAAAGTCGTCTACTTTAAAATGCATAATGTATGTCTGAATTGTCAATATAAATGAGTCAGATAAAATTAAATTATTAGAAGAATTTTTCACTATGTAACAAAAAAACAAAATTTGTTTAATTTACTGTTTGTATTTTGAGAACGATTTCCGAAGTGGAAATTGAAACGTCAATAAACGTATTTTTATCTTTAATTGTGGTTTATTCCCAGTTTAAAAGTAATTATAATAGAATTATAATAAAATTCCACAGAGTGGTTACTATGTCAGAAATATGCAAATTGAAATAATGTTATTATGAAATACAAACGAAATTCATTTTATTATAGTTCTAATTACCTGAAAGTTTGAAAAAACATATTAGTTTTATTATAGACTGGTTACTAGGCACTTTATAAATACACAAATTAAAAAAAAATAGTGTTTAGAAAGCTTTCCTATTGTAGTTTGCTAAAAAATTATTTTTAGGTAGTTACTTCCTGAAATTTTGGAAAACCGTTTAGTCGAAACATTTTGTTTAGATTACAAGTATTTCTATATTGTAGTATTAGTACTGTGCATTTCAAAAGATTTTATATATTTAGGTTTAATTATAATTCTACATTATAATTTTACTACATTTTGAATTTAACGGCGGTCCGCAAAAAACAAGCTCACAGTCCGAATGCGAACCGCGGTCCGCCATTTGATGACCCCTGTCATAGGTCAAAGTGCACTCAAGTGTCTTTCCTTCTACTGTTTTATAATCAAAATATCATAATTCTAACTAAATTTATTTCTTTATTCTTTAAAATACAGACAATATTCCCAAATTAATTAGTAATTAAACGACAATAGAAAAATATTAACAAATGAAAGATCAGTAATCGAAAGAGATATCATCATCGTCATCATCGCCATCATCATCCGTTCCGTAATCATTCATCAGTTGGTCCATGGCAAGGTAGTATTCAAAATCGCCCTTATCATAATATTGGATGGCTATATACGGATCATTCAAATCTAAATCAAACAGCCCATTGGTAAGTTCATCATCATCATCGTTCATCCATAACAATATTTGTTCTAATACTTCTCTCTGGTCTATATCTTCCCTTTCACCTAAAACGTTTCATAAGATGTTTCTAAGTTTCATAAGATGTTTCTAACCTAAGAAGTTTCATAACGTAGTTAATCAAACTCACATTTTAAAAACAGGAGAATACATTGATAACAGGTTGCCACTCAAAAAATGATGTGTTTATTTTGTGATGTAAGTGTTAATTTTTGAACTCACACAACTGACACTCGTCATGTCAAACCAATGGCGTTGCGCGCTAGCTCTTTTTTACTTTATCCATTTAATTAAAACTATTTGCGGCCACTTTTCGACAGACAACCTTTTATCAACGTATTCTCCCATTCTTAAATATATGTAAAAATGTGTGTTTTATTAATTATGTCATTAATGTAGTGATTTTGCAGTGAGATCTTATGACTATACAAATGAAAACGTTCTGGAAAAAAAGCTTTAATAACTCATATCTACAGTAGTGGTGGAAATGCAAACATTTCTATTCCACTGGGACACGGGTGACCAACCCGAATCTTAGAAGTCGCACGAGTTATTGAAAAAAAAAAGAATTTTTTTCGTCACTCATTCATTAACTTCAAAATGTAAATGAGGACGATATCACGATTCGTAAATTTAAACCGGAGTGGGAGGAACTACTCTTATTTACTCATCAGAACACTTCCAAGCTTTGCTGTATTTGATTTCATCAACAATTATTCTGTCGTGTCATGCCTACGAACCAAATGAAAACAAAAAATCTTTATTAACACGTTAGCTGCCACACATCTTTTTTAACATTTTTTCCCCTCGCTGAATATATATTTTACAATACACAACATCTTACAAGAATCGGTTGAATGTGGAGCAGTTCTACTCTAACAGCTGAGTCAAGCTAAAAAAGAAAAGTTGATTGAAACCCTGGAAAAGTGTACATGACACATAGTAGCAAAATAGTATGGAGCCTTGTTAAAAAACTTTGCGGGTATCTTAATGAAAATAAACCACCTTGCAGGGTTACAACAAACCAAGTCGCTACTCAACTCCTTGTGAATGGGAGAATTAAGAAACGATATAAAGACCCAAAAACTAAAAGGAGGATTACACTCAATTTATAAGTTGATACGAACAGGTGTGCCAAGTTTTACTCTTATGCTATGGATCTCTACAATATGTGCTGTAAAACGTGCAAAATTCCAAAATCATAGAGAAAAACTAAAATATTAGCCTCAGACTAAGGAAGGGCTCAAAAATTACAGTAACTACAGACTTTTTTTTTCTATTAAAGACCTCATCCTGGCCAGAATAGAAAAAAAAATGTCGACAATCTCCTCATTCCACAAAAAGGACAATTCAAACCAGGCAAAATCTAGTGTGCACTAGAAGAACATGTTAAGAAAAACTTATAACAAGAGCTGCTTTTGTAGATCTGAAAGTAGCCTATTACATGGTAAGACTTCTTCGTATTTCTTGCTGTTTTATCAATATATTACAATCCTTATAGTTTAAGATCCACTGCAGGATCACTACGTTCATAAGGTAATTAATCAAAATCACATTTTTACATACATTTAACTCTAGGAGAATGCATTTTGCCAGTCAAAAAGTGGCCCCAAAAAGTCTAAAATACACTGTTCATATTTTTCTTAATATGGTGATATACTGTTGCCTGGAAAAAATTGGTTCAAAATTAGGGTTGCCAGCTGCTAAAAAGGCGAGGTATCAAAGATAAAGTAGAATAGAGTTAACGACACTGGTTTGACAAGTGATAATATGTATATTATTATATATCTATCGACCCTTGCTTTAAAAACTCAACACAACTGACATTTCAAACCAGTAGCGTTGCACGCTAACTGTCTTTTACTTTATCTTTGAAACCTCGCGTTTTTAGCAGCTGGCAACCCTAATTTGCGACCTTTTTTCTCAGAAGACTTTATATCATATTAAGAAAAAAATTAGCTTTAATTTGATATAAAAATATGTTTATACGTAATGAGCAGCGTATTTTATTAAAAAATAATAATAAATGAACGAAATAAAATTTGTCATGTATATGAGAAATGAGGAATACAGTGTATTCTCCCAGGGTTCCGTATTGGCTCCCATTTTATACAATAAATATGCACGTGATGTACCGCATTATAGCAGAAACAACCAAAATATCCTCCTGTATGCTGACGATACGGGTTTCCTCTCCAGCGGCAAGGCTGACGTAACATCGTTAAATGGTGTGCAAAATGGCGAATAATACTAAACGCAGATAAAACTCAAGCTATGGTGTTTCGACACCCTAGCTATAGATTCACCGAATTTCCGAGACCTCCCTCAACGAGACGAGACTCGAGCTGAAATCATCTGTCTCCTAGCTGGGAGTTTTATTAACTAGTATAATCAAAAACAACCTAACCGTTGAAGAAGTGCTCCAGTCACCAGGCCGCTCCCCACCCATGCGCCAATCATAGACAAACGCCGTAACTCCTCCTGAGCCAGCCGACCTCAGCCGTTGAACTCGCGACAGCCAACCCCGCGAAAGCTATTGGTTGGGTTATATGCATAACTTAATAAATTTCAGTGCAATACACTGGTTCGAACCATGGTACAATGAATACAAGGTATGATATTGCGCATGACATTTGACAGCTGGCCCAGGGTGTGACGTAGTCAAGACCGCTCGAACTCATTATTACAGCGTAACGTACACATTAATTTTGAAATTATGATCAAAAAATGATCGATTTTTTCTTAAATGTTTTGGTTTTGGTTATAATTGAATAAAAAATATATTTTCAATAACGTAAAACCTTTACTTTTCCTGGGGATTCCGGCGAAATATTTATTTTTGTTTTCATACATATACATACTAATTACATACGCACTCTTTTTGAATAGGTAAATAGTAGTAGATTTGCGTATTTTGATTTATGTCACTCATTTCCAAGCAGTGTTATTAAAATAAAAACAAAATAGATTACAATAAAGGAAAATCTGATTTATAATTCAATATGGTATTTTAGATTTAATTATTTTTAAATTTAGTAAAATAAAAAATATACACATTACTATAACCTACCAATTATTATATTCAGATACAAATTAGTTCAAACGCAAAACACAATAAATATTGAATTCAGAGGACTTTACACCGGTAAGACAGAAGGCTTGTATAAAAACAAAAGTTCGACAATAATATTGGTTATCAATGGTACCGATTACAAATTGCAAGTTATGAGCTAATAATTATATTAGTAACTCAATACTGACTGAGTCATCTATTTTATAATATAAAAATAATTTAGATATATGCTGATATCAAGTTGACTTTATCAATATTTATTTTGAATTTTTGTTTAGTTCAGTATATACGTAAACAATTTGTGTATCTTCATTATCACTTTTTTGTATCTTTTTAAACATCTGAAATATCAAACTCTGGAAGTAGAAGTTGATTAACCTGTACCTACGTGTAATAAAAGAATTAAAACTTGTTTTATAAAGGATATACATGTTAACAAAATAGCTGTACCAAAAATAAATAAATTTAAATTAACTTCAAAATTTTATTTATGATTAAATATTATAATAACATAATTTTATCAACTCCTTATAATTACTATAACTAAATTAGCCAAATTTATAAAAAAAAAAAGTAAAATTAAAAGTCTTTCCTATACAACTACATTCCAATGAAGCATGAAGATGCAGTCTTGACTACGTCATGCGCTACGCGAACCGATTTTGGAACATTATGT
Source organism: Diabrotica balteata (assembly GCA_918026665.1). Taxonomy (NCBI): domain Eukaryota; kingdom Metazoa; phylum Arthropoda; class Insecta; order Coleoptera; family Chrysomelidae; genus Diabrotica; species Diabrotica balteata. The sequence continues at coordinate 46,624,846 of OU898277.1, forward strand.
ATCATACCTTGTGTTCATTGTATAATGGGTTCGAACGTTGGCGAGGCATGCAAATCGACACAATAAACAAGGGCAAGTAAGCGGAGTGGCCGTCTACAGGAGCCAACGAACGTAGTGATTCTGCAGTGAGATCTTAGACTATTATCTCTACATATCATTGTTCTGAGTTTGAATTATTATCTGCTTTTGTTCAGTTTCTGGTAAAACTTTCTTGGTCTCTGTTGACTTACTTAGTTCTTGTTGTTTTTTTCTCTCTTCTTTCTTCAACGGATTTTCTTTTCTGCTTTAAATAGTTGTTTTTATTCCTTCTCTGCTTCTCGGGTTATGTGCCCCTGTTGCATCAGTAAGTATGCTCTGTTTATTCTTTCGGTTATAATTTGTCATTCTTCATAAAACCAGTCAACCACTAAAGGTAAATAACCAAATAATGAATTTATTTGAAGCTCGGCGCCAATAATTTCCATTTTGGCCGGCCTAGACATTTAATAGCCTCAATAATCCCAGTCAGTTTTACTCATATAGGATGATGTTACAAGCTGAATTCAGAATTCTGGAATGGGTATCATAAATGGAAGGTGTGCAGTAAACCAAATGGTTTCAGTACGATCAGTTTATATTAGATGGCTTCCGAACAAAAAGATCATCTACAAATCTTAACATATTTTCATGTGGTGTCATAACTTTTATAAATACGTCGTTAGCAACCAAACACATTAAACCATTTTTTTGGCCACAAAAATCCCAAGGAGCTGGTGGAATGTTTGTGAAGAAACTGACGGTAATTCTATAGCAAAAAAGCCATTGCCAAGGTAAATTTACAAATTTCTTGTATTTAATGAATTCACTAATCATTAAAGACTAAGATGCAGTTCCCCACAGACAAAGATAAATGCATTTTAACTATGGAGAATTATTTGGAGCAACTGAGAGATCCTGAGGTATGATCTTGCAGATACTACATAAAATGGTTAATTGTTCAGTCATGCTTCCAATGAAGAATTTCAGAGGTGTTCTGAGAATAAAATAGTGCAATAGAATTTATATTTTTTGGCCCTTCTATACGGTTTGCAGATTTTATATAGCCATGACTCAACTGTTATAGACAATTACATATTAAATAAACTTACCAGACCCCATACCTCTTCGTCTTCTAGCTTTGGGTGGCCCTACATCTACAACTGTTCCATTAGATAAGGCATGTAAATATAAGCATGTATTTCCAAACGGACACTTTCCTGAACCTTGGCGGAAATATTTACAGTCTTGTTTTTTCATTTTATGTCTTTGGCCATCTATAAAGTTCAATTTTTCTTCTTTTGTTTCAATCCATATTCTTGAGGGATAGACAAAATCTACAAGTGAAATTGATGTGTTTAATCACAGATACAAGAATTTTATATACAACTTGAATAAATGAACACTTACCTGATGTAATTCTACATTCTGGACAAGCTTTTGACACTTCAAATTCAAATTCTTTACTTTGCCTCCACTTTCTTATACATGTAAAACAGAAGCAGTGATTACAATTAGGAAGTATACCAAATGTCTGCTGAGACCTATAAAATATTAAGATTATTTTATTGTGTTTTATAAAGGTTTTGGATAAGTCGTAAGACTATCTGAATTAGAAACAAATAAATTCTGTATACAGTGAGGTGTATGACAAGGAGAACTGTCTCCCCAAAGCTATTCATGACACTTTTAGAACATACTTGTAAGAATGAAGATCTGAATTAATATGGTATCAACAAAGGAGATAAGTTCAGCATTTGCAGATGACATCCATCCTTATAGCCGATCGAATAAAAGATGCAATAATAATGTTGGAAAAATTATATCACCTTTCCTTGTAGGTCAGACTAAAGATTAATATGAGCAAGACGTAAATAATAACTAAGCTGGTACTAAATCGTAATATTGCTGTTGGTGGAAAGGATATTGAGCAGACTGCATCGTACAAATACTTAGGGTGTGGAATTATGTTAGAGAAAGATAATTAGACATGTTAGCTCCAATGTCGCATTGAATTAACCTGTGCAGCGTTTGGTAAATTAAAGTATGTATTTAAATTGGACCTACCCATATGCCTCAAAAGGAAAATCTTTGACTGGTCTGTGTTACATGTACTCACTTATGGAGCGGAAACATTAACACTCAAGAGCACAACAAGAAATGCAGTAAAAAAGATTCGCGTGATTCAGAGGGCTATGGAGCACCAGATATTGGATAACTCTCTGAATACATTGCAGATAAAAAAACAGACGCTATCGAAAAAATCACGTCAACAAAATGGAATTGAGCAGGACACATCGCCAGACTATCTGACAAATGGACAAAACATATTGTTGAGTGAAGGCAGTGGTCACCCACCTACCAGATGGACTGACGACTTGAAAGTATACAAAAACACAAGTTTTGTTTTTTAATTTCATAACAATTGCGAATTTGGCTTACCATTCTGGCTCTGTCAGATTTGTCTCAAATAGCATGTAATAATATTCAACAGGCCTAAACAATAGGCTTTAGTCAATACTGAAAGAAGGAGGAGAAAGAAGAGTATGGGAAAAAACTATACTCTTGTACACCTTGGAAACCTTTTAAAACTGTTTGATTATTATAATATGAAAAAAATAATGAAGTACACCTACCTTGATTTTTTTAAAACTATATCAAAACAAATACCACAGATTTTTTCTTCAGATTCTGATACCTTCTTAACCAGACTTATAGCAGTTTCTGTTGTAGATGTACCAGGTCCGTAATTCTTAGGTGAGAGTTCTGTTTGTTTAATAAGAGGAAGAGCACAAGCTCCATCTTCTTCATTTGGCTAAAAACATTAAAAACTACTTAAAAAACAAGTTTGTTTTTCTATTCTATGTAGGGAGGCTACCATAGTTAAATTGCTCTTATTACTCTGATTAAATTGACACTAATTACGATATATAAGGGTAGTATAAATCTATCATAAATTTCTTTGAAAGTATCTATTACAGTATGGTGAAGCAAATATCCTAAAATATATTTCATTCATCTCCTTGGAATTTATTTTCTAAATTATAGCATATTTGTAGAACACACACAAAAATTTCAAATAATTTATATTATAAAAATATTTGACTAATAATAAACACATTTCACATATGCTACCTTTTGTGTTACTGACAAATATTAACATATTTAACGAAAACTTTGAACATATAGAGTTTGAATTGTTTAAACTAAATCTGTTTTTCTGTCTACATAGTTTTTGCTTTAATAAATTTGCCGGAGTTGTATTTATAGGGTAAAGAGATATAAAGTATAAAGAGTAGAGAGATGTAGATCACTGAAATATTTTTTCAACCTTTAAAATTTGTTCAAATTTAAAGAAAAAAATTACTGTATATATTTTTAATTTGTAAATAAGCATTTGACAAATTTGGTGACTTGTTTAGATTTACACATTTAATAATAGAAGTTTCATATCAGGCACTTTTGATCCTTCAATTGATTCTTTTTATTGAGATGTTTATTATAATTAATATTCATAACTGAATCTAGAAAATATAAATTGTTTAATCCTCACTATAAAATTTGTTTTACTGCCCTATAAATAGGTTACTGGTACTTACTTAGTGATATCAAAATATGCTACATTTCAGTATTGACTATTGAGTATGATGTGAATCTGTGCAGAAATAGTTAAAATTTTTTAAATGTTACATTTCTTTATTACTATTTGCATAAAAAGTTTTGTATTGAATCATATTTGGGAGAAATTATTTGATAGTAAGTAACAAATATTTTAACAAATATTATTTTGGATAATAAATAAATTAATAATAAATATTTTGGAAAAGATAACCACACTTTTATCTGCAATGCCTGATAAATTTAGTTCAGTTGTAACATCCATGGATATTTTATTTTGTTCTGATCCATCAAAAGTAACTAGATTTTGTGAAAAATAATTTAATGGCAGAGTGGCAGACAATGATTGTTTAAAAACAAAGTAAGTTATTAGTGTACCTGTTCCTTCGCATACCTTTGTTGGTCATGATAAATATAAAGGTAAGGGCAAACATACTTTTAATATTCATTGTTATCACTGTTATCAACTATAATACTAACGAAATCTTGATAGTAGAGGGCCAGCAGATCGAAAGAGTAAAAAAGTACACTTACCTAGGAACACTTATAACAGAAAATAATGACTACACGGCAGAAATCAAAGTCAGAATCGAAAAAGCAAGTTCTAATTTTATAAAAATGAAAAAGGTCCTATGTGGCAAAGATCTAACATTAGCTCTTAAAGTACGCCTAACAAAATGTTACGTATACAGTATATACTATATTATGGAGTGGAATCATGGACGTTAAATCTAGATACCATGAGACGACTTAACGCCTTTGAGATGTGGACCTATAGAAGAATTATGAGGGTTTCCTGGGTAGATAGAGTTACAAACAATGAAATACTGAGAAGAATAGGCAAAGAGAAGGAAATTGAACTTACAATTAAAGAAAGAAAGCTACAGTATCTCGGACATGTGATGCAGGGCGATAAGTATGGCATCCTGCGACTCATAATGCAAGGAAAAATAGATGACAGAAGAAGCATCGGAAGATGACGAATTTCATGGCTGAAGAACCTGAGAGAATGGTTTGGATGCAGCTCAAAACAACTATTTAGAACTACTGCCTCAAAAATTAAGATAGCTATGATGATTACCCACCTTCGTAGCGGAGATGGCACCTTAAGAAGAAGAAGAAGAAGTTATCACTGTTATGAAATGGAGCATATTCACTCAAAATGTCCAAAAAATTATCTAAAAATCATTAAACATATCATATGAGTAATGTAGAAAATAAAGAAATTTAATTTCTTGGTTTCTTCTTCATCTTCTGGTTCCTATCCATTTCAGATGTTGGAAATCATATTGGCAATCATAACCTTGCTTGCTGCGGCTCAAAACAGCTCCGTTGAGGTTTTCTTAAACCATGTTCTTAAATTCGGCAGCCATGATATTCTCCTTCTACCGGGTCCACGCTTACCTTTGACTTTACCTTGCAATATAGACTGTAGCAGGGAGTAACGGTGCTGATTTCTCATAACGTGTTCCAGATATTGCAATTTTATGCCTTTTATTGTAAACACAATTTCTTGGTAGTCACACAAAATAGGAAGTTGCAGTCAGCTGTGATTCAAATGTAATGAATAGTGTACACCTGGTTGTGGATAGTGGTTGTACAAATCACTTATTTGTATCAAGCAACATTCAATTTTTGACTAATTCCAAAGCAGCCGATAGACAAATAAATGTAGTAAGGGTTGGTGACAAAATTTCAAGGTAGTTTCTCAGCTATATCTAAAGAATGACTTTCAGTTAATTTGAATGATATTTTTGTTTGTGACAATCTTTCTTACAACTTATTATTAGTAAGACAAATTTAAGAAAAAGGTTTTCATGTGATTTTTGAAACTAAGGAAGTAAAAATCATGAGGGGTGATACTACAATTATTATTACTGGAAAATTGATCGGTAATTTGTATTTTATAGAATTGCAATTGTATTCAGGTGTGGTTAACATTGTTTGTGATACACCTGACTTGTGGCACAAGTGGATGGAACACTCTTGTAGATTTTCTAAGAGTTCAGTATGTCAGATATGCTTGAAAGCTAAGCAGGCACATTTTCCATTTTTAAGGAGCATTCCAAATGATAGGAAAACTTGATGCTTACTTCAAGATGTGGCCACAGATGCATGTGGAAAAATGTAAAATGTGAAAAGCTGTCCTACTCATGATGGTAAAAATTATTATATTTCATTCGTTGATCATTACAGTCATTTTGGAGTGTTATACCTTATTAAAGAAAAGAATGAAGTGGAAACATTCTTTAGGTATTTTGTAGCCTTAACTGAATCAAAATTCAACCTGAAAGTAGAGTATTTGAGATGTGGTAATGCTGCCAAGAATAGTTCTAAAAGCTTTTAAGATTGTTCTACTAGTAAAAGAATAACTATACAATATTCTGTACCCAGGAATCCAGATCAAAACGGATTAGCAGAAAAATACAATTATACTAATTTAGATAAATCTAGATGTTGAATTTTGGACAGTGGTCTTGACAAGTAATTTTGGAGAGAAGCTGTCTTGGCTGCTGTGTACTTAACAAATTGAGCAGGCATAAGTACATTGCCTAATGACTGTACACCAGCTGAAGTTTGGTGTTGTTACAAACCTGATATAAGCAAAATTAAATTATTTGGATGTAATGTTTATGCATGTATTCCTGAAAATGATCAATCTGGGAAGTTTGCTGAGAGATCAAGAAAATGTATTTTTATTGACTATTGTCACAATGGATACTGCCTCTGGGAACCTCTAAAACTAACAGTATTTACATCTCATTCAGTTAGATTTGATGAAACTTGGTGAAAGTGAATCTCCAGTTTATGTGATGAGACATAGAGGTGTGGATGAGCAAACTATTACTGAACCTGTTAAAACTAACCCTGAAGTAATACAACTTGATAGTAATCAAGAAAACAAGATACATAGAGGTTCAAGAGATAGACATATCACTTCTTGTATTGGTGACTATTAAATGAGTATTATGATGGCTTTATCTGTTGTCTGTTTATCTTTTGAATTATCTAAAAACTATACTGAAGCTGTTGTGATGGGGAATAAATGGAAGGAGGCCATAGATATGGAACTTTTTGCATTAGAAAGCAACAATACCTGTACTTTGGTAAAATATAAGGCTGATGACATAATCATTGACCCACAATGGGTTTTTGTTGATAAAAATGTTGGTGAAAAAAACTGGATTAGTGGCCAGAGGCTATTAGCAGCCTGCATTCAACAATGAAGATGTGTATGCACCAGTAGCTAGATTAACCACACTGAGGGTACTATTAGCCACTGCTGTACATTGTGATATGGATGTAATATAGGATTTAAAAGATCTAAGGTTGATCCTTGCTTGTATTTCAATGAAAACGTTTATGTTTTGATATGGATAAATGATATTTTTGTTATTTTAATTTATGAAGATGATGTCAAATTTTTAAAATCAAATTTGTAGAAAATTTTAGAATTCAGTGATTAATCATATGAAACAAAAATTGTCTTTTTAGGATTAGCAATTGAAAGAAGAAGAAAAGACTTTGGTTTTTAGTAAGAAAAATTTAGTTACAAAAATCACTAATCATATTAACATCACATAACATGGTACATTGTAACATTAGTGAAATTCCAATGGGACTTAAATTGAATTTAGAAAAAGAAGCTAAAACTGATTTTAAAGTCCCTTATAAACTATAAAGAGGTATGTACTTGGTAACTTGATGTATTTAATGCTTGGCACAAGGCCAGATTTGTGGCAGAACATGAAAAAAAAATAGCTCAAAAACAACTTTTTAAATGTATAATTATGGTCAATACTATCTCGCCTAGAAATTAGTCAGTGAATTAGGCATAATGGGGATACCATTAAAAAATGCATTTCCACACTAAACCTCATAAGTGGTCAGGAAAAAGGTCAATAATAAACTAATAATACCATAAGAATGTTAACAAAATAATAAATTATATAAATAAAAACATAGGTAATAAAAAACTAAGCAAACTGGTTTGTTTTTATGGTATTCTTAGGGGTATTCAGGAACCCAGTCAACTTCAGGAGTGCTGTAAATCCCACAGAAATTAATGAAATTGAACACATTTGTAGTGAAAATTATTCATTGAAAACCTCCTATAATATTGCTCTGATGTCTTTTTATTTTGTATAAGGTCTAAACGAAAATTTGTTCAAAAATTTTATTTTTGTTAACACCTTTTTTATTTTCCATTTTATGATAACAAATTATAGAAATAAAGTTATAGACAATTTAATTTGCTACAAATAATGTTGCAGAATTGAATGTTTTACATTTAAAATGATCGCACATCACAGAAAATGCCTCCAAGAAGACAGTTTTTGGTGTAGTTTATAGAAGAAGTTTGGTTATTTTGAAAAATTTATTAGTTTACTTAATTGAAAAAATTTTTAAACATTTTAGATTATTTATTATGAGAAAGTTTAAATCCAGCATTGTTTAAGCATATTTCAAATGCCTAACATTTGCTGCCAAAACTAAAATCTCATGCTATAGGTTTTGAAGATTAGGCTATAGTAATCGAAACTTTATAGTGGCCAGTAAATAAAAGGGATAGATTGTATTATCTCATAAGAATCATAAAAAATGGCAAAAATCTCGCCACAGTTATTTATTTAACACCTTTATAAAATCTAAGTTCACTTGCAGCAAAATACAAAAATTGCGTACAAAAGTTGAATTCTTGACTCAAAAGATTATATCAAATTTTTACTGTAGAGATGATACAAATTTTATTGAAAATTGATGGTTGCTTCAAGCTTTATTTGTGAGAGAACCGTTCATTCTACACAAAAAGTACTAAAAAACATTTCTGTTTAAAATTATCTCAGCTACATTTTTATTTAAAACATTTTTTTCGATAGCTTAAGGATTCTTGGTAAATCAATTATTTTGCGTTTTTACTCCTCTATGAGGGGGTTTTAGGGGGAAGCCCGTAGGTAAAATTGGTAAACTTTATTGCATCTTTTTTGAGATTCCATAATTAATATTCTCCACAAAATTCAGCTTGTTCATATGATTTCTAGAGGTTAAGTGGCATTTTCGTCTCTTGAGGACTGGAGTAATATGGCTTTTACTTTAAAATTATTTTATGTATGTTGGCAAAATCTTTTCTTTTTGTTGATTACTGAAGACTTACTTGTCACTTGTCACCAGTCTGTATCTGTAAACTTTACACTTTTGTACTTTTAAAACAATTCTTTTGTAATTAAATATAATAATAGGGTTATTATTATTAACCTGTGTAAACATTACATGTATGCAGTATATGTGTGTAGAAACATTGACAATGAATATAAGACAACAGTATAGTTGCATTCAAGCACAATTATATTTTTCACCCCTTATTTGATCACTAGTTATTCAGAAGCTATTTGTATAGGCAGATTGAGTAATTAGAGTAACTTACCTCATATTTTTCTATAATCTTGTGAGGGCTTTTTTCGGGAATCTCATGTAAGTTCCAACATCTTGTACCAAACCTGCACATTCCTTTGAGGTTAAATTTACATATTGTTCTATTTCCATTAATTCCAATATTCATTGTTCAAGCAGTATCTTAACTAGTTGTTTAATATCAAATATTTCTAAATTATTAGGATACTAATACACAATTAAGGAAATATCTGGTGACAGAAGAGATGGGACTAATTTGACATCAAAAATTTCATTGACATCTAATTCTAAGTTCCTAGAAACAACCTACAAATAAATGAAAAAATTTTTATTCAAATTACATACTCCTAAAAAAGTGTCAAAGAGAATATTGCATAGCTCATCAAAGTAAAAAGTAAATATGAACTATACAAATAATAGAGTTGTAAATTGTATCATATAAATTTAGTTGGTCAGCAATCTGTCTGATGGATGTAATAAAACATGTGTTTTGTCTAGTCTACAGATATATGGATTACTACTAGAAAACTATGCTGATATCTAAAGATAAATTCATTCTTTATCTTTGAAGATCTACCAAAACTTATATAAATTGAGTGCAAGAATTAGAAAATATTATAAATGTAATGCTACCTTTTAAATACTCAATTTTACCATGGTTTTGTTAACAAAATTGTTCAACCCGATAATGAATCCGGTTTAGTTGTAATCTATGGTTAGGTATTATTTATAAAGAAAAAAATAATTGGGACTATTGTTATGTCGTTATTTTAATACAGAAACATTATCTGTCTAAACTGGTTAAAATTTAAGATAAAAAAACTTACAAGGCTTCATAAAAAGTATGTTAATAATTAAGACTATAAATAGTAATTGATGTAATTCTAATATTTTAAACCAGATTTACAATTTGTACTTACCTTATTAACAAAAAAATATATATATAAAAGTTATAGCTATATAATCTTGAAAAAAGTAATGGCACTATAGACAACTAAAATAATAAACTAAAATTATATGCTTGTTACAAGCATAGATTGCTATTAAAAGCAATCGTATGCTATTTTCAACAATGTGTTAATCAATATAAGTTAATGAACAGATGTTACATTTACTAACCAACAACCTCCACCGTTTTCTTTTAGTTTTGATAAATAAAATGGCGCATCTTATGAGTGCTCATGACATGAATGTGTTTTGTTGTCACTTGTCTTTTGTCTTTGGGTCACTGTCAAGTCACAGAATAATAAACATACAGAATACCCACTCTCCACGGAAAATTAAGTACGCGCATCTCCTCCGCGCAGACGTTCCGCCATGTTTTAGGAGGATTTTAAAGAAATTATGTGGTGTGCATGGAAAAATTAACCAGGTTTATTTGACTTACGGCAATCATAGACATACTATACAATTATATTAACATTGTTAAATATAATAACATAAATATAATATAATTAAACATAAATATAAACAATTACATAACCACACAAATCATATGTCTGTGTCCTCCTCAAACATGGCGCGCGTGCTGAAAAACTTCAAAGGCGGCATCTGAGAGTGTCCCTTCTGATTGTTTATTATTCTGTGGTCAAGTCAAGAAGAAAAATCTGCTCAAGATCTGCTCAAAAACTTCAAAATCACAGAACACGACGTTTTGAATCCGAAAGATAAAAGATCGCAGAATAAAGTGGGAGAAAAATAAGTTTGAATTAATGAATATAATTTGAAATATATAAAGTCTGTATTTTTTGAGCTTTTTAAGCAAATACCTAGGAAAAGACCAACAATAGTACTAACTTAACAAAATCAGAATTGCTGCAATTACAAAAAATGGCAGGTATAGACACAGACACACTATTTTATAAAGTGGTAAATCAACTGGCTGTAAAGATCTCGGGTAAACAATATTTAAACATAATTTGAAATTCCAATTTAACAATGAAAAATATTCGCGATAGCCAATTCCGACAGGGGGCGCTGAAGATTTTAAAGATGAACGATAACTTCGGGAAAACAGATCATTATTGTCATTTGATCTCTAAGGTATAAAACGTTAAATATAAATCATTTACACGTGTGTTTTGCCCAGAGATCTCTTACATATCTCTGGTTTTGCCAAAGTAAAAGTTGGAGTACGTTCTTCAAAGTTTATTTGTTTGTGATTTGAGTTTATACATATGGTAATTGACTCCCAAACCTGAATAAAAAAATTAAATGTAAAAAAACAATTTTTACAGTATGTCTAAAACACGGGAAGTAAAAGTTACATTATCTTAATTATTTATATGGTTGCAAAATCGGCAGAGATCTTTAGTTGAGGGAAGGCAGGTTTTGGTGTTGGCCACGTTATATTTTGTAAATTACGCCTTACGTTTTCTACTAATAACTTCATGAGATCGTTGGGGCAATTTAGCTGATGGAACAGTATTTTTCTTCAGTCTTCTGAATTTAGTTTCAGGTGTTACTATAAAGTAAATTAAGTATAAATATATTAAAATATAAATAATATTTTAATCAACACTTGGAAAGTAATCGTTCTCAGTACAATATAAACTGACAGTCACGTACTTTGTTATATGTTTGCCAATTCACAAAATGCATTGCCAAACTCGTCTCATATTCTCATCCAGCGGAAACTTATGTATGGAATTTTTTGTGAATTATAATAGGATGAACATTGAGGAACACTAATAGTTTTTTGAAGTCGAAGTCATTGTTAATTACAATATAAACCGGTCCCTATGTTTTCCCGAAGTGGATGCTTTTGAAATCCACCACCAGGCGTCGCCCACTTTGCGGTTTCTGGTCAATATCAAAGTATAAAATTAGTGAATGTTAATATATTTAAACAAAAAGAAGAAAAGACAATTGACGTTTTATGTTAGTAGACAGTTAGAGTTAGGTTAGGAGTGATATTTTGCGTTTTAAAAACAAACAGTTTTGATAAAATCCATAAGAGTATATTGAAAAGATCAACCTCATATGAATATATAAAAAAATTACTTTTGTTTTTAGCACATAATTGTAGAATGTTAGCTCTTCAACAATATTCGGGCAGTAGTGACGAAGATGATACAGACAAAAATAAAAGTAAAGACATTCCAGTAAATGCAACTGAAATTACCATTAATTCCGAGTTTTCCATTAAAAATAAGCTTGCCATTTGTGCCGCTCCAAATGTAGTGCCTACAGGTCTAGATGGAGAAAAAATGCATATACATCCTGATAGTGGAGAACTGACATATAATCCAAAGTATGATATATTATTTGCTCCTGTTGTAGGTCCAGCAAATCCCTTTAAAACGCAACAACAATCTGTTGAGAGAAACATGCTCTCTGGACATATTGAAAAAGCTCATGTAAGTGATTTTCAATTTGAAAACCAGAGAAGAACTTTTACGAGCTATGGTTATGCATTAGACCCATCGATTAGTAATGATGGCCATCTAAAAGTTGTTGGTTCAACTGATGAAGGCAAAGACGTAGAAAGTGTTAAGACTGTATTTGAAACTTCAAAGATAAGACCCTTGGATAAGAGGAAAAGAAAGAAAAATGATAATCCAGGTGATATAGAAGGATTTTTGGGACCATGGGGTGGTTTTGTTGATGAACAGAAAGTTTCTAGACCAACAGAGGAAGAACAGGCTGAGTTAGATGAAATAACTTCTAAAAAGAATAAGAAAGGTAATTTCAAACATTACAATTTGGATATATTTTATTTGAAATGTGTATGTATCTTTATTATGTGTCATTTTTTACTTATTGTTTTATTTCTACATCCTTTATTTGTTTTTTTTATTCCATCATTGTATTAGTTGTTTTTTCTCTGTATTTTGTTAATTTCATATTCTTTTATTTTTTGGTTGCTATTTTTTAATGTAATGTGAAAAAAACTCATATGTTTGATAAAAGTGACAATAGTGAAGATGCTATGAACAGTAAAAATTCAAAACGACTTGTCAACCCCATTTGAAATACATAGGGGGTTTAGGCAGGGAGATGCGCTGGCATGTCAGCTTTTTAATGTCTCCTTAGAAAAAGTTGTGCGAGACGCTAATTTAGATAGCAGGGGAACAATATTTAATAGATCAGTCCAAATTCTAGCATATGCAGACGATGTGGACATTATAACAAGAACCAGGACGGGAACTGCAGAAATCCTAACCAAGCTAGTAGCAGCAGCAGAACGAATGGGGTTACATATAACAAATTTGATCATCAATGACCAAAACTTCGAAGCAGTCAAAGAGTTATATATGTAGGGACATCAGTTAACCCTAATAATAACACATCTGAGGAAAAAGGTTGAATAATAATTGCAAACAGGTGTTATCATGGTCTATCAAAGTACTTTGAATGGAATGGGAGCAAAGGTGCTTCCATTCCAGATTTTGAAAACTGTGTCAGACACATTGACTCTGTAAACCTAATTCAAGTTGACACTATATCAGTTTTGATGAATTAAGAAAACTTCCAAAAAAATTCTCCTCCTGATGGAATCCCACTGGTATTATTAAAGCACTGTCCATGCTCTCTGCAGAGAAGAGTAGGATGCGAAAATATGGAGTTGATTCCAGTTTCCTCTACTTAGTCTCTTCTACCGACTCTCACCTTCACATTGGTATCCCCTGTTAAACTGAGCAACCCAACTGGAGATCTGGTATCCAACCCAGGTGGATGGTTGGGTCGGCAACTGACAACAGAGGGTGAACTGGTCCTCCAGGTTAGGGGTTTGGGCAGTGGGTTAACACCCCCCTCCTGTAAGAATTCTTCTGTTACGGAAACTTCAAAACAATCAGCCAGGTAGATTTTTTGTTGACAACTTGGCAAACGAAATAAGGTTAATAATACAGTTAATGATATTGGTTTATTTAGTTGGAATGTGCGTACACTTTATAGTGCAGGTAAACTAAGAAGTCTGTCCAATACACTTAATGAATATTCAGCAGACATTATAGCACTTCAAGAAATCAGATGGACAGGTAGTGCTAGCTTAGAAAAAAAAAGACTACACTCTCTACTACAGCGGAGATAAAAATAATCATATTTTTGGTGTGGGATTCATACTGAATAAACGACTGAAATCAGAAGTCATTGCTTTCGATCCAATAAATCCAAGGATATGTAGAATCTGAATTAAAGGCAGGTTCTTTAATTATAGCATTATCAATATCCATGCTCCCACTGAACATAAAGAAGGCGAGGAGAAGGACATATTTTACGAGAAACTGGAAAGCACTTACAGACAATGTCATAACAAAGACATAAAGATTATTCACAAGGAAAACAATTCCTGTAGCTGGCTGTATACCACGTATCACAAAAAAGAGGTTAGTCTTCGTAAGTGGGTATATTTATTTCTTCTTCTTCTTCTTCCAATGGCCCTACAGCCCAAATTGAGCCTTGGCCTCCTGTAACTTCTGCCTCCAACAAAGGCGATCCCGCGCCACTCGTCTCCAAGCCCTGACGTTCAGTAAGTTGTGCGCATCTGCTGTGACTTCGTTCTCCCATCTATTACGTGGTCTTCCCTTTGGTCTTCTGCCCTGCATTTTACCATCCAAGGCCTTTCTCGGCAATCTGTCGGCATCCATCCGTACCACATGACCAGCCCATCGAAGCCTTTGTATATTTATTATTAAAGCCTGGGTATATTTATTTAAAAACCCTTAAAAGGGCTACATCAAAAAAACAAACGTTTTCGGACTAAACAGTCCATCATCAGGTTTAAAATCGCTAGGTTAAAATGCCTGAGCCACCAAAAATACATGGGTAAAAACCCTTTAAATTACATATAGTTATAAAAGATTATACATCTTGTTGTTAAAAAACTGTGATGTTCAGTATTAAATTAAATATGACTTCAGGTAACATACATTGTAAAAATTGAGTTCCAGAGCCGGGGAGAAAACCTCTACGCACAGAGAACAGCTGGAAACTGTTCAGTTGTTGATTTGTTGTTGGTTTGTATGGACAATATGAAATGTTATGTATGGAAAAATATGAAAATGAATCAGGGAAAAGATTATTTTTGCCTAATATTCCTTTACAAAATTGCTAATAATTTGATAAATTGCTCTGAACTTTTAAATCGATTAGGTCTTCATGGAAGCACTCTTCATGGAACTAGGCATACTTCATTCTTTCATCTACCATTTGATCAATTTAATTATTAATACTCCAAGCCTCTTACTCATATGGTGAGTGATGAATATGGGGGCGTAGATATAACTTTGAACTTCAAAATATCTACAAGCATATGTTTGGTGGTAAAGATATTACCACTATAATTAAGCGAAACCGCCTGCAGTGGGCAGGACATGTAGCCTGGGCCCCTGAATCGAACATGGTAAAAAAAGATTCTAACAGCGCAACCCGTGGGAATGAGAAGACGGGGTAGACCAAAGCTGAGGTGGATGGATGGGGTAACACAAGATGCAGAGAAGATCGGAGTCGTCAACTGGAAAATGCAAGAAAGGGACAGAACAGAATGGCGTAAAAAGCTTGAGAAGGTTGAAGCCCTCTAAGGGCTGTAGCACCAAGATGATGATGATGATGATGATGATTTTTTAATGTTTCATATTTATGACATTTTGTATTTACATTTGTTCTGCAATATCTGATTTTCAGTTTCATATTATAATTATCACCATAGTTTTAAATTATTATTTATACTTCTCACTATTAGAGTAAATATAGTTAAAAATATTGGCATCAAAATACTATAACTCTTGTTTGAGTGCTGTTAAGTCTTACATCAAGTGTAAATTAAAGAAATACCAGAGTATGGCTTATAAATATTGTCAGGGATTTGATGTAACAAGATTAACTATTTTCAAAGATCTGCAAGACTTATAGTAAGATTTAGTAGATCTATAATGTTTTATTCCTTTTAAGAACATGTGTAATAGTTTTGTTACATATTCAGCATATTTCCATTCCACCATCACTACAGTTTTAATGAAGTCTGTTATGCATTTATTACATGTATTAGTTATTTATATGTCATTAGATTTGATGGTGAAAAACATGCTGTTTAACAAAAAAATTAACTTTTAGGTAAACCAACAGAGGACAAACCAATTGAGGAAAAGTCTGTATTGCATATCAAAGATCCAGTGGACTATCAAGGAAGGTCTTTTTTGCATGCTCCACAAGATGTTGGAGTTAATCTCAAATCTGATACACCTCCTGAGAAGTGTTTTTTACCCAAATCTCATATTCATACATGGACTGGTAAGTTATATTGTTATTATTAGAATTCAATGAGCAGAATGATTAAGAGTGTAAGTATCTAAGAACTGGTTTAACTTATTAGGTTATTTAATGTTGTTTTGAAAATATAAAACTGATGGTGTTTTATGTTTAAATTTTTAATGATATGATCCTACTGATTTTTTTATATTTCTGGAATGTTACTCCAGTAACAACTATATCTATGAGATAAATCCAGTTGTAGAATATAAATATAGAAATATACTTTTGATCCAACTGAAACTGCTTTAGGTTTTGCAGTATAATTACTAATTCGAAATAAAACCACAAAATTGTAAAAAAATATTGGATGCTTTTGAATATCTCCATCATCCTCAGCTATAATTAAAAATTTAGTAGACAGAAGATTATTTAATGTAAAAATTGGCAACTTACGGAGTATAATTAAAATAACTACACTAGGTTGTCAGCGCTACAGAAGATGATTTTTAAAAAGGACTCCAAACATCCAATTGTGCTCTTCTGGATACCATGTTGGAGAGATAGCATGGGGCCAGAATTTGTAATATGTGTCACTATTGTCATACCTACTATCATTGACATTAAAACTATTCAGCTATACAATCAGTAATTAATCTTTAAAGGGTTATGGAAATTTCTGTAAAATCTAATGGATGTTAACAATATGTTAGATAACTACAAAATCGGTTAAAACCAGAGTTTTTTTGAAAGAGAATTTAATTGTAGACTAAGATGGCAATCAACCTTACTTTTGAAATTAATAAGGGAAATTTGAAAAAGTTTTGTCCCAATCATAGGCCTAATAAAGAGCAAATATTAGTAGCTATTATTATAATTCTTGAAAAGTAACTCTCTACTTAAATAGTTGTATGCATTCCTCTAGGGGAATACTAGGGAATAAATTGGTAACATCTAATGACAAAAGTATTGAATTAGAGGGAATATCTACTTTATTAATCTAATTTGCTAAGTTAACTGAATTAAATACTGCAAAGGGGTTGTGGAGATTGGTAAGAAGTTTGATGTTAGTATTAATAAATGATGCTAGTTTGCTGAGTTGTTCTAAGATTTAGGCTGAGGTCTCTACAATGTAATATTTGTTTCATATTATTGAATGCACTTCTAGCCTTTTCTATTCTAATTTCTTTGGTATAATTGTTTGTTTCATTAATGTTTGCCCCTAAATAGTTATAATTCTAAACTTGTTCTATTGTCTTATTATTTATGTGTAGATTGATGTATCTAATATTTTTCTTTGATATAACCATTAATTTTGTTTTCTTTATGTTTAGTGACAGATCAAATTCTTCACTCGCTGCAACAACCTTATCTAAAATTCTTTGTAGATCTGTAATATTTTCCACTATTAATATTGTATCATCAACATATCTAATTTCACGTATGGGTAGGCCATTTATTTTTATGCTCTGACTATGCATTAAAAAGTGATGGCGACAAGACACAGCCCTGTCTAACACCTCTTTTGATTTTTATTTTATTAGTTTTTAAATTATTAATTCTTATTCTTCTTGTTCATAATACAGATTATCTATTATTCTCTTATCCCGTGTGTCAATGTTCTTTGTTCTCAGTAGTTTTCCAACATTGTTCTTAGCAATATTAGAATATGCTTTTAAAACATTTAGCTGGGAAGACAAATGAATCATCATTGAAGCAACAACATCAAGATTGAGCCAAAAGAAATTGAGAACTCACTCACTTTACATATTTGGGACATGAAGTGAAAATCACAAGAGGTAATTAGATATGTGAGTTACAAAGAAGAATATCTTTGAGCTGGGCTGCCTACAGCAAATTAAGATTTATTTTTAAATTGCAATTCATATCTTTCTAGTTATTACAGATGGAGTCAAAACTCTTACCCTTACCAAAAAACAGCTAGACAGTTAAAAATATCACAAAAGAAAACGCCCTAGTCTGACTGTAGACGCAAACAATGGCTGAATGATTATGATGAATTAACTTACTCCTATGTCTGATCCACATTCTTATTATCTGACTTTTTAATTTGGCCTCAATTACAAAATAATTTGTTACACATTGTAATATAGGCTCTGATATTTTGATAATTTTGTATAATTTGTAACACTATTATATTCTATTAGCTATAATTATTATTTATATTTTTGAATGAACTGCAGTATCCACTGTCATATATTGTATTTTAAAATAATCAAACCATCTAATAAATGATTATGCTATAAAAAACTATTGTATCATGGAACTTATAGTCTATATCTATATAATATTTTATACTAATCATCATGTCAAAAAACTATTAAGATAGGTAGTCAAGTTTGATGTTTTTTTCTGTTATAGGGCACTCCAAAGGTGTTGCAGCCATCAGATGGTTTCCCAGAACAGCACATTTGTTCCTGTCTGCTAGTATGGATTGTAGGATTAAGATTTGGGAAGTTTATAATGAGAGAAGATGTATTAGAACTTACTATGGCCATAGACAAGCTGTGAGAGATATTAACTTTAATAATTCTGGAAAGCTTTTCCTTTCGGCTGGATATGACAGGTACTTTTTTAGTATAATAATAATCTCCCTTATACTAGACCTTACTTAAGATCTTACTTAAAAACTAGAAGAACTTAGAAATATATCAGGTAGTTTGCTATTTCTTGTTCCTAAAGTATACAAGGAAAGTAATACTGCCAGTGCTATGCTTTAATCATTACTATCTCTGGTTTGATTCCCATTTTGTTAGTTAATCTACCATTTTGAGTTATTTGGACAAAGCACATACTTTTATTAAAAGAAATGTAATTCTTTTTTCACAACAATAATAAGAAAATTTCATATATTTTTTTGGAACACAACTGCCTATGACGTCTCTGGGTTTAATGTGATTTTACATTGAAAGCACCAATCTTCCAACTAGGGATGTGTAGTTCACTATCGAAATAGTTCAAATGAACGATTCTTTCAACTGAACTAATTGAACTAGTTCATTAAATTTCATAGAACTAGTTCACTGCGAACGATCTGCATTATAAATTGTGTCTCAACTTCTAAAGAAGAAAATAATGAATGAATGAGGTCATATATTTCTAATGGAACGGGTCGACTTACATAGTCCCTGATAGAAACAAGGGGAGTAGGAGCAGGCTTTTAGAATATTAAGAATTATAACTGCTTTCTCTTCATCTTCCCCTGCTTGTCCTACTAGCGAAACTGATTTTGACGTTGAAAGTTGAGGTTCTTAAAATGTATTTTCTGATTTTTCGGGTTCTTTTTCTATGTATCTTTCAACATTGAGATATTTGAGATTGATAGCTGGGTGTTTCATTCTTAAATGTCTTGATAAATTGCCTAGTGAACCATTTGCAATACTAACATCATATGAACGGTAATTACATTTTGCAGATTTTTGATTTTTATCGTTTTTCTCGAAATGATCCCACAAAAAACTTCTATTTCGTCTGTTCCTCATCTTTAGGGATTGATTAAGAAAATAAATTATTATAAGGAAAAACTAACTAATCATATAATAATTTAAAACATTTAAACCTAAACATACGATCGAAAGAAATGGTTCCAAATCCGAACTACTTGTACGCCGTACGGTAGTGAAAGACTGACTGAAATCCGAAGAAAACGGGCTGCCGGTGCCGAGCTTGTGTGATGATTGAGACGAGACATCTGGCAACCAGTTATGTTAGGGTTGGATTTCGATTTCGGTCCTACAAATAGTTCTTTCGCGAACTAGTTAATTTTTGTGCAATAGTTCTCTTGAACTAGTTCGTCTATAAAAACTAATAAGCACACCTCTACTTCCAAATGATTTATAGCATCTTGTAGGTATATTCTTCGCTGCTATTGCTAGGGCATCAGCATACAGACTAAGCAATGTGCAGGGGTGGTTGGTGTGTCGTTTTGAATGCTGAACTTCCTATTGGCTAGATACAACGAAAGAAGGCATTACCTTGCTGTATTTAAGTTTGCTCATTATCTTCTTTATCATCTATCAACTTATCGTCTGATATGTTGCCTCATGGAGGGAAATAAATTTCTGAGCTACAGTTTACAGTTATACTTCCTCATATTCTGTCTTAGAGGAATTATTGTCCATTGCAAAAGAAGTTACTATAAGCTCTATTTGGCGTTAATAATATGATTAAGTTGTAGCAGTTTTCAGTCCTCGACTTAATATAGAAAATAATTGTATTTTGGAAATTGTTTAACTGGTTGCATACCTAGTAAATAGTATATTCGTAACCTTCTGTAAATGATAACAAAAAAGAAGACGACGTTGACTTGACAGAAGGAGGCGGATGACGTATTTCCGGAAGGGAGCGAAATTGGACGGCGGACGCTAGCTGGTGAAGTACAGAGGATGGTGGTGTGACAAAAAAAATATAGAAATTTCGATTTTATCTTGGCCATCAGTGCCGATTTTTGAAAAATAAATAAGTAATGTGCCTTACCGAATTATTTAAGTTATTCGTTATAAAGTTTATTTGTGTGATTACAAATAGTTCACGTGTTGTAAGTTTTTGTGAATAAAATTGGAGATATTTCAGTTATCCACAGTTAATTCACAACAAAAACATATACTGTTTTGCTGTTAGTACATTTCGAGAGTCCATAGTGGTTCAATAACGAGAATAGCAGATGTATCAGGGTTGTTTCTTTTGCCAAGCGACTTCTGATTGGGTGTTGTCTTGCTGGATAATAGTTCGTGGGGATTATTAACGCTCCGGAACGAAGGTAACAGCTTTATTTATTACCTTTATACTCCAGGCAGAGATCAAGTAATTGAGGAACTTTTCCAACATAGTTATATGTGAGCTCTGTAGTTTTAAAATAATTATTGTCAATTTTCGTAGTTAAGTATTATTAGTAAATAAATATTAAAGATCTGTTGAGCTCAGCATTCTTGTTTTAATATGACAGGCAATGCTCAATAAATAAATCTATGGTTAATTTGTTATTGTTGAATAAATATTGTGTTTCCTCATATTAGACACGCATTTATTACACTTGCCTTCGTATTAATATTTTATTTTCGTATACGACATAAAACTTACGTACTGACGATATTTTCTTTCCTTTTAACTTTTCTTGTTTTTTTTTTAAAAAATCGGCACTGATGGCCAAGATAAAATCGAAATTTCTATATTTTTTTTGTCACACCACCATCCTCTGTACTTCACCAGCTAGCGTCCGCCGTCCAATTTCGCTCCCTTCCGGAAATACGTCATCCGCCTCCTTCTGTCAAGTCAACGTCGTCTTCTTTTTTGTTATCATTTACAGAAGGTTACGAATATACTATTTACTAGGTATGCAACCAGTTAAACAATTTCCAAAATACAATTATTTTCTATATTAAGTCGAGGACTGAAAACTGCTACAAAGTTCCTACATGTTCTTTTCAATCTCCATAACATGATTAATAGATTTTTTCAATTTTCTGTAGTATATATATATATATATATATATATATATATATATATATATATTATATATATATATATATATATATATATTACTTCTAATCTTGTTTTATGCAAAAGATTAGTCAGATCCGAGGATTAGATATTTGAATTATTTCGAGCAATGTTTCATTTGATTTGACCTTAGATCAAATTTATTGGGTTAAGCTCACAATGATAGGTGGTAGGCGAAGTATTTCAATACCTTGTTTTATGGCTATCTCCTCATTAACATATTTTTATATTCTGTTTATAGATGTTGGCAATATTTAATAATTCTGATTTTGTTGAATTGTTGTTGAATTGCTCTTGAATTGACTGAAGCCTAAACCGGCAACAGAAAGGTTGCCAAGTCATATTTTATTTCTTCAGTAGATTGAGAATAATGGATATTATATCAATAAATAGATTTTTTTTAAAATTTATAATTGAACACTGACATAATAATCACTTTTTAAACATGATTTTATCGTTACATGTTTTTTAGTAAATCGATATATTGTTTCAGTAAATCATTAAATTGAAGTTGGAATAAGTAGATCTACTGAAAAATCAGTAGACCTGGTAACCCTGCGAGAGGTAGTAATGAGCAATTTACAGGCACCAAAACATGGCGGTCACATCGAAACTGGCTTCACTTTTCGAGGATTTATTAAATGAGTGTTACTTGTCCTCTCTCTTTCCTTGCCTTAGACTGAAACAAGATCACATATGTGTCTAGTGTTATGATCGTGCACCTATTCATGGGTCCCAAAGCGCCCCTCACTCCTCTTGACAAACATAAGGTTCTCAGAGATATACAAGAAGTAAGTAAGAATTCCCAGAGTCTCATAGGCCAATCTGCAATTGTCTCTAAACCCAAGGCCTGCAAGAAGTCTTATAGCCTTATGTTGCAAACCAAAAACTTTCGGTATTCAATGTGGATACTCTACAAGTTCCTTAGAAATTAACCACATGGCAATTTCATTTTCTTCTTCTTCCATTGCATAGCTGGTAAATATTCATCTGATCTGGAGTGGTAACTTGAATTGTCCATTACAATATTCGTCAAAATATTCTTCAAACAAAAATAAACCTTCCTGTAGATATCCATTTACACTACCGATATGAATAATTGGGTTGAGTTTACCGAAAGTACAAGCTGAATATAGCCGCAAGTGTCAAAAATATTTGGCTTTGGCAGTGTTGGGATGTTTTTATAATGCATATATTATATGTTTCAAATATAAAGAGAGAAATCTTTTAAAAAGTACATTTTGATTACACTATTTTATGAATTCTGCATTTTTAATTTATATAAAGGAATAACGAGTAAATGTTTGTCTCTTTCGAGATTAATTGCAAACATTTGGCAACTGCTAAATCTATCCCCTAATCTATCAAAGGGTAATTGCCAAAATAATTTCTAATAATTAACTGCAATTAATCTCCAAACAAACAAATATTTACTCATTCTTGTTTTATGTAAATCAAAAATTGTAGAATTTATAACATTTTTATTTATAGATTTTTTATAACATAATGTAAACAAAATGTACTTTTCTAAAGCCTTATCTTTTTATATTTGAAGCATACAGCATCTACATTATAAAAACATGCCAACACTGCTATACCGAAATTTTTTGTTCTATGTTTGACATTTGCGGCTATAATCAGCTTGTACATACTTTCGGTAAACTCAACCGATAATTGAATATCTTCATAGAAGTCATGATACTATGACTAACAAGATAGGACCTTCCCCTAGCACAAAATCGGTCGTGTTCGTGCATGCCGTCATTGGAGAGTAGAATTTGAATTCTTATTGAAGTTAAATGGGATTTGTATGCATTCTGTGATGAAATTACTAGACGAAAATAAGTTAAGAGGTTTAATAATTACAATAATTGTACACATAAGGATATCTCCAAACTATTTATTAAAGATTATTTATTAATTATCTTCTTTGCGTGCCATATCAGAACTATCCGACGTTGGCGATCACCATTGCGAAGGCTTCTCGATCTTCTGCAATATTTATTATTTATATTTATTGATACATACAAAAAACTGACATTTTGAATGTGCAACTCTCCAATAACGTCACGACTTATGCGCAATATCTTATCTTCTTAGTCATAGTATCATGATAGAAGTGTCAAAAGCTGCTTTTATGTTTTTGTTTTTCCAAACTGTTCCTTTCTCTCATTAATCCATATTGCAATAAATATTCTTGCTTTCTGTCTTATGTTTTCTTTTATTTTTCGTAGATACTCTCATGTCCAACATACAATTTTTTTAAAGCATTTCATAAGCGTTGACTCTGTCATATTTTTTCATATTTGAAGTTTAATTCAAGTAAAACTTTCTAAGATTTAAGGTAATTCAAGTAAAGTTTGGTTCTGCTTATCTTGAGCAAATCAGGATCGTCGGTAATAGCTTGTAAATTTAAACAATTTAGGAGGCTAATATTGAAGAAGCAACAGGCGTTAAAGCTTACATACAAGAAGGAAGAAGATGAAGAAAGCATCAATACAAATACTTTTTATTGTTACAATAAGAAATTCTGCTTGACTTTATCATTACATAAATGAGTAGTACTTAGGGGACGTTTAAGTATTACATAACGCAGTTTTTGAAGATTTTTGACCCCCCCTCCAACATATGTAACGCATCGTAATGTTTTACAAGACCCCCCCCTAACTAAACGTTCTGTAACACCCAAGTAACCATTTTTACCTAAAAGTAACAATTATGTTACGAAAATTACCGGAAAGTCGGTAAAATAACTTTGTTATTGTTTAATCGTATTTGCGATAATAGTAAATAAAACAAGTGATTTCTTACTCGCAATAATAAAATTTTAGTGCTAATCTTACAATTTTTTTACGTTTTACCTACTCCTTTTTACATGCATGTTTGTCTTCATCCCTTATGGTTTTTCTCATGCATTCTTCTATTTTAACTTTTTTTCAATAATCAATTCATTAACTATTAATCGATGAAAGGCACATAAATATCTTTACGTTGGTCACGGCATTTTTGGAGGAATACATTTAAGCGAAAAAGTGCCTCACTGGTACCCAGCGCATTCCTAAATCCAATTTGGGTTTCATCTAGGTCTATTTCGTAATGAGTAATGCGAAGAAAAAACTTTTCAATGTGTGAATCATCAGACTAATTAATCTGTATTCGACGCATCTTTTTACACGCCGTTTCGTCGAAATTGCTGCGATGAAATAAAAACATACTTTAACATTTCCTCAGTTATTTTAACCAGTAGTATATACAGCATTAAAATGCTTAACTGGAGGATTGATGTGGTCCTCTTATATAATTTTTAACAGTTCTGCTGTTATTTAGGGTGTTATTTAGAGTGTCAGTAAATAAAAAGTTAACTTTCTAAAAGAACATGAAGAAGAAGCAGAGGTGTTGTCTGGTCCAGTTGCTTTCTTGGTTTTAACTGATTTTATTATACAAAGAAATTCAGATTTTAAGACTTAAAACTTTAATTTTTTTTATGTCATTACAGTATGCATTCAATTTAATAACACTGACTACGGCAACGTGTTTCTGTGTATTACTGACAACGAAAACAAAATCAAAAGGACGAACAATACAGTCGAAGAATTTCTCGTAAAACATAAATAAGAGGAACAACATAACAATATTGTACAATACAATCGAGGGAGTTCAAGCAAAACATAAACGAAAAGGATTTGTAGCTTGAGAGATAAAACAATGTTACGTAACGCGTTGTTAGAACCCCTCCTCCCACTCCTTTAACGTATCGTAACGTTTTACAACACCTCCTTCCCCCTAATATCGTTATGTAATACTTGAACGATCACTTAATGGTTTTTAGTTTCAAAATTAAATATTTTTGAAGTTATACTTCTATACGCACGATCGGCATTGGAAATTTGCATGGGAGTGAATCTGTGAAACCATTACATATGTAAGATAATGATCAGAGAGAGACAGAAGATATATTTTCTCTCTCTTCCTCTCTCGAAAGTAAAAATGTTCCTTTTCTTCATCTAATTATATATATATATATATATATATATATATTATATATATATATATATATATATATATATATATATATATATATATATATATATATATAATTATATAATAGGCAGTCCCACTGAACTGCCACACCCGTTTTTTATTTATTTATATTTTAATCAATTTTCAGGTACATTAAACTTTGGGACACAGAAACTGGACAAGTTGTTTCAAGATTCACTAGTCGAAAAATTCCATACTGTGTTAAATTTAACCCAGATAAAAATAAGCAGCATTTATTTGTTGCTGGTACATCCGACAAGAAAATTATCTGTTGGGATACTAGGTAAGTTAAGTTGTTAAAGTTATGTAATACTTTTGGGTGCCAAAAGTGTAACAAGCAACCCATATTATTATGCTCATTTGCAATAGATCAGCTTCCAGAGATTTCTGCATATTCTTATATGAGATAATCACTTACAAACATATACTAGACAAAATATGTGATTTGTTAGCATTTCTGGTTTAAAAAGAATAAAAATCAGATGGTTAAAAGTTGGCTCATCCGGGATTATGATCATGGGCCCTATCCGGGAGCAGAATGGGGAATACAAAATCCGCTTGAATTTTTAGCCTGTTAATTAAGCACGCTGATATAGTAAAGTTTGTTAAATCTAATAAAAATCGTGTGCTTGACCACTTGCCGAATAAGCAATGAAAGAAATACAAAAAATATCACCGAATGGAGGCTCTAGAAAGCGTTGGTTAGAGAGTGTCCAAAATGATTAGAATAGTGCTATCTGCTGAAATCTGATATTGTTGATACTTCTGTGATTTTTGAAATTGCCTTGCTCCTCTTTGTATGTCTACATCCTCAGATGAAACAGGGAGTAATAATGTATTAATCGCAATAAATTTTAACCAAATCAGAGAGAAGAGGACCAAGTTACCTCAGAACAGGATAATACGCGAAAGCCTAACCTATAATGCAAAGGGATTGAATGACGACGATGTTGATGAATTTATTAATACAAGACACGGGTCCTCAAAGCCCACACTCTTTCAGAATCTTCTGAATGTGGGTGTAGAATTTGAATTGTTTTTCTGCTTCTCCCATGAGCCATCTCTTTTGAGGCCTTCGATTATCAGGGCACATTAATCGCTTTCATAGGGTCGATGGATGGATTATAGTATAAATTTCTTCCTTTTTTAACACCCACATATTTATTGGTATTATATAACTTTTATTGCGGATACATGTTTTAAAGAAACAATGGTATTCTTTCAAAATCAAAACGTGACTGGTTCTCCCTCGTTTTTATTGAGTATAGAATATAATCATTGTTGCGAGAACAGTCAAACATCTTCCTTCTGTTGTCTATAATACAGTCAACTATCTTGCTCTAACTACCAATCATTTAAAGGATAAATTATTTAAAATAGGATAGATAAAGAAAAAGTAGATACATTTATTATTACATATATATTCACATTCTTTTTTTTTATCAAAAATTTGGTTTTTTCTAAGACATCTTTTATTCGAAGTACAAATATGTAGTCATTAACTTTCTTAGTACTTTTGACCATTGCGTATTAATGTCTACTTTAAACTTAGGTCTGGTGACATCGTTCAGGAATATGATAGACATTTGGGAGCCGTCAACAGCATTACTTTTGTAGACGAAAACCGAAGGTTTGTTACTACCTCAGATGATAAGTCTTTAAGGGTATGGGAATGGGATATACCTGTCGACATGAAATACATTGCAGATCCTACAATGCACAGCATGCCAGCGGTCACACCAGCACCTAATGGTAAGTTATTTTTTATTGTTTTAGATTTTAATTATTCCTATTCGAAAAGTCATTATTGCCGATCTCTAAAACAAGCATTTTAGCTACATTTATATAATACATTTTAAAAAATAATCTTAAAACTAATCACATAATTTTAAAACATTGTTTATTTTAAGTATAGGGATTTCATTGGGAATCTTAGACTTAGGTCTAAGCTTCCAATGTGTCTGAAAAGAAAAGTATTTAATTAGTGTATTTTGCCAGTGATGACCTACGGCACAGAAACCCTAACACTCACAAGAACAACAGTGAGTAAACTACAAGTTGCGGAAAGAGCAATGGAGAGAATAATGTTAGGGATTTCTCTACGTGATAGGATACCCAATGCTACTATACGCAAAAAATCAGGAGTAGCAGACGTTATTGAAAGGATAACAAAACTAAAGTGGTACTGGGCAGGTCATGTAGCAAGATCAGTTGACCGGTGGACAAAAATAATTTTAGAATGGAGACCCCGAATACAAGCTTACAGAAATAGAGTTCGACCCCGAACGAGATGGACAGATGACATAAAAAGAGTGACTACAGGATTCAGATGGGGCAAAATCGGATTAAGTGGAAAAGAATGCGAGATGCCTACGTTCAGCAGTGGACGTTAGAGGCTAGTTGCTGATGATTTCATTGGGAGGTTACCTAAAATGTAACGATTTAGCTGTATTATGTCATCTACACAATACCGTAATATACTAATTTGGCCATTTTAAGTAACTCAACAAATTGGAATATTTTTTCGTGTCAATATTTATTGCACGTTTGCTAAATGGCATTTCTCCAGTCGCTTATTACTTTAATGGTCCAGGCTTTATCTGTTTGGAATTGGACATTTTCCATGGGAGTCTATTTTTTGCTGAAATCACTTCAGTAGGTACCTTATGTCAATAATCACGATATGCGCCAGTTGCAAATCTTGTGCTTAATTTTTTATTTAACAAAATCTGAAAAAAATCGAAAATTTTTGCTTTTTGCTCCCATATTTTCGCGTATAACTGGAGAGATATTGCTCTTATTGGCGACGTGCAAGTACTTGGATGTGATACGAAAAACGATCGTGCGCGAGTAGCGGAGAAATCTTGCATTTTTTACTGCATATTTCATAGATTTCATAAATTCATATTGTCAATTGGCAAATTGTCATATTTCATATTCGTTTATTTATTTATACCTTCTCTCACTGAAGAAAATGGGATTTAGTAATTGCTGTATTATAAATTGTAAAAATACAACAAAAAATTGTTGAAAAGTTATTTGGTGATTTACTTTCTCAAATCCAGTTTTTATTATTGCATCCATATTAACAGTAATGCTGTAATTTAATATATTTATTTGTATTTACACTATATACAACGTTTACCTTTTAATAACATACCGACATAACCTCAATCTTACTTTTTTTTCTTATTCTTTTTTTGGGGCTACGTCCTTGACAGTTATCCGGTAACCTCGATCTAACATGAAAGCGCAGTAAATTTTGCTGATTTACGACACCAGGTGTCGCTCTTCCGAACTTGCACGGTCCCAATAAAAAAAATATTCATAGTAAAACTTTCGTTTTTCAATTTTACATAATTTTTGACTAGCTAGAAATTTAAAATTATGTTTATTGTTTAAAAATAACAATTATTGGATAAAAGTGCCAAAAATGGAGTTTTTCTTTTAATTTTTTTTTGCCCTTTAGACACTACTTACAGTCTTTATATTCCGCATAGAAAAACTTTATAATACGGCTAAAACGTCTGCTAAATTAAATTTTGTTAGGATGGGTTTAATAATAATAATTAATGGGCCCTCAAAAAAAAATCAAATTTGCAAAATTATTTTGGCTCAAAATAACCACTTTAAATCGTCAAACAAAATTACATAAGAAAGGCTTAAGCTTTCAAATGCACTTTGAAAATTTTTAATCGATCAACTGGGAGAGCCCAGCCTTATTAAAGTTATTAAAAAAATGGCACTTAGGGAGGGCCGACGGAAGTGAATACTTCTTATAGGTAATTACTACTATATGCAAGTTAACGAAATTTTATGTCTGCTTATTACTGAATTAAAACGTTTTATGTAAACAATAAATGGTTTATGTTTATTTTGCCGAACATTACTCTACATTATCTCGCCATCTCAAGAAAAGTATACATTTCTCTAACTCCTTCTCCCATTGTGCATTAGTTTCTTTTGTAGGTGATCTTATTACATGTTATATCTATTCTACTCATTTTACTCTTATTCGTGTTTTCTTTTTCTGTTTGCTCATCTTTTATTCTCTCATTGTTTAAACACTTAAATGACCCTTATACAATCCGATTGGTAGAATAATTTATTCTTTTGAACTTTACCTTCTATCCAGAATGTCTCGTATGAAATTAGTCTTTTTGCCCATTGCTTTCGTTCTTTGTTTCTTTATTCTCATCACATGACTAAAATATTTGCCAATTTCAAGTTTTTTGCCTTTATTTTCTTCTTGCTGAAAGTTGAAGCATACTAGAAATACTGGGCTCTTATTATAAACAGGAAGGATTCTATTAAAATGAAATGATGTGAGTAAGGGTTGTTAATTACTTGCACTTCAGAATATGTATTGTTTGGAACTTAGTAAAGATCATATTTAGATATACTGCAGACGCAGAGCTGCTACATATCATGTCATAGAAACATTAGAACTTATTCTGAGAGGAGACCTTAGAGTATTATCTTTCCCCTTGTTCTTGTCTATGTTACTGATTTTGTATTGTAACGGAAAAGCTTACTTAGACGTACCCCATATAACGGTTGCATCTTGCGTGTTCGAGAACCTTCAAGATGGTGATCCCTAGGCAGTGGCGGCTCGTGGCTCGAGAGACAAGGTCGGCAAGGTATTTTTTGTCTCCTCAGATAGGTATACCGTCTAATAAAGACTTCAATTATCATAGGAGATTTTCTGTTTTCTTGGTTTTTGTTTTATCCTATAAATTTAGAACCTAAACATGTTTATAAATTAACTCTATTCTACGTTGTTTGGAAGTAGCAAAATGGGTAATAACGTCATCGTAAAATTTATTAGTTTTGGAGAGATTTTTAAAGTTTTTTTTCTATTGACATTTGAGACAAGCTTGACATTCTCTCTTATTTCATGGTATTTCGATAATACGTTTTGATTCTTTTGAGGCAAGAGAAATCTCGTTCATTTGAGGCAGACGTTGGTGGTAATGAGAGAATTAATGACAATAATTTATTAATTTCGGTAACAGTTGGTTGTAATGAATTAAACATATCTTGTAACTTATCCCATCTTCCGAAAATATTTGGATCAGAGTATAAAACTTTTAATTCATTTTCTACTTTTATTTTATTAAAGAATGATGGACAATTTTTAATTAACCTGTCTAATAAATATCTTGGAAATTCTTTGGCGTAACTTTTAAATTTTAAAATGTCAAAGAGGTTAAAAATTTGCAAATCTTCAAAATTCGAAAAACGAGTATCTATTTGCATAATAATAGTATCCAAAATTTCAAAATATACTCGTTTTTCAAGATCTGTTTCTGTGTCATGCCTTTGTCTTTTTTTGGGAGTTCGGAAATATCAAGCGAGTCCAAAACGTCACTGCGTATATACTGGAAATTACTATTATTACGAAAATCTCTGAGATTTTGCACCAGTCTTGTTATTCTATTTTTGGAATGAATAATGCCAGTTAACTGATTTTGAACAACATTGAATATCAAATCGGTTTGGGTAAACACTTTCTTAAAAATATTTAAAAGTATGTTAAAAGAGTAATCATTTAATAAAGTTTTCAAACCGATTGCTTCACGGATCGAGATATCATCACTTTCAAAATCGTCACTTTCAATAATAAAATCAAAAACTTCCAAAAGCTGTTTACGAAAATCTGCAGAGTGAAAAACTCAGTAGTAGTTCACTACAGTGAAAACTAACCGAGATTTAAAATTCCATCGCGTCTGGGAAACTGTTGGTATTTTTTTTTCGAAACAAACCGTTCTAAAACATTAGTCCGTTTAGGCGAGCTTGAGAAAAATGAAGCAAATCCGCTTAAACTGGCAAAAAAGGACGACATTGTTTAATTTTTTTACATGTATCCTGCAAAACTAAATTCATTCTATGCGCATGACAGTGAGTAAATAAAGCTTGCGGTGCAATAGTTTTAACTTTTGCCTGGAGACCATTTAATTCACTTGACATCACGGCAGCGCCGTCATAAGTTTGCCCTACCAATTTATTTTTGATATCAAAAAATTTTAATCTGTCCTTTAAAACAATAAAAATATTTTCTGTCTTATGGCTTTTACTCACGTCTATAAAACCTAAAAACCTCTCATAGATATTACCAGGTAACGCGTATCGAACAACAATTGATAATTGTGAATGACATGATATGTCAGTAGTTTCATCTACTTTTAGTGAAAAGCAGTTGGTTTCCTGAATCTCAGATTCAATAACGTTACTCAAAATGTAACTAATTGATTCTATTAATTCATTCTGGATTGTTTTAGATACACCGCTAAATGTCTTCGAATCAGAAAGTAAATTCGAAAATTCCAAATCGTATTTCTTAAACATTTTTATTACTTCTCTATAATTACCTTGATTTAACGAATGCTCCGATTCATCGTGTCCCCTAAAAAATAATTCCTGACAACTTAAAAAAGTTACAATATCACTTAAACGACGTAAAACTGCGTGATTATTTTTTACAATTTCGTTATGTTTAATAGCATTTTCACGTTGGGCATTATCTAATGAAACATAGATATTTTGTTTTCCAAATAAATCTAATTTGATCTGGCTGTAAGTATGATCTTTCGAAATATCATGTTTATGTAAAGCCCTAAATAATTCCTTTAAATTGTCGTAACCAGATTCACACCACAGATTTTGATGTTTGCCCCTATTTGTCGAAAATAAAATGCAAGGCCAACAGAAAAGTTTGTTTTTTATTTCACTCCCGGTAAGCCATAAGTACTTGCTGTAACAATTATCTGAAAATGATATTACTTCCCTTACCCGCACTAATATTTATAAGCCAGGACATTTTAAGCAAAGGACGCCCCTTATTTTTAATAACAATTTGTTCTTCGTATGGAATAGATGAAAACCCATTATGAAAAATATAATTTACAATATCAGACTTATCAATATTTACACTTTAATTAAAAAAAAAACATCCAATGTGTCAAAAAGCCCTTTAACCTTTAACTATTTACGGCAGACGTAACGTATCACAGTATTACTTTATAAAATAAAAATAAATCACAAATAGAAAGGCTAGTTCGTGCACTGAATATCACTTCACTTTACTACTTACGTTCTTATATGAAATACCATTTCATCCCGTTCTCGCAATGTACAGTTCACGACCAATCACCAATCCAAATGAAACATCGGCAAATTTAAATTCGCCGTACTTGGTAATTAAGTTCATATGGAAAGAAATGTATATTTGGTTGCTAATCAACTAATATCAAATCAAACTAATAACAAGTCAGTTTACTGACTTGTTTACAATATCGAATGGTAACGTACCGTACATATAGACAATAACTATTAACTAGCGACCTACACTATCGTTGTGAAACACTTTTCTAATATGCTTATCATAAATGACCGTATTTCTAATTCTCTACTCTCTCTCCTTCTATATATAAAATATTAAACGTTTATCGTTATAAATACGAATTTTGCGTTTTAATACTTAAAGGTTAAAACCCGACTACAGGATGTCTTTGAAGTTAAAATGATATCTTGTAATCATGCGTATAACAATATTTTTTATTTTTTAGGGAAGTGGCTGGCGTGTCAAAGTATGGACAATAAGATTGTGATTTTCTCAGCCATGAATCGTTTTAAAATCAACCGAAAAAAGACTTTCACCGGTCATATGGTAGCAGGTTACGCATGCTCGTTAGATTATTCTCCAGATATGAGTTATTTAGTGTCCGGTGACGCTGATGGAAAGGTATACGTCTGGGATTGGAAAACAACAAAATTGTACAAAAAATGGAAAGCCCATGATAACGTTTGCATCAGTGTATTATGGCATCCACATGAAGCGAGCAAGATGATATCGGCAGGCTGGGATGGCGTTATTAAATTTTGGGATTAACATGTATTTTTGTATGCAGAACAATTTTATTAAATGTTATTTATTTTCTTCTTGGTTTTTTTCAGTACTAAATCCGACGTCTAAATGCTAAACCGTACATTTCCATTAAATCGAATTTGAAGTAAGCCTTAAAAAACTGAGAAACTTTATCTTTGTTTGAAGTAATCTGTCTGTGTTCACTATTTTTATTTTGCTATTTTTACAACTAATAAATGGTGCCTATAAATCTACTGCGTCGGAGTTTTTTTTAATGAAATATAAATATGTTTTTTTCTGGTTTTGCATTATCAGGGACATGTCGTGTTTTGACCACAAACTCTTGCTTAAAATGACAGGAATCGGAAAAACTTTAAATTTTTGATATTTTTTATTAAACAAAAATACATTTAAAAAAATTATTTAAAAATCATCCAATCAGGCTACATCACAAAACGTTTTCGGAATCTATATTCCATCATCAGTGTGTACATGTTTTGATCCACTAAATATTTGGGTAAAAACCAGTTAAATGTTATTAATTTGAATTTAGGTTACATTATTGGATCTTATTTATGTTATGATCAGTGGCGAAGCTTGATGAAAAATTTTGGGTAGACAATTTTAAAGGAGTAATCCTTATTTCAGGTTTGAGGAAAATAAAACAGAATATTTTTTAAATATTTTAGTTTTATAAACAAGTAAACACAACAAAACATGGACACATTTTTTAAAACAAAAAATAAACTTAACTATAATGTTTATTCGCTAAACAATAAATATTAATTTTATTTTTATATATTAAGTCAATTTTTCTATTTTTCTTATTAGCAAAATAGTCAATAACTTGTTATTTCATTTCTGGAGTAATTGAGTGCACCATATCCTTTTCAATGCTTAAAGTGGATAATGAGGAAAGTAAAACAGTAGTCATTGAATTCCGCAAATATGTTTTAATTCTTTTTAAAGTGCTCATAGATCTTTCAGATGAGACCGTTGTTACAGGAATGGTCAAAAAATAATTTTAGTAACTTATAGCATTCAGAAAATACTTCTGTTAACTCTGTTGTCAAAAATATATGAAAAAAGATGGTAAGGTTCTAAATGTTTTTGTTCATCTGAATAAATTACAATCAACTCATTTTCCAATTTTCTCATATCAAAAGTTTTAGGATATACTCTAGAACAACTAAGAGATTTTTTGGAAATTGTTTATTATAATTTACGAAACTGTTTTTGTTTAGTAAGTTGATGTGGTGTGATGGGTGTCTTCGAATCTTTTTGTAATTGCTTACAGATTGCATCCAGTATTTCAAAACCTATTGTTTTAAAAATTTTTACTGTGTTAACATCAAGAGTTGTTTGAAGTATATTGGTGCACTCATTTACGCATATTTCAATTGTATTGTCATTTCTCAGATTTTTAATATTTTGTGTCATTTTATGTATTTCTTCGACACGTAAGCCTACATTGACAGACATTTTTGACTGTAAAATAAATAGAGGTGGTCTGTGAAAATAAAAATTTTGTAAAAAAGACGTAACATAAACACATATTTAGGATTTATTAAAATATTTTTAATACCAGTTGCTAAGTTGGTATTCTCTGGGTCAAATTTTTCTGATTCTATAATTATTTCTGTGACATCCAGTAATTTTTGATAATATTTGTGAATTCCATTCCAAAATTACATTTAGTTTCAACAGCACGTGGCAAAGCAAACCCCATTTTACGGAGTTCTGCCATTCTTCACGGAGATCTACTAAAAAATGTATGAAAAGCGGATAAGTTACAAATAAAAAGTTTTACATCGTTAATTTTTTTTAACCATAGAGTAGAACTAAATTTAATTAGTGTGCATAACAATGAATAAAAGTGTCACGAGGACAGGTTTCTTTAATTTTAGTTTGAACGCCACCTTTGGCGCCCGACATTACACTAGCGCCATCATATGTTTGGCATATTAATTTATCATTTTTTATCTCGTTGGAATGTAAAACGTGAATAATTTTTTCTGCAAGACCATTTGCTGATTTATCACTAGACACGTCTTAAAATCCCATAAAATTTTCACATGTCTTTTTTGTACACATACCTTAATATTACACTAAACTGGGATTTGCAGGATACATCAGTTGTTTTATCAGTCTGAACAGATATAAAGTCCGCTTCTTGCAAATCTTTAAAACTTTTCTGTCTGATAATACATTCCACTGATTCTATCAACTGATTTTGAATTTCGCTGGATGTACCTTTAAAAATGTTACTGGCTTCTAAGTGATCACGCATATTAGATTCTTCCAGAGCAAGTAGATCTAATAGTTCCAAATAATTTCCTACAAATATATCAAATATAGTTCATGAAAATTCTAGAGTTGAGAGTAATTTATAATAAAATATATTTTTGCAATAGTAATGTGATTAAAATTTGGGAACTTCTACTAACCTTTATTTTTTGATGTACCAGTTTCATCATGTCCTCGAAAAGCTAATTCTTGACAAGCCAAAAAACGAACTACCTCTATTAAACGACCGACAATTTTGCGATTTTTAACATCACGCTCGTTGTGACCTTGAGCATCAATTTTTCTTCCGTGGTCAATTGCATGATCTATTCGAACTTTTCCCAACAAATGGAACATTTCTTGCGACGAAATATGATTTTTTTAAGGTACCGTGTTTGCTAGCTTTGCAAACAAATTTTTTATAGAATCTATTCCACTTCCAGTCCAAGATGAATCGTCTCCAAATAACAGACAAGGAAAACAATATAATTTATTTTCAGTTTCGCTGCCGTAAAGCCATGTAAACTTCTCGTACCATTTATGATTGAAATGTCTTGTTGTTTTTCCATCTTTTTGTGATAAACTTAATTTAGGTCGTTTTTGACTATTTTTTCAATTTAATTTTATCTTCTAAGTTAAGCGCCGAAAACAAATTAATTCTCTTTTAAAAACACGACGGGGTCGAAATCAGCTGAATCCATGATAAACTATTTAAAAAAGGAAATAGATCTATTGAACGCTCTTAAATCACCTGTCCGAGACGAGTAAAAAAAATTAAATAAGATTTCCACAAGTCGTCATAGCATTAATTTCGGGCCAATGTTTTGTAAATGTATTCATTTTTTTTTTCGTATCCTGAAAAACCTATTAAATATTTTTGAAAAATTAAACGCAGAGTGAAAGATTACATTATTACCGAGGACCGAAAGTCCATTAGATTAAACAAAAAGTTTTTTTGAATGAGATATTTGAAATTAAAAATCACACTTAATTTTCTCTTAAAGCTCTCCTCTACGCTCTTAAAGCATTCTCTAATAAAGCAAATAGGTATTGTTGAAAACCCGCGCGACACATATCAAGGATTTAATTTGGTCCGTTGTGCTAGACAAATCAGAAACTGTCTCTTCGGGGCATAAGTTTCGCCATCGTCGGTATATGCCGGAATCGGTCGGGCTGTGAGAAATCCTCGCGTTTAATAGACAAATATGGTATTGTCTTTATAATATAGGCACCAATCGCTAAAGATTTTTCGTCCTAGGTTTAGAATTTATTCAGTTTAGTTTTAATTTTTCTGTAATAATAGTGCAGGCTTTTAGTATGTTTGGCTAATATTAATTATTTTTAAAGAAATTTCTAAAAATATTCTGGGGATTTTTCTATTTGGGTAGACAATGTCTACCTTGTCTATTCTTAAGCTTCACCCATGGTTATGATGCTAAAGTTACAATTGAAATTGATAGCATGGCAACGTAAGACTCTACAGGAGGTTGTTGGTCCTGAGACAAAGTGTCTACGAGGACTTTTTGATAGCAACTAACTCCTGTTAGTGCCCATGTGGTCATTGGCATACAAAATATTGAAATGTAAGTGTTCTTAACATAATTTTTCAAATTCTTTGTGGTATGCTTCCTCCATTCTCAGCTAACTTCTTTTGACGTAGATGCTCTAGTATTTTAGGCAAAGGCTTTCTTGAAAAATAATAATGTTTTGTCGAGAATCCTCGTAGTGTTTATAATCCGTTTACCTACACTGTTCTTCTTATCTGGTTTTAATGGTAAACATCTCCACAGCTGCAAGTTTGATACAGTTTCTGTCTCCATCTTACCAAATATTTATTGGCAGCGAGATTGTTTTTATTTAAACTCTACGCTCTAACTCCAATGACGTTAAGAGTTTTTGAAATAATTACGCGTTTTGACATTTCAAATTTAAAATTCCATGGTGGCTTCATAACAGGCTGAACCTTAGTTTTCCAGTCAAGAATGTAACACAACAAACGGTGGTCATTGTTTGAGGTACACAAAATAAACGAGGCCGCGTTGCTCTAAGTAAGAAGAGATGTGGGGTGGTTTTTACCAGTCTTATTACCATATAAACAAAAAAAATGGAGAGAAGAAAGATTAGGAGATGATAGCTACTAGAGTTAAACCGGAATTGTTGAATAGACAAAGCAAAGAAAAATGTAAAACAGTTACCAGAAGGGGCACCACGAAATTATTATTATTTTAAGACTGACAAAAAAATAAAATTGGACGACCAATAGTACATGAAGACTAACAGAGGAGAAGGAAAGAACCCTATTTTTTCCGTTTCTAAAAAAGTTCAAGAATAAACCAGTAGAACGTAGCTTATAGAAAAATTATAACGACTCACTTGACGGACATTTTTGGGAATAACATCAGAAGTGATTCACTGTGTGGTTAAAATGGAATGATGCGCTCTTTTTCACGGAGCAAGCTTATCCCTGTCGAAATCAAGCTACGTCGATTGGTACGTTGATGGACGCTTGCGTCATTTGTCGATAATCGACGATCAAAATCAGTTTTAATTACCAGAACATTATTTTAAGATGAAATAAGTTGTTCAAGGAATGCATAAAAATGACTGCGTTTTGAATTAAATAAAATAAAAAAATTATAGGTTCTTTTGATCAGTACAATACAAGAACTGGGATATCGACCCCCCAACCTGTAAACGTTGTCCCAATTTTCTATTACTTTAATATACTGTTCAGGACCTGTAACTTGAGACGTTTTTTAAATCGATTTTTCAATTTGGTCAAAAAGTCTGTCTGGTAAAATAACGAAATGCCCGAGGAAATCAAATTGAATAGCCAGTTGGCTAATATTCTTATGACTGTAGAGTTCTTAGGCGCCTTTTTGGCCTCCTAACCAGCATAGATTTACTTCAACTATCACTTAGAAATTTAGTTGCATACTAACGTAGGCTGCTTGGTCTGTCAGTTTTGGAAGTACTAAGTTTTTTTGGGTAATTAAAACTGAATGCCACTACGGCAGGATATCCTGGGTTTTCTCTCAGAAGCTCATGAAAGCACTCAGATCGAATTTTAGTGTACACGCTGATGAACCATTATCTGATTTTTTTTTGTGCCAGCATCTATAGCTTTTTTTTAATTAGTCTTATTTTGCATCTATAGCTTGCTTTTTATCATGAATATTCCGTATAAGATATCAACTTTTTTTATTAAAACCATAAACCAATCGGTAGCGCTATGCAAATTAATAATATAAAATAAATACAACCTATAGAGAATTGTAGATAGAGGTAGGTAGATAGAGTCACGAATGTCGAGGTGTTAAGAAGAATGGGAAAAGAGCTATGGGATAATGGGATAAAGAGGTCTTAAATACAGTTAAAGTCAGAAAACTGCAATATCTGGGACATGTTATGAGGGGCGAGCGTTATAACTTATTGCAATTAATAATGCAAGGAAGAATACAGGGTAGAAGGAGTCGCGGAAGAAGGCGCATCTCCTGGCTGAATAATTTGAGAGCTTGGTTTAACTGCACTTCTGCTGACCTCTTTAGAGCAGCGGCGTCGAAAGTGCGAATTGACGTGATGGTTGCCAACCTTCTTAGAGGAGATGGCACGTGAAGAAGAAGAAGATACAGAATTGATCAACAAATGAAAGCTTTTATGTTCATTAAATCTCATTTATACATGCTAACGTTGTTCCAATATAAAATATGAAAATTTTACAGTTAACTTTGTTAATACTTAGTTTTTTGATATTGTTTAAACTAGTTCTGTTAGTTTATAATGTTTACCTACAATACCAGTGTTTTGAAGAACATTTTAGAGGGAAACCTGTCCTGAACATGGTAATACAAATTGTGTTTACATTTCAGTCCCGAAAAATTGTCTTTTTTAATCTATATCGAAATAAATTTGAAACAAAAGCAATAAGTGA
Source organism: Diabrotica balteata (assembly GCA_918026665.1). Taxonomy (NCBI): domain Eukaryota; kingdom Metazoa; phylum Arthropoda; class Insecta; order Coleoptera; family Chrysomelidae; genus Diabrotica; species Diabrotica balteata. Next base: position 46,664,727 of record OU898277.1, read on the forward strand.
TCGTATATAGTGCAGCTACGTTACGGAATACAACAGTAAGTTATTCTTATTTTATGTATCAAAAACATTTCAAAGCAAAGCGTTTGTAGCGTTAAGTGTCGGCCGAAAGGCCTGTTATCAGAATCATTTCTGGTTCTATAACTGGTTTAATTAAGTACTAATAAGTTTATCAAATAATATCAGATCTGACTTCAAACATTTGTCAACAGCCATGACTTACGATCAGTCGTATGAGATGTATTATCATTTTCGGAGTGTGAGTCCGACGCGTCTACTAAAGTTATATTTATTTGTATACGAAGAATTTCAAAAATCAGGTAAAATAAATAAATATTTTATAATACTTGCCCTAAAACTAATATTATTTTTTTGTACAGATGATGTGTGATTATGAAAGAGAACAGAACCGGCTTCGAAAGCTCATGGAAGAAGTTGAAAGTGACGCAAAGTCAGAAGGTCGAGGAATCTGAAAGTGAGGATGATTTCATTGAGGAACGATCTGAAGATTCAGACAGCGAACAGGAATTGGGTGAAACGGAGTACGAAGAGACATGTAAAATTATTGACGATAATGAAGTTTTTTTTTGGCGTTACAAGAACAAGAAAGTAAAAACTAGAAGCGAAAATTTAATAAAAGTTTTACCGGGAGTACCTCGTAATCTTCAAAATTTAAAATCTCCTGTTGATACATGGAACACATTTTTTACAAATTTCTTAATACTATATTTCTGCATACAAATCAGAAAATAGAAGCAGTGTCTATCAACTTTGTTCGTGAGAGGGACCACATTCTATCAACTAACCAATACTATGTCTATCAACTAACCAATACTGCAGAAATTAAAGCATTACTTGGCCTGCTTTACATTGCAGGTATTCGTAAAGCAAATCGTCTAGATTTGCAAAGATTTCTGGAAGTCCGACGGCACAGGAACCGAAGCATTTCGTCTAACTATGAGTATAAGCAGATTTAGATTTCTAATGCCTTACCTTCGATTTGATTATCTAAATACTCGTGATCAGCGCAAACAACTAGAGAAATTAGCGCCTATCAGAGACATTTTTACCAGTTCATTCATAGCTTTTACCAGTTCAAAACAAATTATGTTCATTCTGAGTATGTCACGGTGGACGAGAAATTAGAAGGATTTAGAGGTCGATGTACATTTCGACAGTACATACCGTCTAAACCAAATAAGTATGGTATCAAAATTTTTGCACCATGTGATGCCAAAATGTTCTACACGAGTAATATGGAAGTTAACGTAGGCACTTAACCGGATGGTTCATACAAAACAGATAATACTGCCAAATCTATTGTAGAACGTTTGTGTGAACGGATATATGGATCCAACCGAAATGTAACAACTGACAACTGGTTTACTAGTTTACCTCTTGCTATGAGTCTCAAGTCACATAAGCTTACGTTTTAGGGACGATACGCAAAAATAAATCGGAATTACCCCCAGAGTTCATACAAGGTAAGAGACCAGTTGGATCTAGTATGTTTGCGTTTAGACCAGATTGTACATTGGTATCTTTTATACCAAAAAAAATAAGAATGTTTTGCTCATATCTTCTTTACACCATGATGATGATATAATTCAGTTAGCAATAAGCCAGAAATTATAGAGTGGTATAATTCAACAAAGTGCGGAGTGCACGTTGTGAACCAGTAATGTGCTCAATATAATGTTGCCAGAAATACAAGAATATGGCCACTCGTGATATTTTATAGTATGCTGAATGTTGCAGCGATAAATAGCCTTATAATATATTCTGCACTTAATCCAAATTTAAAAATTAAACGTAGAAATTTCCTTTTACAACTTTTCCAGTCATTAGTATATCACCAACAGAAAGTACGTACGACTTTGCCAAATCTTCCGAAAACTCTAAAAGTGAGACTACAAGAGCTTTGCGGTACAGAAGAAGAAGCTGTTCCAGTACAACCGACAGCTAATAAAAGGGGACGTTGCAGTATTTGTCATTCAAAGAAAAATCGACCAACGAAATATTTTTGTATTTTCTGCAAAAAGTATCTGTGCTTAGAACATGCCAGTATTATTTGTAATAATTGTTCCCAAGAAAAGTAGGTTATACGAAATGTTTTTACCTATACGTGTTTTCATTAATTTTTGTATTATTTTTGTAAATCACATGTGTAAGTTTAAGTTTTTATTATAAAGTGGGAGTAGTTTTTTTTATCGGACTCTCAGTGCGGGCGCGTCTACTAAAGTTATCAAATTAGACGCGTCTACTGCAGGGTTTTAAGTGCCAAGACTGCAGAGTAAAAAGAGGATCTAACTGTGGGACATATCACTACTTTCTTTTAGCTAATCTTTTGTTCCCTTTAAACAATACTACAAACAGAACACCGAAAGTGAGAGAAACAATACTACAAAGTACAAAACGGAAAGATATAAATTGCACCTTTTATTTCAAATAAGTATTAAACATCTTTTTCAATCTAGATTAGAAAAGAAATTAAATGAGATAGAAAGAAATATGGATGTAGAACAAGAATACAACAACCTCAAAACGATAATAAAAAATTGCTTATGAAGTATTAGGAACAGAGAACAACGACAAAAAACACCACGAACCACCATGGATGACAGAAAACGTAAAAGAAATAATACAAGAAAAAAAACAAAATATATAAGAAATGGCTAACAAATAAAACATCTACCAATAGAGCAACATATAAAAGGAAAAACGGAGAAGTACGCAATCAAATAAAAAAGCAAAAAACAATTTCTGCGAACAAAAATGTCTCCGTTGAAAATTTAATTGGTGGTTCTCAGACTACGGAAGCATGGAGAACTATCACTAATCTAAAGAAAAACACCCATAACTCCTTAAGCAACTTAATTTCTATAGAAAAAATCACTATAAAAACTTACTCCAAGAGTCCAGATTGGAATATATGGGAGAGAAATACAGTATAGAAAGACAAACAAATAGTAACATTAATACTACTAACAACGAGGTCCGTACTGCGTTAATTAAAATGAAACACGAGCGATCTCCTGGCAATATAGCTGTAGAGTTACTTAAAGCAGGAGGTTCACTCATAATAGAAAGAATATCTTTTCTAATGAATCAATGCTGCCAACAAATTAATGTACCAACTGCTACAGAGGATTAAGTATCCTACCCACTTTCGGGAGATTGTTTGAAAGGATAATAAAAGGAAAAATACAAGATGATGTAGGACATCTAATTAGCGAACACCAAAGTGGATTTACGCTTGGTAGATCTTGCACTGATAACTTGTTTATACTTAAACAATTAATAGAAAAAAGAATAGCGGTTGGTACCGAAGTACATCTAGCCTTCATCAACCTAGAAAAGGCATATGTTACAGTTCCAAGACTTACATTGTGGCAAGCTTTACAACAACTCGGCATTAGTCAATACCTTTTAGGAATAATCACAGAATTATACAGGGATGACAGTACTTACCTAAAAATTGGAAATAGACTATCAGAACCAATAAAAGTAACTAAACGACTAAGACAGGGATGCAGTATGTCACCCTTACTGCTCAATTTATATATTGAGGCAACCCTCCAAAATTGGAAAAATCACTTCCAGGGAATGGGAATCCCCATAGAAAATGACGTACTGTTCTCACTGAACTTTGCGGATGGCCAAGTCATCCTAGCTCAAGATTCGTATGATCTATAATTTATGATAAAGCGTCTATACAGAGAATATGTAAAATGGCAGGTTACAAGTCAGCATAAAGAAAACAGAATATTTAGTTACCAATTCAGATGCAAGGTTTGAAATGTTGATAGACGAGGACGTGAAAATCAAACAAGTGGATAAATTTAAATATTTAGGTGCACTTATTAATAAGAAACGGTTTGGGAGAAACCGAAATTAAACAAAGAAATAATTATGGACGTAAAATTGTAGGATGTCTGAACTCCTTATGGTAGGATCGCAACATTTTCAAAAGGAACAAAAAAAGACTGGGGCAAACCATGGTTGAATCAGTTCTTTGTTATGGCTCTGAAGTATGGACAATTAATGCAGAGCTTAAGAGAAGATTGTTGGCAGTTGAACTGTATTATCTGAGAAGAAGTGCTAGAATATCAAGGCTGAAAAGAAAGTGCAACTAATCCATAAGAAATAACATGAATGCTGAAACGGTCATTGACAGAATAGAAAGAAGATGTTTAAAATGGTTTGGACACCTATTGAGAATGCCTGACGAACGTTGGGCCCAAAAACTTCACAGATGGAAGCCCCCTGAAAAAAAAAGAGATAGACCTTGACGCACATGAAATAAAGGAATTATAAGAGCAATGAAATCGAGAGGTTTAGAGGAGGAGCATGCCTTGGACCGGGAGGATTGGTGGAGGAGAACGGGAATACGGCGATAGCCGCCTCCAAAATGTATTGTATTTACAAGTTGGATCCTGTAATATACATATGTATATATATATTTCGAGAGTTGCCAGAATTTTTTGTTTCTCATTATAAAAATGATATTGCTATGAATATTTTCAAAATCTAATTTGCATTTAACAGCAACTTAAGTAAACTACAGTGTAGCTGATATTTTTTACATATTTTTTGTAAAGACATCTTTATTTTCAACATATCTTTGAAAATATTAGGTACAATTTTTAAAAATTTACTCAGTACGTGCATATTTTATAGGTCAATATGAACAGAAGTATGTTGCGTTGCCTATTATGTGGCGTATGTATTCGCTAAAATGAAATCGAAGAATATAGACGATGAAATTATCAAATTTAGGAAAAGTTGGAGAATTTTCCATCTATACATATCCTAATTAACGTATCCTTATAAAAGAAATTTGATTTTTGTTTTTAAAAATATATCTGATTGTCTGTATTGTCAAAAAATCTATGACCACGGTCACGTGATAATTTTCCATGTTTTTGATAATTCAAAATTGTTTTTGTTGTTTATATACATTTTTACAATGAATGAAGAATCGCAAACACACTGTAATACCATAAGCCAAAAGGAATTTTATTCGCAGATTTTTCAGTGTGTGGCCTATATAACACATAAATGTAAGTTTTATACAAATTGTTATATATGATAAATACTTACATGATTTATAAAAAAATTGGAATATATTTCATTTTATTTACTTTGTATCTAGTTTTACCTGAATATCGGGCTGTTACGTTAAAATCTATATTTTTGTCGTCTTCTTTTAAAATAATCAATTTAATTTGGCTTAGTTTCCTTTTAATTTACTTATTTGAATTTATTAAATACATGTGAGCGTTGATTGAATTGTGAGTGAATTGAGTAATATTTCAACATTAATTCGATGACAACTAAATTAACCTTTTCATTAAATGTCGCAAGGATGGATGTTTATACGGTTTTGTTCATTTTGCCATGTTATTAATTATCCTACAGGAAAAGTAAATAAAGCTGTAAAGTAGAGCATGTTTCTTTTCTTTATCTATCAATTCTATCAAAGAAGGAATTGGCGTTATTAACATCCTTATATTCGATTATTAGATTGTAGATTTCAAACGGGTCGACTGGCGTCGTAAATCTTTCTGCATTGTTACCTGAGTTTTTTTTATATATATTATCCATTTGGGAGCAACATTGTATGAGCTTGGTTTATAAACAAATCAGACTTGAGAGTTTTAACAGGGTTTTAAATTACACTTTTTACTATTTTAAACATTTATTTGCAGGCCCAGTTGTCCAACAGTTGTTTTTAAAATGGAGTAATTTGACGTTGAAAGAAAAATATTTACTAAAGTATATAACTTTTTTCGTAGACGACCCTGGAAAATCCAATTCCTACATTCCTATTTTGGAAGGATTTAACTACTGGAGTAATCTTCAAGACAGAGAAGGTAGTTTTTATAATTGTATACCATTACACATACACACACATAGTACAACTTTTTTTTCCTGATCCGAATCTCAACTGTGTAGTAAAGTTTAGTAATTAATTTTTTGCTATATTGCAAGCATACGTACTTATAACCAATATTAAAAAAAATATATTCACATGCAGTTTATTAACACAATAAAACTGCATCAATTGAAACACAAGTTTATTTTTGCAGTTTTAAAGTCGGTTACAGATTATTATAGTCGGTATTTACAAATAGAAGGTTTTTAATAAAAAATAATGAATATACACCATTATTGATGACTGTTCGTCTTTTTTTTTTTCAATTAAAGAAAGAACAATGGATCTGTCAAAATATTCCCAAGTTGAGCGAAAGGACTATAATATTCTGTATAACAAAATACGTATGGTTTTATCGTGAATACCACATTCATTATCATTATTCTCTTTCCCTTTATTCCTATGCGTAGTTGGCTTTCCTAATTACATTTTACCTTGGACCATGACAATATATTACATCCCCTTCACAGACATATCCTACCAGGTCTTTTTTTCATCTCCTTCTTGCAAGAACTAAAGTTTGGAACACATGAAAACATGGAACAAGAGATTCAGTGTGTTGAAACATATTTATATCAAATCGATTCTCCTAACATCGCTGGTTCTGTTTAAATCACTTATCAGATCTAAGATAATTACGGCCCAATTGCCTTGTCTCAACACCCAAATCTCGTAACACTTAGATCTTCTTCTAGAGTTTTTAACGCCACGCATTTAGAAAGCTTAATCTCATCTGTATATCCTTTTTACACCCCCTTCCTTGTCATAATTGATTCCAAATATGTACCTAGGTAGGTAGTATTTTTTAAAGATTTTGGCTTTCTCTGTGTTTATTCGCAATCAAATCATGTCGAAGTACTGTGTCCGCGTGTCAATTTTTGTTTGCATATAATAGCAAACCTTTCAACTGCATCTGCGGCAGAAACCTATTACACCAAAACCATTTTAAATAATACAGTAAAAATTAACTCTACAAACTCAGACACCTACAGGACACTCATACAGCACCTTAGAAAAGAAAACATTGTACATCACACTTACCAACCGAAACAAGAGAGGGCCTATGGAGTTGTAATAAGAGGATTACACCATTCAATACCCACAGGAGATATCTCGCATGAATGAAATAATAAGGGTTTTAGAGTTCGCAACATAATTAATGTTAGACATAGAGTTACCAAAGAAACATTGCCCTTATTCTTCGTCGATATAGAGCCAAACGAAAACAACAAAAACATATTTAACCTGCAAGTCCTACGAAACTGCATAATAACAGTAGAACCACCTAGAATAAAAAATACAATAGTACAATACACAAGGTGTCAAAAAAACGGGCACTCATAAGTTACTGCCTGAGGCCATTGCCTGTGTAAATGTGGTGGATCACATGACACAAAAACCTGCAAAACAGCACGCGACACACCAGCAACATATGCCTTATGTAATGGCAATCATCCAGCAAACTGTAAAGGATGTGCTATATATAAAGACCTAGTAAATTTGAAAAACAAAAATATAACAAGCAGCATTCCTATACCTAGAGTTGCAAGCCTAAATAATAATAACACTAATACTCACCACATACGCCAATCACACGGAACATATGCTCAAGTTGCAGCAACTAATACTTCTTCACAAGACAACAACAATAATTCAGACCTTTCAAATAAACTTACAGAATTCCTCAACGAATTTAAAAACATGTTTGCACAATTGATAAACCAACACAGCATGATACTAAGCATGCTTACAACAGTGATAAATCGAACGTCGTAATGGCTAACTCATTTAGAATAGCAGAGTGGAACGCAAATGGTCTAACAAACCATGTGCAAGAAATTATACTATTTCTAAAATTAAACAAAATAGACATCCTACTTATATCTGAGAGTCACACAACTGAGAGGTCTTTTATAAAAATTCCACACTACTCTGTCTATTACTCAAACCATCCAGATGGAACAGCCCATGCTAGTTCAGTTGTAATAATTCGTACAGCTATAAAACACTACGAACTTGCTCCATATATCACCAACAAAATTCACAGTACTACCATAAAAGTACATTTTTTTGAACAACTTGGCTTACATTTCCTAGTGCCAGGTTACTGGAATGCAAAACATACAACCTGGGGAGCAAGACTGATATCTCCAAAAAGCAGAAATCTATTAAAGATCGTACAAGATAATAACCTTACCTAACAACTGGTACCCCACATACTGGCCCACTAATAACAACAAAATTCCTGATCTGTTAGACTTTGTTATAACTAAAGGAATACCTGAAATACACAGCGACATCATCCCCAGTTTTTATCTACATTCCGACCACAGTCCCATCTTGATTACCTTAAGTACCAATATAATTTGGAAAACTCTTGCACCAAGGCTATGTTCTAGTAACACGAATTAGGTTCAATTAAAAGAAGAAATCAATGAAAAAATGTCCCTTGACATTCGACTTAAACACAAAAACGATATTGAAGAAGCTGTAAAATATTTAACGGAACAAATACAACAGGCCGCTTGGAAAGCTACTAGAAACGAATCCTTTAAAAGATATATCACAAACCTTTCTCTTGACGACAACTCTCTTTGGAAAGCCACAAAGAAATTCAAAGAACCGGTAGTGATGAAATCACCAATTAGGAAAAATGATGGAATCTCAATAAACTAGAAGACTGGCTTAAATGCTGAAAAATAAACGTCAACACAAACAAGTCTTTTTAAGTAAATTTCACCACATCGAAGAATTAGATGTCCACAACTACACTTAAATAATTCACCTGTACCAATAAAAACAGAAGTACCTGGGCCTTCATCTAGACGAAAAACTTACTTGGAAATTACATATTGCACCCAAACGACGACACCTTGACCTAAAAGTTAAAAATATGAGCTGGCTAATCAACAGAAGATCGCAACTTTCATGTGGGGCTGTAGCAAACCATCCAACACCAAAATACTACAGACATTCCAGTCAAAAACTATTCGTATGTTAGCTAAAGCCCCATGGTATGTGTCAAACCAAACCCTTCATGCAGAACTCAACATCCCCTTCATCAATGATGTGATTGGTGACCACTCCAGAAGATACATGAATCGCAGCGCAGACCATCCAAACCATCTCATAGACGAATTATTCAACCCCCCACTGGTTGACAGACGTCCAAATAGACTTTGACCAGAAGACCTAGCTGCTAGGTAAATTCCAGAGAGTCGTCAATGGACGACACCTGCCATAAGCCAAGAACATAGATCATATTTACTTATTACTGTATTGAAGTAGATTGTAAATTAGCAATAAATAAATAAATATTCAAAATCTTCTGTTTAAATAAGATATATGTGATACCTGTTCGATAATCAGTTACTTTTCTCATTATCCAATCTATCATAATCAGGAATAGAGTAGGCGTCAGTACGCTCTCCTGTTTGACTCCACTTTCTATGGCTTTTTGCTCTGTACTTCTCCTGAGTCTTTGGCTTTGTATTTTTCATAGAAAAGTTTGATTAAGGTAATGATCTCATGTAGTCTTTCACATCTGTACCCTATTTACAAGCTCTAGTGCCTTAAGTCGATAAAACTTACATCTCTATCATTATTACATTAATTTGCTTGTTCTAAGATAACTCTAAGTGTATAAATGTGGGAAATAGTAGACTGCTTCGATCGGAAGCATCCAGCTAGGTTTCGTATGATTCTTATTACTTTTTTAGAGTGGTTTCATGTTTCTTCGACTGACTCTCCAGTTTATTGTGACACAGTTCGGCTTATTGACAGTTTCTCAGTGAATTTATTCCTAATACTTTCTTGTTTTAGGGCATCGACGTTGTATTTGTTTCTCCAGTTAGTTTTTTATCAATGGTTAATTTCCCACATCTGCTCCTGACAACTTGCAACTAGCTTCTCTATCTAGATTCAATTGTTATGTGGTCTATTTGGTTCTTGTTCCTCCCTTCCGCTAATTTCCATGTTTCTTTATGTATAAAGATTCTTCTTCCTTGCGTGCCATATCAGAATTATCCGACGTTGGCGATCATCATTGCCAAGGCTTTTCGATCTTCTGCAATATGGAATAGGTAATTGTCCTGCATTTGATATCGGAGTATATTCACGAATGTTATTTAACCAAGAAACTTGTTTTCTTCCTACAACTCTACGGCCCTATATTTTTTCTTTAAGGATCAGTTGTAATATTTTATATCGTCTTCCCCTTACTATATGTCGTAAATAAGACATTTTTTCGATGTTTAACAGTTCTCTATCTTTGTTGACGCTCCTTAGTACTTCTTTGCTGTCCAAGGTATCTTCTCATCATCATCATCATCCAGCCTCTATTTATCACGTCCACTGCTGGACATAGGCCTCCCTTAAACTCCTCCATTCCTCACGATTTTGTGCTCTTTGTTGCCAATTTTTAGTAATACGCCTGATATCGTCGACCCAACGTGATGCCACGTTGGGCCGACGACAAGGTATCTTCTGCACTATACAAAAGTACAGACCAAACATAGCACTTAACAATTCTTTGTCTTAGTTTTAAACTGAGATGATTATTGCAAAGAAATGACTTCATTTTCATAAAAGTAGTTTTAGTCATTGCGATTCTGTTTTATTTCTATGTCTGGATCTAGTTCGTCCGTTATCACAGTTCCCAAATATGTCATTTTGTGAACTTTCTCTACTTGGACTCAGTTTAATTGAAGCTTTGCATCGGGATGTGGGTCACGACTAAACAGTGAAAATTTGGTTTTGTTTGAGTTTATTTTAACGCCCATTTCCTCTCCTACCTCGTGAAAACAATCAAGTAGAATTTGAAGACTTTCAATATTATTTCATAGAATTACTGTATCGGCTGCATATCTAATCACATTAAGTATTTTCCCGTTGATTTTTATTTCATATGGTTGTCTCTCAAGTGCCTTTTTAAATACTGGTCCGAGTAAACATTGAACAATGTTGGCGACAATATGCAACCTTGTTTGACTCCTCATTGTATAGAGATTTCATCGGTGTAGTTATCTCAAATTTTTACGATAGCAGTTTGATTGCAGTACAAATTTTTAATAACACTAATATCCTTGTCATCTATTCCGATATTTTTCAGTATTTGCATTAATTTTACATGCTGTACTTTATCGAATGACTTTTCGAAGTCCACGAAACATGCAAATACATTTTTTCTTTGGCCACGGCATTTTTCTAATAGGATGTTAAGTGCAAAAAGTGCCTCCTGGTTCCCATAGCATTTCTAAAACCAAATTGGGTATCTTCAAGATCTTATTCACATTTGCGTCTAATTCTGTTGTGAAGTATTCTGAGGAAAATTTTAAGAGTGTGGCTCATTAGGCTAATTAATCGATATTCTGAGCATTTTCTCGCATTGTGTTTTTTAGGTATTGCGACAAAGATGGATTTGAGCCAATCTGTGGTAATCACTCCGGTGTTATATATTGAATTAAAAAGTCTTACTACTACTTTTATATCATCATTCTCTATTAGTTTCAGCAACTCAGTTGGTGTATCATCTGGACCACAAGATTTTCTAATTTTAGCATTATTTACAGCGTGTTCTGCCTCGCATTTCATCATTTCTGGGCCGTCAGTACAGTTTTGGCAGAAGTCGGCAATATTATTCCTGTCATTTTCAAACAACTCTGATATATACACCTGCCATCCTTTTCTTACTTCATGCTCATTTACAATAATTTTGTTATTATTGTCAACGAGTACAGAGGAAACTCGTTTTTTAAATATGTTACTTATTTCTTTTAGTTTTTTCTGCACATTAAATAAGTCGTGTTTAGATATTACATCCTCCATTTCGTCGCTTTTCTCATCCATTTTTCTTTGGCTAATTTGATCTCCTTTTTTATTCTTCTCTGCAGGTAATATTCTAATAATATTATATATTTCTGCAGTAATATTCTGTTTCATTAGATTTTATTAGTCGACGTTGTTCCATTCATTTCAAGATGCCCTCTGTCATCCATTTATTTTTCTTAATAAAGTTTTTTCTATAATCATTTTTTGTGGAGATTTCGTTAACTTGGTTTTTAAATTCACTCGATAGTTTTTCTGGATCTTCCAGTTTGTTTTTTATTCTATTATTACATTCTTTTTTAATGTTATGTTTTATGTTTACATCGTTAAAGTTAAGTACATTGGTTATTGGTTTTTGTCGCTGATGTTTTGTATTATTATTACCTATTTTAGCATTAAACTCTCCGATATTATTTTCATATCTCTTCTATATTTTGAAAAATAAGGCTATTATCGAGCACAAGTTAATTAAATCTAGCCCAAGTACTTTCGCTTAAAATAGCATCTTCAGGGGCATCTGAAATAAGCCAAGAAAACGTTTTTTAGATGAAGGAAATTAGTTCGATAAAAAACTCGAAGTTAATGGATGAAAAAAAGTTTTTGAGATTAACGTTTTAGACTTACTTCGTCAAAATATAAACTATCCGGCAAGTGTAGAATGTGAAAACATTAATTTATGTGTACGCTTGCCGGATAGTTTATATTTTGAGTTTTTTATCGAAGTTAACTAATTTCCTTCGTCTAAAAAACGTTTTCTTGGCTTATTTCAGATGCCCCTAAAGATGCTATTTTAAGCGAAAGTACTTGGGCTAGATTTAATTAACTTGTGCTCGATAATAGCCTTATTTTTCAAAGTTCATTTATTCGAGCATTCAACCTCATTTCAATCAATCTTCTATATTTATTATTAATCCTATTATACGTTGATTATAGTTGTTCGTAAAATTTTTCCTTCTCACGTCTTCTTTGTTTTTATTTATAGGAGCATATACATTTATTACTATTATGTTATAGTATATTTCGCTCAATTAATCCTTTCTAATAGTGGCTCCCACTCTATTAAAGCCTTTCTTCACTTTTGGGCTAGCAATATAGCCACTACCTTTTCGTGTTTATCATTTACATTTGTCTTCCTAGCATATGGTCTCCTATTGGGGTTGATCCACTGCCATTTCGTATTTCGCTTAGTCCAATAATGTTTAGCTCGTATCACTTGGCTTACTTGCGACAATTTATCAGTATCGTAAAGAGGTCTTAAATTTCACGCTCATATGAATATGTGCTCTCTTGCGTATTTCTCGTTTATATTCCATTCTCGGTCTCTTTCTATTTTAAACTTTGCTTAAATCCTTTTTCTTTGTTATGTTCGCTATAATTTGAGTGCGCTTTGATTTGTGTATTATTTCAATTAATAGTATTTCAGTGTAATAGGACTTGTACACATTTTGTTTGTTATTTGACTTCTCAATTATTTTTTGTTCTAGGGGCTTGCGGGTTTAGAGAAAACCCTTTTACCTTCACGTTCACTTTGGAAGACGAGAAGAAAATTTTCCAGCTAATAATAATTATCGATAAGATGGTAACGAATATAGCACTTCGATCGACTTTGTGCGAAGAAATTAAAAAATCAGGATTAAATAAAGTCTCGAAGGAAACAATGTGTGAACAAGGCGATCGATAACCACAAATAACTTTTATTATTAAATATGTAAATTTTTAGAATTAATACTCAAATATATTTTGATTTTGTATATTTTAAAAAATCTTTTCAGGCAGTTTTCTATCTTGTAAAACAATAAGATGGAATACTATTTTTAAATAATACAATATCAAAGACAACTAAAAATAACTAAAATTGTTTCATTGACGACATCCAAATAAATGACGCAGAAATAATGCAGGTAGTAATTTACAAATAAACCAAAATTTAGACTTTTCTAACCTATTATTATTAAATGGGAGTGATGAAACGAAAACGAAAGTTGCAATTCAATAGGACTGTTAGCGACTCATTTCATAGGGAATAATAAAACAGATAAACCGTTCTGGTTATCTGTGAGAAAAAAAAACACATTATCAAGTTGGCTTATGAGGGATCATTACGCAGAAGAAGTCCAGATATCTTTATAGAGGATATTGCGTGGAAAAAATTTAAAAAAATAGAAATTGAATTTTTTTCGGACTTTTCAGGAAAATGAAAATTATTCGATTGTTAATGTTATGTCGAGTTACCCCGATTAAAAAAAAAAAAGAATCATGGTTCTACTTTTTTTTAAAACCGGAGATATTGCAAATTTTTCTTCTCCAATTTGAATACCAACCTATTCAATCTCAAAATCTGACGGGCTCCAAACTTCTGACTCCACCACTTATAATTGGCAGAGCCCGTGCGAGATCCTTCACTTTAAAGGGCTAAAAAATTGCAGCTGAAAATAAATCTTGCTCCTCGTGAGTTCATTTAAAGATATATTGTTGAACCAACGTCCTATTTTATTTGCTCGAATTATGTCTAAATAAGTTAAAAAAACATTTATTAATAATAACAAATACAACAATTTTCACTTATATCAAAAAAGACTTTAATGTTTTTCTCTGTTTAAATTTTGAAGGTTGTTCGTCATCTGAGTCGTAAATTATGCGTCTCCTGGAATCATGTATTCCTGTTGTATCTCCAAATTGTGAATTTTTGAAGAATTCGTTACCAATGATGGTAATTTGAGGATGTAAAGGTTTTATCTAAAAATCATATATAAAATATTAATGTTCTAAAGCTATTTTCTTGTGGCATGTTAAAGTAATTACTAGTTAATATATAAATAAATAGTAATTACTATAAAATATTAATAATGAATCGACAGCTCTTTTGGTTATAAGCAGCTAAAAAACGGCGCGTGACAGTTGGAGGAGTGTCGACAGAAGTGACTACTTCTTAGAGCATGTTATGACTAAATGTGGGTTAATAAAACTTTATGTCTGCACATAAGATAAAATCACACATTTAAGTTTTTTATAATTAAAAAAAAAAATCTTAATTTTTTCCTTTAAAAATTTTGTTTAATGATTTTAGTAATTTTTTTGTTAAAAATAATATAGAATTTATACATCATTTACATTATCATTACTATGTTTTATTTATGTTTATTTACTTCATTTTGCTTTGATTATATTGGCGGGTGGAGCAGACAATATTTTCTTTATGACAGTTCTCCAAGTCGATAATCATATTTTCTTTATGAGAGGTCTCCATGTCAAACGTAACCGGGTATCATCATCTTTTTTATTGAGACAATTTGGCCCTTTTTCAATTTATATGTTTCTCGGATAATTCTTGATTTATATAAGCGGATGTGGCTATAGTTCTGGAGTTTTCAAAATCAATTTTGTGACCTGTATGAAGATGGTGTTAACCTAGAGCTGACAATGAATCGGAATTGCGAATATAAATGAAATGTTCATAAATTCTATTTTGGATTCTACGATTTGTTTGGAATATATAAGATCGGGGGCAGTATGCACAAGGAATTTCATAAATTCTGTGTTGTTCATTTCGAATGTTGTCTTTGATTGATCGGACAAGAGATGAAAGTTTTAGTTGAGGGGTAAAAATTGTCTTTATTCCTATTGATTTACGAATTTAGTCGATTTGGTCAGTGACAACTTTGATGTAAGGAAGAAAAACTTTCGTATGATGACGGTCTGAGTCTTTGGGTTAAAATTGAGACGGAGAGTAATGTCTGTGGATTGTCTATTGATGTGATTTTCGCGATAACCGTTTTGGGTGAGGGCTTTCTTTCTCCTAATCCATAGGGTCCTATTAAAATTTCATTCTGGGTTTCTTCTTTCACTATTTTTGCGTTGAAATCACGAAGCCCAAACAGTGAGTATGCTTTAACTAAGAGTGTGGTAGAAATTAATTAGCTGTCAGAGGTATTCTTCATTCCCCATTCATTCATTCCTCATTCAGTATTTTACCTCTCACTCCTAACATATAGTTTAGATATCTGGACTCTAACAAAAGTAATGAAAACATGTTAGAATGTTTCAAAAGAAAGGTACAAAGGCGAATCTATGGAGCCGTGAATGAAAATGGATTTCTGTCAATGTCGTTGTGGTGGAGTGACCTTCTCTAAAGCCAAATTGATACGATTGTCCAATAATTCTTGATTTGATTTCTTCAGTATAGTCAGCTGTCTTATTATCTTATTTCCATACCTCAAGGATCCGCTAAACAGTGCATGTTTTCCCCCTAATTTTCCCGAAATGTTTCACCTGTCAGACAACTTCTATGAACAGGTATTGCTCGATGCTTGAATATTCGAATATACTTAAAATGTGAAGAGGATGCCGTAATGACACAATATGGAAACAAGGTTATAACTAAAACTTTCGGGCAAAACATTCCACTTACTCATCTAAGCATTCTCATTTTCGCTACGTGCATTCTTTGTTCCTCTTTCACTTTAACTACCCAACATTCAGTTTCTGGTCACTTTAGATATATTCTGCTTTGGAAAGGAAACCTTATTGACTTAAAGAAGGCCTCTGGCTAAGTAAAAAAGGCTTTACGTATTATATCGGGCACATTAAAGGCCTCACGCGAAGAAATAGTGTAGGAGGAAGAAAAAAATATGGATAAAAGCTCCAAATATTTTATGGTTCAGGGACTTGGCTAATTATACAGAAAACACGAATCACTCCCGCGGAGAGCATTAAACAAATAATGGCTACAAATTAACAAAGAGAAACGATGAATTTTATATGGATATCATAAATGAATCAACCATCATGGAAGAAATCGACTGTTTTTCAAATAGAAATACCATGATTCTTACCCGTGGTATTTCAACTTGCCTTGATAACTTTGCTAGTGGCACTTTATAAACTTAATAATGTTTTTTAAGGTTTTATCATCGTAGGTCTGTTCCTTCTTAGAATCTTTTTGCCAAGAAAAATCTGTCAGCTGTTTAGAACATCGAATGACACAGCAGTAATCTCTTCTCATCAAGACCCAGCCGTAACATCATACAGAGTACAGGCTAAAACACATCTAAAATCAATAAGGCCATGGGAAACTCAACAAAAACTTCATTATTGAATAAAATATAGGATCCTTTGTGCAAAAAAAAATAGTGTGTGTCTTCTCCATATAAAGGGTGCAACAGTCTACGTAAAACAGTCATAAAATAACTGAATAAAAGAGGGGTAGATAGTATAACAACCAATTAGATGACAGCTACATCTTACATGAGTGATAGAAATGGAAATAGGGCAATACACCTTCTCCACTCATGTGTAATCTAGTGGTAGATATCTCCGAAGTTAAGAAACTTCAGCGGGGTATCCTGCCAAAGGTACGCCAATGACACCGTCATAATAGAGAAGGATCAGTTCGAAAACATCCTCTGTGAAATAATTAAGAGAGGACTGATTTATACAAACACATTGCGCAAAAATTGGCTAAATCACCTTGGCTGGATTTACAAAGAAAAGGAAATTCAACGTTAAAACCATCACAATAGAGGAGAGTAAGGAAAAAAGGAAGTGGTGGGAGAAACGAAATTGCTAACGAATTAGCCAAAATGGATTCAAATGCTCCTTTTAAGATACTGGGGCATTTTTGCGGAGTTAGTAACAGCGTAATGCTAAAAGAAATCAAAATAGGAGTAGATCGCAAAAGATCGAAACATTGGAAAGACTTATTACAGATAAGGAGAAAAATCAAACTATTTTTAAGTAACCATAACTACAGAAGATTTAATTATTGCATGAGTTTAAAACAAAAAGGATTGCGTATTTTAACAGAAATATTTGTTCAATGGGAATACAAAAATACTTGTTGGTCATTGTTGAATGGGAAATCGTCTGAAAACATTGAAGGCAGTAGACGTGACAGAATGCAGATTCAGTGAAGTAGAGAATGAAAACTCTAATACATGTACCACCAAACTTCTACGCTCTTAAGATATCCAGAGCATGTTATCAAGAAGTACATGATAAATATGAACATTTACCTAATATAAAGTCTCTAGATAAAATAACTACCTTGGAAGGAAAAATACTGCCTAAACTGCTTTAATCATTGAGAAAAGACAAGGAAGGGATTTTCATCATATACTTAAGATAAAAAATTGAGATATAATATATATATATATATATATATATATATATATATAATATATATATATATATATATATATATATATATATATATATATATATATATATATATATATATATATATATATATATATTATACGAAGCAGTGTGACTTCTCCCCTAAACATAGTAACAGTAACTTTATTAGACTTAAGCAAAAACATTTTCATTAGAAAGTGGAAATATTTTGCTCTAATCCTTAAATATTTTCAGTACTACTATAATAAGAGATCTAGGTGAGCAAATTTCCATCTTGAGATTAAATAACACTTCTAAACATTGACAGTAAGTTTATTAAGCTTAATTTATTAAAAAGACTTACCTTTTTAAATTTTTTAAAGTTTTTACCATTGGTTTGGACCTTAGAATCGACTTCATCACGAAAACTATTCGGTCTGATCGAAACATCAGACAATACATCTAAAACTATCTTATTCTTAAACAAATTAACAAACTCTTGTAGTTCTGTACTGTATTCATTTTTTTCTTCTTTCTTTATATGAAACGAACTGTTCTTTGAGTACCATCCGGAACCGTCATCGGATACTTTAGTTATATGTCGATAATCTTCTGGTTCTCGAGGTTCATCTTTGGTACAAGATAACATATTATCTGTGTTATCGACTGGTTTACTAAATATACTAAGTAATGGATTATCGGACGATAATTTAGACGTCCCTGTTTGCTGTTTCGAAGATAAAAACGGGTTATCTTCAATGTTACTTCTTTTTGTTAGCGCCAAGTTACTAAACGGATTCGGTTTTGTGATTTTTTCTGGTGGTGAGTCCTCAGAATCACTGTCTTCTCTAGTTTTTCTTTTTTCTCTCGTTGGTTTCTAAAATTAGGGAATTATTTAAAATACGTAGTTAAAAAAGGTTATTTCTGTTTTAGGCTATGTCTCTCAAATATATCATACTTATTATTCGCTACGTGTTCGCTATAAGTTCCTAAGAGCGGCTCCTAGTGGCGCAAATCAGCGAAGGTGTTAGCACTATTAATATTTTAGTCTTATATTAGCTGCAAATTAAGTGACTTAAACTAAAGTATATTTTTACGTTTGCCAAAAATCGAACAGAATGGCGACGAATCTTAGAGCAGGCCAAGATCCACTGAGGATTGTCGAGCCAAAGATGATGATGATAATATTTTTACGTTTAGATTTCATTATTTGACATTTAAAATTGAGGTTACCAGGTTATTAAAAGGTAAACATAGTGATGTAGTAAATAAAATTAATTATTAAATGGCAGTATTACTACTAATATGGATGCAATAACAAAAACTGGATTCCAGAAAATAAATCATAAAATACCTTTTCAACCAACTATCATATCCACTGTAAAATACAATTAATAATTGCCTATCATATCAATATTTTGGAGCAACATTAAGGCCGATTTCATAGTGACAACCTAAAGTATACATTAACTAATGTTCATATTAGACTAAATTGCATAACTGTTTCATTGTCAACCTAAACCATTCAAAGAAACTTACATCACATTGGTTTAAATAATTAATTATTTTTCTATCAACTTTTGGGTGGCGTAATCCGAACTTGAAGAAATATTTAGCGTTTTGTTTTTATTTTGAAAAAAAAGCAAAAAATTAAATTGTAAACAAACTTAAACCAACATGATTATTATTGAAATTTACACCTTAAAGTGAACTTTAATTTAATGGTCACGTCAAACTTTCGGGCGTAAGAATGCTTAATTTGGGTTGTTACTTGCTTCTGCTTTATTATGATATAAATCCACTTTGCTCGTTGCATTAATTTGTGCCTAGAAGTTGGAAACCGATAGAACTTAAATTTACTATTTTTTTATTGTATTTTTACAATTTATAACACAGCATTTCCGAAATCCCATTTTCTTCAATAGCTGCTTATGAAATATGCTAACAAAGTTTCAAGATTTCATTGCTGCCCGCGCACGATCGTTTCTCGTATCCCCCCAAGTACTTGCACACAACGAATATTGATTAGTTACTATTTGCAATTTATAGTGTGTATATGTGTGTGTTTGTGTCACAGATTCGAAGGTCAAACGTTTAGACAGAAAATACCGAAATGTCATGTGTTAATTATATTGTAATAATTTTGTTTAAAATTCTAGACAAAAATTTATAAGGCACCATAGATCAAAACTGTATAGTTTTTGAGATCTTCGTCTTTTTTTTCAAAAATTTTTGACAGATGGAGACAAATTTTTTTATAAGTTATTATCTCCTCCATTTACAATCGCAACGCATTGAAAACCTTTGCACAGAAAGAGTAGGTAACTTTCTTTTTTTTATCACGCAATTCTATCAGCACATAAGAATTAATCTCAGACAAACCCTGATAACGACCAAACTCAAAATCTGTTAATGATTCAGCATCTTAAAAATCAGACACAAATGAATCAGTATCAGTGTCACTGGATGATGATAGTGCAACGGCTAAAGTACTCTCTGTTAATTTTTTTTTCCTGGTACTTTTAGAGCGAGCAATTGCTTGCTTTTTCCCATAACGTTTTTCCTCTTCTGAAGAGCTGACGTTTCTCGTCGATTTCGACAATTTCTCCATTGTGATGAAAACTAGGCTCTTTATTTGTCAAATTTTGCTGCAGCTTGGCTAATATTCTTTACTATTTGTAAACTCTCCTCTAATAACGTATGTCCCTAAAGTTCTCGGAAAATTTTAGATTTAAAAGTATTATTGGTAGGGAGCATTGGATCAAGTTGCCATTGGAAACTAAAGTTAGTGAACAATTTAAACGATTCATGAGTGTGTTGCTTGTGTGAGTCCATTTCAAATAGGTAAAGAAATAATAAATAAGACTTTATTACTATATAAGACTAATTACTCACAATCAATTTAATTTAACTATTCAGACGACCGGTTTCGCTTTCTACAATATGCAAAGCATCTTCAGGTCTCGATACAAAGTTAAATAAATGCTAAAATAATAAAAACCCATATTAGGGTGTTGTCTAATAAAGATAAACAAATTAGATGTTATAAATTATAATAATTCTGCCAATATTACATGTCTGTGGTTTTTCAAAATGAATAAAAAGGAATAAAAAGGTATAAAAAATGTTTAACAGACAGGGTAAGACCCACAAATTGTTATAAAATAGTCTATTAGATTGCAATAAATTAATAAATAAGCAAATAAATAAACATTACTTACATGCCGGTACTCTATTAATTGATGGATGGTAGAACATGGTTGAAACTATCATGTATTGTTCAATGGAGAACTTAAGTCTGCTATTGTAGTTGTTTGACAATAAACGGGAAGTTCTTGAGGAGATAGATTTGATCCAATCCTATCTCTACTTCATTGGATCAAATCTATCTCCTCAAGAACTTCCCGTTTATTGTCAAACAACTACAATAGCAGACTTAAGTTCTCCATTCAACAATACATGATAGTTTCAACCATGTTCTACCATCCATCAATTAATAGAGTACCGGCATGCAAGTAATGTTTATTTATTTGCTCATTTATTAATTTATTGCAATCTAATAGACTATTTTATAACAATTTGTGGGTCTTACCCTGTCTGTTAAACCTTTTTATTCATTTTGAAAAACCACAGACATATAATATTGGCATAATTATTGTAATTTATAACATCTAATTTGTTTATCTTTATTAGACAACACCCTAATATGGGTTTTTATTATTTCAGCATTTATTTAACTTTGTATCGAGACCCGAAGATGCTTTGCATATTGTAGAAAGCGAAACCGGTCGTCTGAATAGGTAAAGTAAATTGATTGTGAGTAAGTCTTATTTATTATTTCTTTACCTAACTTAAACGATATAAACAATGTCAGTTTTGACAAATACAGTTCGTTAAGATGTCGTACAAACTTAATATTTGTCAAAGTATTTATCGTTTAGTTGGACGGGTACCAAAACGCGATATTATAAGAATTTTTAGTGCTCAAAATATTTGTCAACGATTTACCAGACAATTAAAGAGTGCGAAAATGGTATACCATGCCTTAATTTGCCCAAAAATGGAAGATCAAAAGTAGAAGTCTGAATTAATCTCTGGAACAGAGATTAATTCAGAGTATGGAGAACCAATTAGGAAAGTCTTCGAGAAATGTTGCCCGATGATGTAATGACTGTAAGTAGAACAATTTCTAGAAATAATTTAAAACAATATAAAAGAAAAAAATCCTAGAAAAAAAATGTTGCCGTACATTCATTTTCCTGGTAAAATTCTCATTATTGATGGTGAAATGTATTTTACTTTATTTAAGTCCGAAATGAAGGGCAACGACGGATTTTATACACGCAATGTAGAAGATGCACCGGATGAAGTTAGGTTAAAGGGAAAAGTAAAATTTGCCAATAAAATTTTGGTACGGTGTGCCATCTCAGAAGCTGGTGTTTCACAGCCGTTTATTTGGCGTGTTCGCGGTGAAGCTCTCAATGCTGACTATTACGTTGACAGGTGTCTTATAAAGCTTGTTTAATTTATAAATACTCATCACCCGAATGATGAAATCATATTTTGGCCCGACCGGGTGCCATTACGCCAGGAGAACGACATATTGGTTAACTGCTCAAAATATAAATTTTGTTCCCAAGCGCGACAACCCTGCAAATGTGCCTCAGGCGAGGCCTATAGAAGAGTTTTGGGTTGGTTTGAGTCGAATGGTGTATAATAATGACTGGGAAGCACAAAATGGAGAGCGGCTAAGGCGAAGAATTTTGCAAAAATTTCGTGAGATCGACTTAGAAACAGTCCAAAGGCTTATTGCGCATGCAAGACCCAATTTAAGTGCCACCGAAGATCAAGGACCTCTTTCCGTTCTATTAAAATACATTAGAAACCTTACATATGTAGACTTAATTTCTTTTATTTAGTCAATAAAATAAATATTTATTTTTTTCGAAAACTTTAGGGAGATAGTAATATCATTCCTATACGTTAATAAACAAAATGTCACTCCCATCGAAGATGTACGTATTCATTGAAATGCACTATTCCGCATTTTTTGAAACCTGCTTTTATGTTAATCCCTAGATTTATCAAACGCATATTCCACACATTCCGCGATTTGAAAAATTGTTATTGACATTCCTGGATTTCTCATCATCCATGAGTCCATAGCACTGTTATAGAATATTTTAAATGGAGCATAAACAGCCATATTAAGTGGCTGCAATTTGTTGAAACAATGTAGAGCTAAGGTAAGCATAGTAACTCTGTTGTCTTTCGGTAAATTTAGTGTCTCAATGGAGAAATGGCTTTTATGATTATCCAAAATCAGTAATCAGTATCAGTTGGATATGTTTTGAAACTGTTTGAGTGTTGTATAAAATGCTGCTTAACAGCTACAAATAAATGATTAATGCATTAATACCTGCGACACCTTGGCCAATATATACCTTGCAATGAATAAAGTCTAACAGCTTAGATGCAGGATGTATTATAGAGAGGAATTAATTATAGAATTATACTAACCTTAGACAAGAATCCGCTGGTTTTGTCTTTAGAACATTCGGCATTATCTTTACCATTTGACCTAAAAGAGAAATACGTTTTTATTACTGGAATATACACTCAACATAAGATCTATCATTGATCATAAAATCTCAAATTGTTTAATTTGTTTTTGTTTGGGAAAGTATGTACGAATTCTTTTCGTATTTTTTCATTTAATATTTTTCTGTTACTATACTGTAATGTGAACTAATTCAATGCTGTATTCTAACGACTGTGTTAAAATATATTGCTTCCTGTTATTTCATAAAATTACTGGCTATCTCATTTATTATGTTTTAAGTACGGAGAATTTGGCTTTCTCCGTACAATAGGGTTGATTTATGGCATGCTTTTGCCCATGAGCTGTTGACCACCCAACGGTCAGAGGGTGGTTTTTGCCCTAGTAACGATCTCAGGACATCTACTTCAATATACAGTTCAACATAAGACAGCGAACGAATCACAACCAGCCATCGAGCCCGGGCGGGCGTCCCGTGGTGCCAATGAGATTCCCCTGGCTAAGAATCTTACGACATCAATATTTCAGAGGGTATGTCTATATTCTTTGTACATATAACAATAATGAGTAAGACCAGTTAATTTCGTAATTTATTCACAATTGATAGTTGCTATTTTTCGCTAATTTATTTACAAACAAAATATTGCATTTTTTCTTTATTATTATTTATCTAATATCATTTAACCAGCGACCTCTGTCTTTTAGAAGTTTTATACAAAACAGTTTTCATTTCATTTCTCAAATTGGCCAACTACGAACACGATTTAGTAGAATAACCCAAACATTTTTTTTCTCATTTATATCATTATGGAAGAGGTTATAATGGAAGTGCGCAAAGGAAAAGCAAATAACATGGGTAATGCAGACATGAAGACACTATGATCTCACAGGCTTGTAACAATATCTTAATATGGTAATAGCAACTGAAAAACCAAAATGTATGGCTACTTTTTAATAGTCGGTATGATGTAAATTAAACTAAAATGTACCTCATAATAAGACATCACTACGTCCTATTATCAAGTAACTCCAGCAACAAGGCCTAAGGTAAAACAAAATAAGTATTGAAAATGACAAAAATCAAAATACTAAGAATAACCGGTAAAACTTTATGTTAGTAAGAAAAGTAAAAACATTAGAAAGCAGTACAAAATAGAAAAATAGATCCGGTTACCACACAAGAACAAAAAAGGAGAATGGAATAAATATATTAATAAAATGGTGTACAAACAGAAAATAGTAAAAATATTTCATGTGAAATTACCGATAGGGCGATGATGTCTTATGCAACCTAAAATCACTGATTTGGCTGTAGAAGATGCCAAAGATTAAATAGACACTATTACGAAGAATAAAGAAGAAACTAAAGAAGGAGGAAGTATCAAGTATCTTAAAACGACAAAGGTCTGATTATATTGGTCATTTATGTTTCATGTACTCTTTACAGGAATTATTAACATAGCAGATAAAATTGAGAAAAACGATAAATTAGTAAAAGATCATACTCAAATTACACGATTTCCGATATCTACGATTTTACTTTTGTTATATACTAAAACATTATCTAATCTAATAAAAGACTAGGATGCCACGTCACGCGGAAAAGCAGTTTGTCCGGAAAGATAACTCCTAGCGCCATCTAGGACAGAAACCTGAACTACCAACTGACATTTCAATCAATTGGGTCAATCATGTATTGTTCTTGAAACAATACGTTTAAGTAATAATACTAATTACATATTACTATAATTAATAACACGATTAATTTTTTCGCAAAATTCCCAAAAGTATTGGTTGCTGCAATTTAAGGTAGTAAGATTTATCAAGCAAAATAATGTAAAGCTTTATGTTAGTTTATATTTACTTGGTTTACATGCAAGACGTTTATTATTTAAAAATTTAATAAGTGCCTGTTTATGGCATTTGACTGGATCCCTCGACAACTTATATAATCCCTTAGATAAACAGTGTGCACTGATTATTTGTTTGCAGTTAAGAACGGGCTCTATTAATAGCACCTACTGATAATTTATAGTCGACTCACATCAAAATGAGAAGTTTAATAGGTTTATGGCTGAAGTCACATGCCAGAGAGAGAAAATTTTCAAACATATTAGTAAAGAGTGATTCTTTTAGAGCTATAGAAATGTAAGTTGGCAACTTTTTAACTGGTGGCCATTTTGACAGCAGTAGACTGATTAGTCGACTTGCTCTCCTTCTTCCTATACTCCTTCCTCCTTTTATCTTTAACTGTATTATCAGCCTTAACAGTTCATATCGCTGTTCCCTCATTACGTATCTCAGATACTGTAACTTTCTTATTTTTATTGTGTTTATTATTTCGCATTCTTTGTCCATTTCTCGCAATACTTCTGGACTGCAACTTATTTATGTGTTCTTGCTTCAATGTCCACCTTTCAAGTCCATATTGCAGTATCGAAAACACGTAGTGTTTCACACACATCTCAGTGCTCTTACTCTCAGTTCTAATCTAAGATCTTTGTTGCAGAGAATTGTTTTCATTTTTACAAACGCATTTCTTGCTATTTCTATCCTAGCTTTTATTTCGGTTGTTTGATCATTATTCTCTGAAATCCAGGTTCCTAGGTATTTGTATTTATCAACCCTTTCTATCGGTACATTTCCCAAATGTATGTTTGTTGGTATATTTGTTTTGTTTGTTATTATAATGTATTTGGTCTTTTTTATATTCATTTTTAGTCCATATTTTTTACAGAAACTATTTGTTTTGTTTAGCAGTAATTGGAGTTGTTCAGCAGAGCTTGTCATAATCACGGTGTCATCTACATATCTTAGGTTGTTAATAGATCTTCCGTTAATTATTATTCCTTCACTTTGAGATAGTAATGCTTCTTCAAAAATGGCTTCACTATATACATTAAATAGTAATGAGGACATAATACCTCCCTGCCTAACTCCTCCTGATTTAAATTTCTGGACTGAGTTCGTTATCTATTACGATTTGTGCTCTTTGATTCCAGTAGAGGTTTATTATGGATACCCAATCTAGTTGAGTTTAATTAACTAAGACTTTAAGATTTTAAGAAACTATAAGGGTATAGAATATACTTAAAAAGAAAGATATACATTTTTAATAAAAGTTGCTGTGTAAAAATATTCTGTTTCGTAATATTTGTTTAAAGCTTAATTGTATTTAAATACCTGTTAGTGTTTTCCCTATTTTCTAACTTTATTTTCTTAAATGGATTATTCTCAACTGTGTCTGCAGCAAGTCTCTTCACAGGATCACTATGTTTTTCTGCGCGAATATCTCGTTTTTCAGTTTCGACTTCTTCGACATCTTTTTCTTGAACTTGAATAACTTTCTTTTGAATTGGCGGCGCTTCTAACTGATCTGGATCCAAAGTCTCAGCAATAACCTTTGATATAATCGGTTCAGCAATAGAATTTTGTGTTTGGGTATTTTTAGCTAGTAGCTTATGCTGACTCGGTTCCTTATTGGTCCTAGCGAACACCTCTTGGACTCTATTAAATTCTGGATTGCAATCCTTTTCGCAAGATCCGCGGATAATAGCCATAGCAATTTCTTGGATTGGAATAGTACGCCTGTTTTGTTTCGACAAAAGTTTGATAATATCTTTGTATGATTTGTCATCAATATCTTTACGACTCTGCATAACGAGAAATTCTTTTGATGAGGCTGCTATTCTCTTGAACTCTTCGCAGTTATTTTCCCATGCCACAGAGGATCCTCCTAGATAGAAAAAAGTTCAATAAAAATAAATACGATAATGGCAAGCGTGCAGTTTATAAGTAATATAAAGTATTTGGGAACATTAAACATCAATGCCGTGATAAAAAAGAAGTAAACATTAATGGTGCATTTGTTTTTTTAAATGAAACATAGTATCAGCAAAGAATATAGACGCATATGCGTCGATATTCTTTGGTATCGGAAATAAACAATATACATATTTGAATTAAGTAATTAAGCTAATAAAGTATAATAATTGAGCTACTAAAACGATGAATCAAGGCTTGCACTGGTGCGTAATGGAAAATAACGTGTAAAATCTACATAGGGCGAAGCAAAAAATTTAAAAAAATGAAGAAAAAACAATCTATTAAAATAATAGGTGCAGAAATAAAACCAGCACAAACCTGCTTTTGATATTAACTGTTCTACTTGCTTTCTTTCCTGTTCTAACGTGAACAAAAATATTTTATCTTTAAACAGATTCTTCCTATCAATGCCGTTTTTGAACTCAACCTTATTAAGTAATCCTTCAACTAATGGTGGGTCATTATAATCACTAATGTCAGGCGGACGAAGATTTTTGGATACATTTTCTGCGAATTTCTTCCAAAAACCTGGCTCCACAGTCGGTTTATCTTCTAACAGCGCATGTAATACCTAAAAAATAAAATATCAGCAAAACCCTCTTAGAACTCTATAGACGCATATTCGAGGCATGATCTTAGATGAAACGAGTTACAAATAAAGTAGGTCTATAAAGAATGGGGAAAGGTGCCTCAACCTATACTAGATGGCACGTTAGGAAAGGTCTAGAAAGAGGAAGGATGGTTTCGTTGCACTACTTACGAAAATGGTTTAACTTAACTACTGAACTTTTTAATGCATTGGTAAATAAAGTCAGAAACCCTTAACTTAAACTTAAATATTTTGACTGGAAGTGGATTATATTATGATGATAATGATTACACTTTGTTATATATGAATTGTTTATAAACAAAGTACTTATAAATACCAGGAGAGAAATGAATATGATAAATGTTATAGTTTTTGTATTTAACAAATAAATCAATTTCAACTGATCTTGATTCTACACCAATCAAATGATAAATACTTTTATAACTCAGAAACAAATTTCTGCAATCGGCTGACTATCTGTATGTTTTGTCTTCGATCTATCATCATCTAATGAGCCCCAAAATGATCATCAGCCCATAGTTATCCACTACTGAACATTTTGTACAGTTGGTACCGGTACAGTTGGAACAGTTGGTACCGTTCCCGTCATAAAAAACTGGTACAACTCTTATAATCAAAAATCGTATCTTTTAAGTTGTGTACGTTGATCTTGTCATATGTGTCATTCTAATTTCTAGCGCACAGTTGCCAGTTCAACGGAAATATTATATCAAATCAGCTAAAAGCAGGACTGTGTGACAGACCGCCAGTTTAGAGTATACTAAAAACTAAAACATTATCGAGCATTCTTGATCACTCAGTCACATTAAATTTGTTTAAACATGCATTCTAAAAAATTCTCATATTAATTTTGTAATTTTCCATCATCGCAATTAAGTACTCATACATTGATTTGTGCTTTATAACAATTTATGAAAATATTTCAATTCAAAAATAATGACAGATAATCAATCTAGACAAACTTCAAATTGTTATAATAAAACATTACAGTAAGATATTGGATTGTAACTGTTACGTTTTGAAAAGCGTTTTTTCGCACCGAATATCTTATAGTTTATAATTCGTTTTTCACATTTTTTATCGTTCTTGTAATAAATAATAAATTAATATTGGTAGTTTGCCTGTTACAAAACTTATTGACGCAGAATACAGTTCGAGTTCGGTAGGTAATTAAAGTATAAAATTACAGTAGATGCATTCCAATGTTCCCTGTGTCAATATCCTAGGTTTAAAGATCTTTCAAACATTTTGGATAATAACTCAATCCTATCTCTGCTTATTTAATTTCTTAGATACGATTTTTTGTTGTTAATGATATAAATAATACCTATCTAAAAATTTTATACATTTTTGGACGTTATTTTTTTATTTAGATTTGGTGCAATTCCTTTATCTGTAACGGCAACAACGAATTGATTTCTGAATACAGGTTTACATTGGAAAAAAAAAGTGTACCAGTTTTATATGACGGGAAGTGAGTAGGTATAGCGTCGCTATGGACCAAAATGGCTAAGGTCACTCGCAATGATTTTTACTAGACACTTGACCGCTATTTCGCATATATCTACACTTCATGCATATTAATCATACGTAGTAGGAACCCGTGGGAAAATTCTTTCACTTTCACCAATCAAATGCACTCTTTTATTTAAATCAAATATCAATTAATATTAAAGTTCGAAAAAACAAAAGATCCCATGTCAGGACTTGAACCGACGTACTTCTGATCGGCAATCACACACCTTACCTACTAGGCTACGAGTTCTTACTGCAAAACGTTTCTTATTGTGAAGTCTTGGTAAAATATGGGACTCAATGTTTAAAATAATAAAATTTTAATGTAAATTATGATTATAGGTGATAGATAAGAGGTTAAAATAACTACGGACGATAATATATATTAAATTTAATTACTACAGAGAGTAAAAAGTTTTTCACATTTATACGTTTTAATTATTTGTTAAAATGGTAGAAATTTCATCACATAAGGCAATGAATATAAAATGGAAATGAATATGAAAATATCACCCCAAAAAAAAAACAAAAAGCTTAGTAATACCCTAAGAACCATTAAGATGCAAATTGGAGTTAGACAATCAAAATTATACAACTAATGTCGAGGAATATAAGAACTAGGGTGAAGAGTTTGTTTATGTGTTTAGGTGTACAGGGTAAAAATAATATATATTTTCTAGTTTTTTAATTTTAATTACTAAAAATTTGACAACCTTTTTCGTGTGATTTAGGTTACATACTCAGCTCTTGTTTTGTATCCACAGCCGACCGGTATCGATAAGGACAATTAGCCTACAAATAACCAAAACATTCGTTGTTTAAAACGTTTTATGGTAACCATGGGGTGCATACCACCGCGTGTGGAAAAACGTTGTAAAAATGTACACACAAACGTGTTTACTTAAAAATCCAAACCAATAGGTACCAATCAAGAATTTTAATTTACATCGATGACCTGCAGGTAAGTACTTCCGAATAAATAAGTTAAAAATAGGCATGACTTATCCTTTTCGTACGAATCAGGTGTTCAGCTCGAGTTTTCAGTAATAATCTAAGTCAACACGATACTTATCATTCAAAATAATAATATGGTACACAAACATTGTTTAAATTAAATTCGACAAGGTAATTTATAAAAGGCAAAGGTTACTTCAACATTATTGTGTAGTAACATTAAGACATAAGTATCTATATTTTTAAATACAACAGGGTACAACCATCATCTAGTCAATTCTAATCGTGGAAGGTGGTGCTCGAAACAACGTACAAAACGTTCCATTACATTTAACACCCGCGCATAAGCGGAAGATTGAAGTTTCGGAAAATAAAATTTGGCCATTTTATTTAAAATATTTTTAAAATATAATTAACATTTATGTTCTAATAGACAACAGACGGTATTAATAATAACAATAAAATTATGAAATTTTGCAGATAGTGTAAAGTATCGAATTGTTTAAATGCCATTTCGGTTCTAGCAAAAATACACGCATTAAAGCAACCTAAGTTCAAAACAGACGATTGTACAGTAGTATTAATAATATTAAAAACTTACATATATTCCTAGAACAGTCCCCGATTTTGTTTGTGCATTATTTCTCATCTATGCCGTTTGTGCCCCATGGATACTCCATGCTAGGTAGGTACTGCTTTTGCTTTTCATGTTCTTTAAAAATAAACCCATAGCTAAATATATTTTTTAAAAATTGAAAAAAGTTAATACTAAAAAGTTTTGTTTTACGGTCTTTGGTACTTGGTATGTTCAGGAGAAAAAGGATGTAAAATTAAAAATACAGGCTGGTGAAAATGTTAATAAACCACCAACATGAGTGTGAAATACGGTATTGGTTAAGAATTAAAACTGATCAAAAAGATGAGTATATTTTTTTACTACTATAGAATCTATATAATCTTACTAATTAACTACTGCCACCGTTGTTAATATTGAAAACAAATCTGATATGGTACATATTAGGGTAATGACATAAATGTATAGTTACTTTTTTAGTTTCCCATGGTAGGTCTTGATTTAGACAAGTTTCCAACTCACCGGAAAAATATTGATCTAACAGGGGCAAAGGATGGATCGCTTTTCAGCACTAAAAGAATTGCCCCATCATAAATCGCTATTTTAGGTGGTATTGCTCCAAGTCGCTGTTTTTTCCTACTTATTTATACAGGGAAGAAAACATCGTCAATAAAAAACAACCCTAAAAAGAATCCTGTGTTCTAGTATTACCAAGTGATTATAAACTACATCAAAGAGGTTATTTAAAGGAACTAAATTATCTTTCATCAATATATTTACATGTATAAAATATTATTATTAGTTTAAAGCACACTTTTAATGGTTACATATTATTAATTATCTAATTATTTGATAGTTCTACATTTTTAATTTTTTATACCCATACGGTACAGAGGTGTGGTCAGTCTTAAACTTTCGTTTTGTTGAATTTATTTGATATATTTTCGTTTCTTTTTGACTTATCACATCGTGCAAAGGGGTTCGACGTATCTGGGTTGATGTAATATAGATAGGGTCTCCAAAATTCATCACAGTATCTTTAATACTATCAAAATTAATTTTTTCCTGCGTTTCAAGCGTAAGAGAGATCCCCTTTACCCTACATTCAACTTGTTTCATTTTTTCAGAAGTTATATATTTATAGCTATAATTTTTAGGACCGCCGCTAACAAACTCTGTTATATAACCACCCTTTAATTCGTCTGTCATGTCC
The DNA here is from genome assembly GCA_918026665.1 of Diabrotica balteata. NCBI lineage: Eukaryota > Metazoa > Arthropoda > Insecta > Coleoptera > Chrysomelidae > Diabrotica > Diabrotica balteata. Next base: position 46,696,853 of record OU898277.1, read on the forward strand.
CCGATAAATTCTCCTGTTGGCACATCATATTCTCCAGGTCTTGATATATATATATATATATATATATATATATATATATATTTATGATATATATATATATATATATATATATATATATATATATATATATATATATATATATACCACTGAATCTGTGTATTAACATAAAAACAAGTCGCTGTTTATCCTACTTTATTTATACATGGAAGAAAACGTCGTCAGTAAAAACCAACCCTAAAAGATCCTTGTGCTATACCATGTCGGGAAGAAAATAAAACATGGATTAGCTGACCTGGTTTCTGTTAGGTGGTCGATTAGGTGGTTTGATCTTTAGGGGTGCTGTACTATAAATCAATCATAGTTCGATGATGAGATGACTATTAGTATAACAGTTTTATAGAATATCCATAATTGATTTCTCCTCCACTCCGAATGGATCATGTCCCCAGCGTAACACGTTCTGCCCCAAAATTTTGAAAATAACTAATTCCCGAACATACCAACACATTCACCTACGATAATTATAATCTGTTACAAATTTTTCTACGTCCTACTCTGGTAAAATGTTATTTTCCACCCCATTACACATTACACAATACTGCGCAGGTACCACCGTTGCCAGATTAGCCGAACATTTAGAACACGCGTCGAACTCATCACCTACTCTAAGAAAGTTATATTCTAAAGCCACGTGCTCTACATCAAGTTGTATTTTTTCTGTAGGGCTAATTTCGAAATCTTGAAAATACTCCCTCCTTAAGCATTCAAAACAATAAATTTTCCCTCTAAAATGGTAAGTTTTAACGTCCTTACAATATTTTTTACTAATAAGTAAATCCGATATTTTCCCATCGACCGTCTTTATAATTTTAAAACCACCCAGATCAAAATCGAAATCTGTATCTGTCATTTCCGGGAAATCAACATTTTCCACGTCAACCTCTTCGTCATCAAACCTCACCATCGACTCTCTCTCTCTCTCGCCATCTATATCTACCTCCTCATCATCATCTAGCCGTATTGGAATATTTTCTAAAAAATATTTACAACTTTTAAAATTTATTTAAATATAAAAAAGTTGTTTAATCAAAATAATAATAATTTTTTAAAACTAAATACACATTACAAACAAATAAAACCCCGTCAACTTTAAAAACTAATAAAAATCATCGATCTAATTCTAATATCAATAACGCCATCTTAACATATATACAGATTTTTATTAAAAATTAACTGAGAGATACGGCTACTAGAATTAAAAACGTGTATCTCAACAAAATTATCATTTTGTATAGAAAGATATATAGGATTTCAAAATAGAAATTTTCTAACTTAAAGATATCCACACTTTATTTACAAAGGAAAATCATTGAAAGGTTTGACATAGGGACTTTATATAAATTTTTTTTGAAACTATTTTCTATCCTTCGATTGTTGGATATAGGTCTCCCTCAGTTTTCTCCATCTCTCCCTATCTTGACCTGTTCTCTACCATGTGGGGGCAACCCTTGGTCTGCCACAGATGAGAATATAGAATATAAAAATAATACTAAAAATAGAGTAGATCGGTAATTAAAGAAAAAAAGGAAACACATCTCATTAATATAGAACATGAGTCTAAAATACTGTACGAGAATCACTTTAACTTTTATAAAAAGAACAATATAATCACTATAAATATACAGCGTTGTATGATCCTCTGATCACTATAAAATTGTGGAAACCATAGGAAAATATTTTGCTAGTATAAACAAAAATTTTAAAACGGGGCGAAGATAAAAGACATAAACACATAATATACAAGACAAAATGACAACCTATAACATACAAAGCTTCCAAGCAGGGGAAAACACAATAAAACAAAAAAAAATGTACTAGAATGTGTAAAACACAGTAAAATCCAGAAATACTTGAAAATATGCTAATTGAGAGTAGAACACCAATAAGAGACACTGAAATATAGACACCATAGTACAGATTCTAATATCACCAACACGAATGCGTGAATCAGAAGTGCGATATTCCGCTATGATTTAAAGAAAAGAACAGGGATGCCATTAAGCTTACGAATACTCACACATAAACGATATTTCATCAGTATTACAAAATGGTAACGAAAGTAGTGGACCTAACAGGAGGAGAGTATCCTATATTATCAATGTACCTCTAATGTATTACGTAAACAAATGGTTAAATGACTGGTTTTTTATTTTTTTTTCTGCATCCATTAATGAATGTTGTTTTACCTAGGTGTCTTCCGTATATCATTATTTCTTCTGTGTATTAGGATTCTAATTTTGGTTATTATTAAGATTCTTCTTTCAAGTGTATCTAAATATCACCTTAATATCACAATTGACGTGTTTATTACTAGACTTGTTTCTGCGGTACGAATATCCATGTATTATGATAGGTTGTAATCCGTAGTTTATTTAATGTAGTTAAAGTATTTTTGCTCTTGCCAATTGCTTTCTTAGTTTATTTAATGTAGTTAAAATACCCCTTCGCTTTTAAAAATTGCTTCCTCGCTTCCTTAGCAGTAGGTCTCTTTTTTCGTCAGCAATACTGTTCTCGCACGATAGAGTTATTACAAGATATTTAAATTTTACAATATGCTTTATCATTTTGGCTTTTATCTCAAATTTACACTTATGTCACATTTTTTTTGTAATATCTTATGTATTGATATATTAAACTGAAGTAGAATATTTTTAGACAATATTTATTTATTTTGATTATACTTGTTTTACAATCTAGTACACAAAAGAATAAATGTTTGTGTGTTCAGTGTTTTCTAAGTCTGCAAAACATAAATAGGCTTGCATATTAGAATATAAAGTATAATTTATGAAGAATTTCCAATCTCTGAATTGAAGATTTTATGCCTCGAACTATGACTGCCCTACAGGTCTTATACAAATATTACTCTTTTCTGAGATACCAGAGGTACAAATTAATATAGATTTTGAATTTCGCAATGTTTATTATTATTATGTTTAATTATTTTCTTCTGGTGTTATGTAACTGTTGGAGTTTAATCCCGGGTATAAGATTAAACATGTCTTTAAATTTATGTTATTTCACGTTTTAATCTTCAACTCGGTGTTCATTTTTCGAAAAACTATAATATTATTAAAACAAATTGCTACATAAAAATATTGTCATGAGGTAAGCTTATGCTGCTCTGCTTCTTTTATAGATGTCTTCCCCCATTTCTATTCACAATTCTTTTTTAATTTTTTTCAATGCCTAAGCCATTTTAATATATTTTCAATATTTTTAAGGTGCGTTTTTTATGACTATGTTTAAGGATGGTGCATTTGATTACATGAAATTTACTTTAATTTGATAGTTTTCATTTGATTACTAACTGATGGTAAATGACTAGCATATGTTGTTAATATATATCAAGTTCAACATCTATGAGTAGAAGCACTCTCCTGTTAGTACTTTCAAGGTAAATTATGACGAAACCAGAAATAACACATGATATTCTCCCCTTAACTTAAGTATTTCACAGTGATTTTTATTAATGTGTTTATATATATTTGAAAAATAAAGGAGACAATTTTGCACTTATAAACAAAAGTGATGATAAATGTATTATGCAAACTATAGAGTTATATTACTTATTAACAAATGATATAAAGTATTTTTTAATACAATTGGAACCAATGGTTGAATAGGTAAACTATCAAATAGGAGAATATTAGTGTGGAATTAGAAAAACTTAATAAACCGTTGATCAAGTATTTTCTATTAGGCAGTTAATGAGAAATGTTGGGAATACAAAAAAAACATTAAACTTATTATGTATAGATTTTAAATAAAGATATGATATAATCATAGATTGAAACTATGAAATTCCATGGCCTTACCTAAGAAATTAATTAATTTAACAAACAATAGGTAATCTACAAGTAAAGTAGGATTTAAAGACAAGCTGTCGACTTACTTTTAAATGTACATTGACCTTTATCAACAATATTTTATGTTTACACTAGTCTTTAACATCACTTTGGAGAGCATCGCCTGGAAAGCTAGAACAGAAAATCTCAAAGTTTAATAATCAGTGTCCTTATACGGATGTTCGCCTATCACTTTAATATAGTAGCTTTAACAAATAAATCCATCCAGAAAGGGAGAAGAATGTCTACTATCCATCTAGAAATCGCTGATTTGTTTCCTTTATAAATATAGAAAATAAAAAATCAGAGGACTACATGAAACGTTTTTAATAAGTAGAATCAACAAACAAATAATATAAACATAAAGATTTTATAAATTCCAAATATTTACAAAACAAAATATGCTTGGTAAAGATACTAAAAAGTAGTTATAACCTAAAGTGATTTAAAAAAGGTGAACGAATTAGCATAACAGCTGTTCTAAGAACTAAGTATGATGAGACGAATTGTGGATATCTACGATATGATACGGGAGGAAAGAATAATGACTTTACACCTGATTGCTACATAAATATTAATGTAATACAAATATGATGATTTTGTATAAAAGACAAATAGTATTATATAATAAACTATAATAATATACAGATACAAAGAATAAAATAAAACTACAACTATTATAAAATATACTAAATACTTTCTTAAATAAACGTAGAATGTTCCACTGAAAGTTGACTATAAATATTAAAAATAAAGGTTAATAAATGTTTTTTATTTCGCGGCAGAAGATTTAATAAAGATCAGCATACAAGATAAATTCGTAACAAAATGTATATACTAGTAAAGGGTACTCGATGCAACAGCAAAGTAATTTTGGTAACAAGTTTGACAACAATCAATCACAAAAAAATCGGAGATAGCACAAAGATACTCCTTACCCAAGATATGACTGTCTTGTTTGGCATCTGGAACTCGTTTCTTCGACGACATAGCAGCGTCCACCCCTACTGGATGGAACGACTCTCTGTTATACTAGGCTAATTATACAAGGAGAATAAAAACTAACCAAAAGGCTGTTAATATTTTACCAATGTTTATATACAGTTGCGAAACTGCAACAGTAACAACAAAAATTTACATTCAGTACGAAAAGCGCAAAAAATGGTTCCTCCAAATAAACGAAGATAAATATATGACAGTTATAACAATAGAACGACGAAACATGGTAGGACATACTATTTCAATAGACCAGTAAAACCCTGAAATGGTTCGTCGGTCTAAATATGTGGTAGCTAAGATCAATTTTTAACAGAAACCTTACAAAAGAAATTAATAACAGAATACAAACTGCAATCGCTCATTTTTAAGCAAAAAAATTAAATCAAAAAATGTACCATACAATACCAAAAAATAGGAATTTACCATGCAGTTGTAAAACGTACAATAACGTATGTACGTGAATAGACGACGAAAAAACAAAAATAATAGTTGATTGAGTGTCACATAAAGAAGAATTATTAGAAAAATATATGAATTTGTTATGAATATTTTACAAATCAAAACAGAGTACGAAACAATCGAGAACTAATTGATTATATAACCAGCTATATAAACTAAAAACATAAATAACATCTTGTTGGGCATAATATTTTGTTAAAATAATATTATACATTTTTGAGGCCGAACTCCTATTTGAAGATCGAAACGTCAAATAAAATATGTTTTAATAAATATTTTGACATATTCCTTGCATTCTATCAACAAATTTTTAAAAAAGAAAATCGGACATACTGAAATGGATTATTAAAATACTCTATAATATAAGTCGTTGGAGCTACCCGATATTTTAATACAATAAAATTTTGGTGTGAACATTTTGGACAAAAGAATACATTTGTGTATAAAATATTTTTGAGTTCTTCAGTGTTATGTGATTATTTGTTTTTTATACTACACATAATGTACATAAAAGCTGTCGTAACGATAAATACTTAAAATAATTCTAATTTTAACTAAATAAAAACATTTGGAATAAAACGCTGAAAGTAAGCTGCTAGCTACTTTTACATATATGTTATTTAACGTGTCTAAATCATTTTTTTTGAAGTTCTTTTCCAAACCCGTATAATATTTTGATAGCAAATGTTTATCTCAAAATTTATTACAAACACACTTTTGCGATGTTAGGTTATATTGCAATTTTTTTCTTTTAGTGCAATTTATAGTAATATGAGTGTCATACATCAGTCTGCTACATAGACATATAATACAAATAGACTGACGGCTGCCATACAGTCGCGTTTCCCCTATGCGACATATAAAAAACTAATGCGAAACAGTCGCTACATCTCTTTCTACTTTCCAGGTTATCGGCCAGGTTTACTAAATTGGTATTCTAAAATGACCTAAACGACCAATTGGTTTACTAAATTGGTATTCTAAAATGACCTAAACGACCAATTAACCTGGCCATTGAAATAGTATGTCCTACCATGTTTCGTCGTTCTATTGTTATAACTGTCATATATTTATCTTCGTTTATTTGGAGGAACCATTTTTTGCGCTTTTCGTACTGAATGTAAATTTTTGTTGTTACTGTTGCAGTTTCGCAACTGTATATAAACATTGGTAAAATATTAACAGCCTTTTGGTTAGTTTTTATTCTCCTTGTATAATTAGCCTAGTATAACAGAGAGTCGTTCCATCCAGTAGGGGTGGACGCTGCTATGTCGTCGAAGAAACGAGTTCCAGATGCCAAACAAGACAGTCATATCTTGGGTAAGGAGTATCTTTGTGCTATCTCCGATTTTTTTGTGATTGATTGTTGTCAAACTTGTTACCAAAATTACTTTGCTGTTGCATCGAGTACCCTTTACTAGTATATACATTTTGTTACGAATTTATCTTGTATGCTGATCTTTATTAAATCTTCTGCCGCGAAATAAAAAACATTTATTAACCTTTATTTTTAATATTTATAGTCAACTTTCAGTGGAACATTCTACGTTTATTTAAGAAAGTATTTAGTATATTTTATAATAGTTGTAGTTTTATTTTATTCTTTGTATCTGTATATTATTATAGTTTATTATATAATACTATTTGTCTTTTATACAAAATCATCATATTTGTATTACATTAATATTTATGTAGCAATCAGGTGTAAAGTCATTATTCTTTCCTCCCGTATCATATCGTAGATATCCACAATTCGTCTCATCATACTTAGTTCTTAGAACAGCTGTTATGCTAATTCGTTCACCTTTTTTAAATCACTTTAGGTTATAACTACTTTTTAGTATCTTTACCAAGCATATTTTGTTTTGTAAATATTTGGAATTTATAAAATCTTTATGTTTATATTATTTGTTTGTTGATTCTACTTATTAAAAACGTTTCATGTAGTCCTCTGATTTTTTATTTTCTATATTTATAAAGGAAACAAATCAGCGATTTCTAGATGGATAGTAGACATTCTTCTCCCTTTCTGGATGGATTTATTTGTTAAAGCCTACTATATTAAAGTGATAGGCGAACATCCGTATAAGGACACTGATTATTAAACTTTGAGATTTTCTGTTCTAGCTTTCCAGGCGATGCTCTCCAAAGTGATGTTAAAGACTAGTGTAAACATAAAATATTGTTGATAAAGGTCAATGTACATTTAAAAGTAAGTCGACAGCTTGTCTTTAAATCCTACTTTACTTGTAGATTACCTATTGTTTGTTAAATTAATTAATTTCTTAGGTAAGGCCATGGAATTTCATAGTTTCAATCTATGATTATATCATATCTTTATTTAAAATCTATACATAATAAGTTTAATGTTTTTTTTGTATTCCCAACATTTCTCATTAACTGCCTAATAGAAAATACTTGATCAACGGTTTATTAAGTTTTTCTAATTCCACACTAATATTCTCCTATTTGATAGTTTACCTATTCAACCATTGGTTCCAATTGTATTAAAAAATACTTTATATCATTTGTTAATAAGTAATATAACTCTATAGTTTGCATAATACATTTATCATCACTTTTGTTTATAAGTGCAAAATTGTCTCCTTTATTTTTCAAATATATATAAACACATTAATAAAAATCACTGTGAAATACTTAAGTTAAGGGGAGAATATCATGTGTTATTTCTGGTTTCGTCATAATTTACCTTGAAAGTACTAACAGGAGAGTGCTTCTACTCATAGATGTTGAACTTGATATATATTAACAACATATGCTAGTCATTTACCATCAGTTAGTAATCAAATGAAAACTATCAAATTAAAGTAAATTTCATGTAATCAAATGCACCATCCTTAAACATAGTCATAAAAAACGCACCTTAAAAATATTGAAAATATATTAAAATGGCTTAGGCATTGAAAAAAATTAAAAAAGAATTGTGAATAGAAATGGGGGAAGACATCTATAAAAGAAGCAGAGCAGCATAAGCTTACCTCATGACAATATTTTTATGTAGCAATTTGTTTTAATAATATTATAGTTTTTCGAAAAATGAACACCGAGTTGAAGATTAAAACGTGAAATAACATAAATTTAAAGACATGTTTAATCTTATACCCGGGATTAAACTCCAACAGTTACATAACACCAGAAGAAAATAATTAAACATAATAATAATAAACATTGCGAAATTCAAAATCTATATTAATTTGTACCTCTGGTATCTCAGAAAAGAGTAATATTTGTATAAGACCTGTAGGGCAGTCATAGTTCGAGGCATAAAATCTTCAATTCAGAGATTGGAAATTCTTCATAAATTATACTTTATATTCTAATATGCAAGCCTATTTATGTTTTGCAGACTTAGAAAACACTGAACACACAAACATTTATTCTTTTGTGTACTAGATTGTAAAACAAGTATAATCAAAATAAATAAATATTGTCTAAAAATATTCTACTTCAGTTTAATATATCAATACATAAGATATTACAAAAAAAATGTGACATAAGTGTAAATTTGAGATAAAAGCCAAAATGATAAAGCATATTGTAAAATTTAAATATCTTGTAATAACTCTATCGTGCGAGAACAGTATTGCTGACGAAAAAAGAGACCTACTGCTAAGGAAGCGAGGAAGCAATTTTTAAAAGCGAAGGGGTATTTTAACTACATTAAATAAACTAAGAAAGCAATTGGCAAGAGCAAAAATACTTTAACTACATTAAATAAACTACGGATTACAACCTATCATAATACATGGATATTCGTACCGCAGAAACAAGTCTAGTAATAAACACGTCAATTGTGATATTAAGGTGATATTTAGATACACTTGAAAGAAGAATCTTAATAATAACCAAAATTAGAATCCTAATACACAGAAGAAATAATGATATACGGAAGACACCTAGGTAAAACAACATTCATTAATGGATGCAAGAAAAAAAAATAAAAAACCAGTCATTTAACCATTTGTTTACGTAATACATTAGAGGTACATTGATAATATAGGATACTCTCCTCCTGTTAGGTCCACTACTTTCGTTACCATTTTGTAATACTGATGAAATATCGTTTATGTGTGAGTATTCGTAAGCTTAATGGCATCCCTGTTCTTTTCTTTAAATCATAGCGGAATATCGCACTTCTGATTCACGCATTCGTGTTGGTGATATTAGAATCTGTACTATGGTGTCTATATTTCAGTGTCTCTTATTGGTGTTCTACTCTCAATTAGCATATTTTCAAGTATTTCTGGATTTTACTGTGTTTTACACATTCTAGTACATTTTTTTTTGTTTTATTGTGTTTTCCCCTGCTTGGAAGCTTTGTATGTTATAGGTTGTCATTTTGTCTTGTATATTATGTGTTTATGTCTTTTATCTTCGCCCCGTTTTAAAATTTTTGTTTATACTAGCAAAATATTTTCCTATGGTTTCCACAATTTTATAGTGATCAGAGGATCATACAACGCTGTATATTTATAGTGATTATATTGTTCTTTTTATAAAAGTTAAAGTGATTCTCGTACAGTATTTTAGACTCATGTTCTATATTAATGAGATGTGTTTCCTTTTTTTCTTTAATTACCGATCTACTCTATTTTTAGTATTATTTTTATATTCTATATTCTCATCTGTGGCAGACCAAGGGTTGCCCCCACATGGTAGAGAACAGGTCAAGATAGGGAGAGATGGAGAAAAACTGAGGGAGACCTATATCCAACAATCGAAGGATAGAAAATAGGTTCAAAAAAATTTTATATTCAGTCCCTATGTCAAACCTTTCAATGATTTTCCTTTGTAAATAAAATGTGGATATCTTTAAGTTAGAAAATTTCTATTTTGAAATCTTATATATCTTTCTATACAAAATGATAATTTTGTTGAGATACACGTTTTTAATTCTAGTAGCCGTATCTCTCAGTTAATTTTTAATAAAAATCTGTATATATGTTAAGATGGCGTTATTGATATTAGAATTAGATCGATGATTTTTATTAGTTTTTAAAGTTGACGGGGTTTTATTTGTTTGTAATGTGTATTTAGTTTTAAAAAATTATTATTATTTTGATTAAACAACTTTTTTATATTTAAATAAATTTTAAAAGTTGTAAATATTTTTTAGAAAATATTCCAATACGGCTAGATGATGATGAGGAGGTAGATATAGATGGCGAGAGAGAGAGAGAGTCGATGGTGAGGTTTGATGACGAAGAGGTTGACGTGGAAAAATGTTGATTTCCCGGAAATGACAGATACAGATTTCGATTTTGATCTGGGTGGTTTTAAAATTATAAAGACGGTCGATGGGAAAATATCGGATTTACTTATTAGTAAAAAATATTGTAAGGACGTTAAAACTTACCATTTTAGAGGGAAAATTTATTGTTTTGAATGCTTAAGGAGGGAGTATTTTCAAGATTTCGAAATTAGCCCTACAGAAAAAATACAACTTGATGTAGAGCACGTGGCTTTAGAATATAACTTTCTTAGAGTAGGTGATGAGTTCGACGCGTGTTCTAAATGTTCGGCTAATCTGGCAACGGTGGTACCTGCGCAGTATTGTGTAATGTGTAATGGGGTGGAAAATAACATTTTACCAGAGTAGGACGTAGAAAAATTTGTAACAGATTATAATTATCGTAGGGGAATGTGTTGGTATGTTCGGGAATTAGTTATTTTCAAAATTTTGGGGCAGAACGTGTTACGCTGGGGACATGATCCATTCGGAGTGGAGGAGAAATCAATTATGGATATTCTATAAAACTGTTATACTAATAGTAATCTCATCATCGAACTATGATTGATTTATAGTACAGCACCCCTAAAGATCAAACCACCTAATCGACCACCTAACAGAAACCAGGTCAGCTAATCCATGTTTTTATTTTCTTCCCGACATGGTATAGCACAAGGATCTTTTAGGGTTGGTTTTTACTGACGACGTTTTCTTCCATGTATAAATAAAGTAGGATAAACAGCGACTTGTTTTTATGTTAATACACAGATTCAGTGGTATATATATATATATATATATATATATATATATATATATATATAATATATATATATCATAAATATATATATATATATATATATATATATATATATATATATATATATATATATATATATATATATATATATCAAGACCTGGAGAATATGATGTGCCAACAGGAGAATTTATCGGGGACATGACAGACGAATTAAAGGGTGGTTATATAACAGAGTTTGTTAGCGGCGGTCCTAAAAATTATAGCTATAAATATATAACTTCTGAAAAAATGAAACAAGTTGAATGTAGGGTAAAGGGGATCTCTCTTACGCTTGAAACGCAGGAAAAAATTAATTTTGATAGTATTAAAGATACTGTGATGAATTTTGGAGACCCTATCTATATTACATCAACCCAGATACGTCGAACCCCTTTGCACGATGTGATAAGTCAAAAAGAAACGAAAATATATCAAATAAATTCAACAAAACGAAAGTTTAAGACTGACCACACCTCTGTACCGTATGGGTATAAAAAATTAAAAATGTAGAACTATCAAATAATTAGATAATTAATAATATGTAACCATTAAAAGTGTGCTTTAAACTAATAATAATATTTTATACATGTAAATATATTGATGAAAGATAATTTAGTTCCTTTAAATAACCTCTTTGATGTAGTTTATAATCACTTGGTAATACTAGAACACAGGATTCTTTTTAGGGTTGTTTTTTATTGACGATGTTTTCTTCCCTGTATAAATAAGTAGGAAAAAACAGCGACTTGGAGCAATACCACCTAAAATAGCGATTTATGATGGGGCAATTCTTTTAGTGCTGAAAAGCGATCCATCCTTTGCCCCTGTTAGATCAATATTTTTCCGGTGAGTTGGAAACTTGTCTAAATCAAGACCTACCATGGGAAACTAAAAAAGTAACTATACATTTATGTCATTACCCTAATATGTACCATATCAGATTTGTTTTCAATATTAACAACGGTGGCAGTAGTTAATTAGTAAGATTATATAGATCCTATAGTAGTAAAAAAATATACTCATCTTTTTGATCAGTTTCAATTCTTAACCAATACCGTATTTCACACTCATGTTGGTGGTTTATTAACATTTTCACCAGCCTGTATTTTTAATTTTACATCCTTTTTCTCCTGAACATACCAAGTACCAAAGACCGTAAAACAAAACTTTTTAGTATTAACTTTTTTCAATTTTTAAAAAATATATTTAGCTATGGGTTTATTTTTAAAGAACATGAAAAGCAAAAGCAGTACCTACCTAGCATGGAGTATCCATGGGGCACAAACGGCATAGATGAGAAATAATGCACAAACAAAATCGGGGACTGTTCTAGGAATATATGTAAGTTTTTAATATTATTAATACTACTGTACAATCGTCTGTTTTGAACTTAGGTTGCTTTAATGCGTGTATTTTTGCTAGAACCGAAATGGCATTTAAACAATTCGATACTTTACACTATCTGCAAAATTTCATAATTTTATTGTTATTATTAATACCGTCTGTTGTCTATTAGAACATAAATGTTAATTATATTTTAAAAATATTTTAAATAAAATGGCCAAATTTTATTTTCCGAAACTTCAATCTTCCGCTTATGCGCGGGTGTTAAATGTAATGGAACGTTTTGTACGTTGTTTCGAGCACCACCTTCCACGATTAGAATTGACTAGATGATGGTTGTACCCTGTTGTATTTAAAAATATAGATACTTATGTCTTAATGTTACTACACAATAATGTTGAAGTAACCTTTGCCTTTTATAAATTACCTTGTCGAATTTAATTTAAACAATGTTTGTGTACCATATTATTATTTTGAATGATAAGTATCGTGTTGACTTAGATTATTACTGAAAACTCGAGCTGAACACCTGATTCGTGCGAAAAGGATAAGTCATGCCTATTTTTAACTTATTTATTCGGAAGTACTTACCTGCAGGTCATCGATGTAAATTAAAATTCTTGATTGGTACCTATTGGTTTGGATTTTTAAGTAAACACGTTTGTGTGTACATTTTTACAACGTTTTTCCACACGCGGTGGTATGCACCCCATGGTTACCATAAAACGTTTTAAACAACGAATGTTTTGGTTATTTGTAGGCTAATTGTCCTTATCGATACCGGTCGGCTGTGGATACAAAACAAGAGCTGAGTATGTAACCTAAATCACACGAAAAAGGTTGTCAAATTTTTAGTAATTAAAATTAAAAAACTAGAAAATATATATTATTTTTACCCTGTACACCTAAACACATAAACAAACTCTTCACCCTAGTTCTTATATTCCTCGACATTAGTTGTATAATTTTGATTGTCTAACTCCAATTTGCATCTTAATGGTTCTTAGGGTATTACTAAGCTTTTTGTTTTTTTTGGGGTGATATTTTCATATTCATTTCCATTTTATATTCATTGCCTTATGTGATGAAATTTCTACCATTTTAACAAATAATTAAAACGTATAAATGTGAAAAACTTTTTACTCTCTGTAGTAATTAAATTTAATATATATTATCGTCCGTAGTTATTTTAACCTCTTATCTATCACCTATAATCATAATTTACATTAAAATTTTATTATTTTAAACATTGAGTCCCATATTTTACCAAGACTTCACAATAAGAAACGTTTTGCAGTAAGAACTCGTAGCCTAGTAGGTAAGGTGTGTGATTGCCGATCAGAAGTACGTCGGTTCAAGTCCTGACATGGGGAACTTTTGTTTTTTCGAACTTTAATATTAATTGATATTTGATTTAAATAAAAGAGTGCATTTGATTGGTGAAAGTGAAAGAATTTTCCCACGGGTTCCTACTACGTATGATTAATATGCATGAAGTGTAGATATATGCGAAATAGCGGTCAAGTGTCTAGTAAAAATCATTGCGAGTGACCTTAGCCATTTTGGTCCATAGCGACGCTATACCTACTGAAGTGTACACATCCCCTTTATGTCGTCAGTCCATCTTGTATTCTTGTGGGTGGTCTTCCCGGATTTCGTCTATCCGCTCTCGGTCTCCACTCCAAGATTTTTTTGGTCCACCTATTATCCTTCATTCTAGCGACGTGTCCTGCCCACCTTCACTTAATTTTGGCCATGTGTTTTATAATGTCTTCTACACCACTTTTTCTACGGATTTCTTCGTTTCTTACCCTATCTCGCAACGTTATGCCTAACAATGATCTTTCCATTCTACGTTGCGTCACTTGTAGTTCTCGTGTAGATGTCCTTGTTAGGGTTAGTGTCTCTGCGCCATATGTAATGACAGGCAGGACATAGTGATTAAAGGCTCTTCTTTTTAAGCTGGTAGGTATATCACCTTTAAAAATATCACGCAGAATTCCATATGCTGCCCATCCCAGTGTTATTCTTCTTAGCAGCTCAGCAGTTTGATTATCTCTGCTAATATTTACCGTATGTCCAAGGTATATTTAGCTGTCAACAATTTCAATTTCGATGTCTTCTACCCTTAAAGGATGGCTCGGAACTAAATTAGTCATCATTTTTGTCTTTTGGTAGTTAATATTTAGACCTACTTTACGTGCTGCATCGCTGAGTTCATTCAACATATCACTGGTCATCTGAAATCAAAACAATGACTAAGCATATCACCATCAATATTTATTCCTTTACTTTCCCATTCCAGTGACTTCAAAGCAGGTTCAAGTACAGTAATGAACAACTTAGGCGACCTAGTATCTCCCTGTCGAATATCTCTCCTGATATGTATCTTATTGGTAGGACCATGCAGATTTATAGTTGATGTAGCATTTCTGTATATATTATAATATTTTCTATAATATTGGTGTACCTATGATCAATTCGACACTCTTCCAATGCCTTTAGAAGTGCGGGTAGTTCGATAGTATCAAACGCTTTATGGAAGTCTATAAATGTTAGTACTAGAGGTCTATTGTATTCAATTGATTTTTCAGTCAAGACTTTTATGCACTGTAGGTGGTCATTTGTACCGTAGTTGAGGCGAAAACTAGCCTGTTCTCTTGGCTGATATAGCTCAAATTTTGCTTTAAATCGATTGGTTATTATTTTGGTGTACAGTTTGTATAAATGGTTGAGTAGAGAAATTGGCCTGTAATTCTCTAGGTTTACGTTGTCACCCTTTTTATGCAGAAGAATTGTAATGGAGTTATTCCAAGGTATAGAAATTTTTTGACTATACAAGCAGATATTGAAGATGTCGCGTATTTTTTTCAGAAGAGAAGTTCCGCCAAGTTTTATAGCTTCTGTAACTATTCCATCATCTCCTGGCGCCTTGTTGTTTTTAATTTTTTTGAGTGCATATTTTATCTCATCTTGAGTAATTTCTGGAATGTCCTCAGATCCCTGGTTTTGAACCTTTTGTCTACCGTCTTCATTTACGTTATTGTTGCAATATGGTTTGTGTATAATATAGTGTAGAATTTCCTAATATCTCTTCTCACAGCTTTCGATATGTCTTTATTGAGTGCCCGAATGGTTTGTGGGTCAATGTCCCTTTCACTTTGTAACTGTCTTCTTTCTGTTATTTTTAGTTATGTTTTTAAAGTGATCTTTTGATCTCGTTTAGTCTTTGGGCAAAGACGTGCTTGTGCCAGTTTAAGTGTATCAACTATTTGTTTGTTCAACTCACCGATATCGTTTGGTATTATGCTGTGATCAAGAGTGTTGTTAATGTAGTCTCCAAATGCTGTTTCGTCTTGTGAGCGTGTCCAGTGAGAGTATTTCTTTTTTATTATATGACTTCTATCTAAGTGAGTAGATATTTTAATGGTAGCTATAACCATCCTATGGTCAGAGTTTGTCGAGAATCTATTAAGAACTGTCACATCTTTAAATATGTATTTTTTATCTGTAATAGCGTAAATCTATTTCGGAACATCTAGTGTGCATATCAAACTAACCTACCGAAATTAAAGAATCACGACTGTTGACTATAATTAAACATAAACAACATTTGTTAATGTATCAGTGAATGTTTATGACATTCACTATATAGTGTTGGATAGCTTAATTTTGACGAAATGCCCCTGAAGTTTCTCTAAGAGCGAAAGTACTTGGGCAAGATTTAATAAAAACTGTGCTCGATATCTGCCTTTTATATTATTTCACAACGTTAGCGTATGCCGGTATACGTCGAAATATGTTTACATATAAGTTCAGTTAGGTTAGGATAGTACAAAAGAGGCGAAAGAAGTTCAAGGCTTAGAAATGACAAACACAGGAAACAGGACTCGAGAGCTGAGGGTGTTTCAAACTAACGTGGGAACAGCAAGATTAGCACATAATCTTGCCGAAGGCTGCCGCAGTAGAAAAGAATATCGATGTGCTGGTGACAGAGAAATCAAATCCAATAGCGGTGAGGAGAAGAGGATGGTTTGTGGATACGACCGGGAGGGCCGCTGTACGAATCTACTATAGGAAGCTGCGAGTGTATGAAATTAAACCGAAAGGATATGTGATTGTTCGGATGGAAGTGGTGCGGCTAGTCTGCTGTTATATTTCTCCAAACGTGACGGTGGGCGAGTACAGGATGAAGATGGACGAGATCATGCAGGAAGTGGGAAACACAGGAGGAGAATACGTAGTGCTGGCAGATTCTAACGCAAAAGCAGAGCAGTAGAGATCTCCCATCACCGACACTCGCGGCAGGATAGTGACTGACTGGGTGGGTACTCTAGACCTAGTGGTTCTGAACACAGGTCTGGAGCCTACGTTTGTTAGGAGAGGTACGGGTACGTACATCGACGTGACCATGGCGACACAAGGAATAGCGGCGAAAGCAAGAAGCTGGAAGGTTTTGTCAACTAACGCGATCCGTGCGTCCGGGATGTCGAGGGGCGGATGCGGCGATTGGAATGACTGGAAAGTATACGAGGAGATGATTAAATGGGGAGTGAGCATAATGCAGGATCAATCACCGACGGTGGAAAACCTGGAGACAGTTACTAAAAAAGCGATGGAAGGAAGCAAGATGTCAACAGGTCGCCAAGATGTCAACAGGATGCCATACTGGTGGCATGCAGACATCGAGACACTAAGAACAGAATCAACCCTGAGGTCATCGAGGAAGAGTAACGCGCAAGGAAGAGGGAACTTTACAGGAAAATCCGTACAGAAAAAAAGGCACTGGAAAGAGCTGTGTGAAAAGTTTAATGAAGACATCTGGGGTCAGGGATACAAGATCGTCATAAAGAAATTCCATGCATATCCTCCTTACGAAATGCCTATGGACAAGAAGTTTGAGGTAACACGTGACCTCTTTCCGGACAGCAGATGGCATGGTGTGTGGAGCGATGAGAGAGGTGAGCAGACCGTACCCATTACCACGGATGAACTTGTCGAGGCATTGCACAGAAAAGCACGATTGATGCATACGTGAGTGTATTCGAAGCATTGCGCAACAGAGGGGATGAACATCGCTGGGCGGTCTTGCTGTTGTTCGATGTTAGGAATGCATTCAATACACTGCAGTGGAACGAGTTAATAGAGGAGAGAGAATGTTCTGGTTACCTGATTAATGTGGTGGCGGAGTATCTGTCCGAGAGAAGGAATATGGTGGAAAAGGGCACGATCGTGGAAGTGACGGCCGGGGTTCCCCAGGGATCTGCCTTGGGCCCGACACTGTGAACCCTGGCATATGACTTGTTTATGAACTGTGGATACAGAGAGCACCTAGGAGTGACAATGCACCAGAATGGAAAATAGGGGGAGCACGTGCGGGAGGTAGCCCGGAAGGCTGCGAATTGTGTGGCTGCGTTGGAGAGAGTGCTGCCCAACATTGGGGGATCCAAATCCGAAAGGAGGAGGTTCTTACACGGTGTTGTACAGTCGATCGTTCTCTACGCGGCACCAGTCGGGAGTGGGGCGGTAGAGAAAACGGCCTAAAGAAGGCTCATGATACGAGTGGATAAAACAAGTCTGTTGCGAGTTGCATGCGCCTATAGGACTGTGTATCCGGCACTTGTGAACCGTCAATTAAAAGGTCCGCACCGTGTGAACCGTGAAAGGTCAATTAAAAGATGGCAAGAAGAATGGAATAACACGGAGGATGTGGCACAGTGGACGAAAATGCTGATCCCGAACATAAGAGATTGGGTGGACTGTGGCAACAGGTGACTGGATTATTTCCTGACGCAGGTGCTCACGGGACACGAGTGTTTTAAGGCCTACGTCTCTAGGTTCGTAAAGACTGACACAGATGAATGCCTATACTGTGGACACTCAGACACTGTGACACATACGAGTGCAACAAATGGGTAATAGAAAAGAACAGAATGGAAAGAGATGCAGGTGTGAATTTTGTTACAGTGAGAGAAATGATTGAGAAAATGAATGAAAATAAAGCGGGTTGGACTAGCGTACACAACTATATTCATACAGTGATCAAGAAAAAAGAAGAAGAAGAAAGACAGCTGTACCGACGGCAAAGGTAAGAGGGAAAGATGCTGGATGTTGAAACTAGAAAAGTGGGCCAGACTGTATAAGTTAGACTGCATTAGTCAGACTGTGGGACGGAGGAAATGCTTGTCTGGGAGTGATGCCGTACTAGGAGCGATGAGGGTCTTCTACGCGCTACCTGGAAGAGACTGGGAGTCTCCCTGCCGATGAATGGAGTGTGAATGTGTATGAATGAATGAAGATACTGCTTTGAAAGTGATGCCGGCCTTACAGCGGCCATTCCGCTTCTAGATCGCTGGATGACAGAGGAGGGTCTGGTTTAGCAGGTCGGCGTTCGGCGTAGACTCGGCGACGAGAGGGCATTTCAAAGTACTTTGGGAACTATCGCGCCGGGAGTACGAAGAACGAATCCTGTACTAAGGTCAGTCAGGCGGCGTCCTGGACTGAGATGTCTTTTGAAGATTCCAGACCCCCCTCTATAAAGACAATCAAAGAAAAAATCAAAGGTGAGGTTAGGATACAACCAAATAAAATATAGTGAATTTAAATACATTTTATTATGAGTTCATTTAACTAAAGACTGAAAGGCACCTCATCCTATAACCATACAGCTTTCCCACATGTCATGAAAATGATTCATTGCTTAGTTTCTCGTGGTTTAAGTGAAACAAGAAAAATATAAATGTGCATGTGTGATTAAATTTATGAGTGCCTATTACTTTATCCATTGGTCTAATTAAGACTATAGTTAAACCACCTAAATCAACAAACAACTCACTCTACATTAAAAAAATTTATTTAACAAATTTTCTGTTCGCAAAATTTATGTCACTGATTATATTTTGCAGCAAGTGTCTTTAACAGATTCTTTAAAGAGATTTTGGCAATGATAGTTTTATTTTTTCTGTGCAGTTGACAGGCTTAAATTGAACAAAGTGTAGTTATGATCTTAGCTAAATAATAGTACAGTATTTTTAAATTTGCCTAAGTGAAGAATTAATACACTACATATCAGTAAGGTGTTAGTATATAACTTACTACATAGCTTTAAGAACACAGTATGTAACATACAATTGATCAATAAGATAGCTTCTTGCCTTATATACCCCGAAATAGAGTAAATAATCTAAGAAAAAGAGTAGATTAATAAAAAAACTGCATTGCTCACCTTGATAGTTAAACTTATTTTTTCTACGGTAAGATGTGTGCATTCTGCGTTCCAGTTATCTACATATTTACCCTGAATATGACTTAAATACTTTTTTAAGGCTTCTTTTTGAGTGGTAGGTTGCTGGGTAGCTGTAGTAACAAGGTTCATTTTTCTAAAGCTAAAATCAAATATACATAATTATTATGTAGTTATATTTTTAAAAACACTGATATTGTCATCATGTGTGCTTACTACCAAAAACCTTTCCATTGGCCAACTGATTTGAAAATCCATAAAATCGCACTACATTACCTTCTTCCAGTCTTTCTTGGGATACTAAATTAGATATCAACTAGACCTAAGTAAACAGATCAAATGCAGAATTGAAGTAGCTCTCATAATGCTTCTATAAGCCGTGCTCCTTTAACCACAGCTTAAACCTAAAATTATGCCAAGGAATGATCAAATGATATATTTGATCAGTGTTGTGTTAAAATAAGAAAAATTTCATACCTAGGGCATGTTCTTGGGAAGATCGGTACATAATTCTTCAGTTTATCTAGAATTGAGGGTCTTAGAGGAATTGGAAGGAATCAGATGCCATTTGTTCAAGAACATTCGCAACTAGACAGGAAAATGCAGTGCTCAACAATTATTCCGATTAGCAGAAAACTGTGAACAACTTAGCAATGTAATTGCCAAAGTTAGGGGGACCTAATATGCTACCAAAAGAAGAAGTAACTATACAAATCAGTTAATTAAATTCAGGACATTGAGGTCGTTGCTGAAACTCATTACCGTGAACAATTCAATAACGAAGGAAAATTGCATTTAAATAGTCGGTTATACACAGGGAAAATGTGCACTTGTACCGATCTTCTTAAAGACCAGATCAATAGGTTCTTGGACCACTTTGTAGTATAGATTAGAAACTAGCGAATTAGGTAAATAACAAACTAATTACTTCAATGATACGTGAGATACTTGTTGTGGAGTATATTGTTTGTATATATTAAACTTAGTGTCAAACATATAGATGTAAATGTACAAGTTAACTACTATGATGAGCACCCAATAATAAGTTACTTCCAGGTGAGCATGTATAGATGCTGTGAGAGATACATAATTATGATGAAGCAATAATTAACAGTATAACATGTTGTTAGTGTCCAGATCATTAAATTCAGACAAAAAGCAGTTGGTAATCAAAAAAAACAATATCTTTCTCAAGATGTATTGGATGCTCTTGGATCTCATCTGGATTGATATTATCCCAAATTCAATAATTCTGTTTATTGACATAGCTATTCATAAAAAAATTAGTCTCAATGCTGAATATGATTTTTTGATTAAAATAGGGATCAGTTTCCAAGTGCCCCAGAGTCCATTTAGTGAACACTGATCTATTGAATTTGGTATGGGTGCAGGTGCAAAATTTGGCAAGTTGTGGTCTGTAAAAGGCTTGTAAATGACATGAAATATGCTGCCTAGGATTTTTCACAGCAGCGATGTTTTCTACAGATCTTACATTTCACCAATGCATGGGTGTTGGTTAATTGTTTACTGAAGCAGTGACCAGCCCCAAAAGATGACTACTGATCTAAACCAAGTGTAATTGATTCGTTATATCATTTCAAACAAAAACCTAAACAATCTTTTTTATGAGTGGCAGATAATGTGTTATTAACAATTTATTGTAAAATAAAAAAAAGTTAAAATAGGTATTGCAAACATTTTTCCATGGTAAATTTGGCAAAAATAAACACTTTTTGCCTCTTGGCATTCTTTTATAAAGCAGCTTCTTCACATTATTAGTGATTTATGGGTGAAATCAGGTCAAAAGTCGATATTGTGGAATTTATTTTCTATAAATATTTTTATTTTGTACAATAAATAATTTATTAATTATTTATCAATACATTATATGGTAAATAATTAAATATTGATTGGCGTTAAGTAATTAGTTTTAAAGTTTTATTTTATGTTTGCTTACTACTTATATTGGCTATGAGCATATGTGCTTGGCTGTATAGTAACTATAGGTTATACCACGAATATACGACTGTTTGGAATGATTGCTACAACGAATATTTTACTGTACAAGTAGAAGTATGAAAGTAAATTGGTCAATTATTATTCCATAAAAAAAGATCTTCTGTTACTATGACATATAAACTAAAATTATTTCAGTTAATAGATGTTCAGATAGACGCAAAATTTATTGTGAAAATTAATCCAAAAATAACAAAAAAATTTACGTAAACGCTCCTACAAATAAATACAATGACCTCAATGAAGTTAAAATGTGTTCATCAGCCATTTGGGTTGGATTTCGGTGAACTGTAAACACCAAAGAGGCGCGCCAGGTATCTTTATTACTTTATTAGGTACTACAACGGTAATAAAAAGAAATATATTATTTTTAATATAAATAAAAAGAAATTGGCAGAACGATGGTTCAGAAACCAGAAAAAGAATCTAGTATTCCACTTTGTTAGTTTTTTTTTTTGATTTGAGTGGATATACTCTTAAAATTTCCGAAAGTAACGGGTTTAACATGGCGGCTATTGATAGTTAAAGTACCGAGTCATTACAGATATTAAAAAGTAAAGAAAATTTACATACAGTTTCATAAATCGCAGACTGATTGTAGTTTTAAAAACCGTCCTTATAGAGGTGTCCGGTGAAGAGATGTGTCCGTTAAGAGAGAGTTTAGTCTAGTGTATTTGTTTGTAATGGTGATTAGGAGAATAAGAGTAAGAGTCAGTTTTTTTGTTTTTTTAATACTAATTGAATATTCGACTTAATAAATTAAACTATTTAATCACTTAAGTATTGTTACACTTCGTTTAAATCACTTAATTCAAAAACCAACTTGTTTACAATACTAAAGTCAATGAGAGTAATTATACCAGTATACTTCAAAATCTGAATTACAACTATTGTATAAACTATCAATTCTATATTTAGATCATAAATTCATATTTAAATCTAAGGTGTATATCTGTCATAACAGTATTTTAAAAATAGGGAGAATTTACCATTGTACAATTCAGCACATTGGACCATTTAAGTCGGCACCTTAAAGCGAATTTAAAACAGTCGTATATTCGTGGAATGGAGTATACCAGCCACTTCTAGTGTGCCAAAATGTAACTAACTTCACAAAAAAATAACCATGTAAGTATTATACATATATTATAGAAATTTATTACAAAAAATTAGCATTATAGAATTTTTCTTGGCAGAGATTCGAACAGTAAAGTGGGATATCTTTTACTGTCAGTGAAACAGAGTACTCAGTTAATAGTAGTGAAATGCAACATTTTATTATTCCATCATTGGTTTGGATCTAAATAAATTTGTGCATTATAACAAAATAGTATGTATTATATCCTATCTTCATCAAAAATATATCTACATTTTTTCTGGTTACTAAATTATTACAATTCAACCATAATTTGAATCTATTGCATATATACTTGGTTTATATTTATATACAATATAGGTTATAAGACAGTTCTGCCCATAAAAAACTAACTGTGTGGCTTATATTGTAAAGTTAAAACATAATTAGGTGTTACCTGTTACAGAAATTAAAACATTTGGACATTGACCAATTTAAAACCAAGCTACTTACAGTGCTGCAATGAAAAATACTTACATATATTTACTACCCAGTCCACCAAAATGTATGGTATCTTTGTCTTTTAGTTGTACTTCAACATTAGGTGTCAGTTCTGTACCATTAACTGTTGTCTTATATTTTGAACCCAAATCTGTAATTGCCACTTCATAATTCTAAAATTTAAGGTAGGTACATAAAAAAGTAAAATAGAAAAATTAGAAAATGAGTTAAAGGAAAGTGAGGAAATATAATTTTAAATACAGGAAACATATTTACTGTACTCTTCTTTGATCTCTAGAGAATCTACACTGGTAATTAATAAGACATTTTGAAGAGCATGAATTTACAATAAAAGAAGAACAAGCTATTTGTTCACCTGGCTAGATGACACAATGCAATAATAATGATTGATTTCCAATTCTTTGCGACCTACTTATATTATACTTACTGAAATGCAAATTTTAGCGTGTTGTTTGCTTATGGAAGAATCTTCTTGCAGCAGTATATCACTTTTCTTTCTACCAATAATAAATACATTCTGGTTAATCAGATAGAATGCTGTATCTACAAAAAAAACAGTTATGACGTGTACTTTTTATTAATTATTATAATACTAACTATTATTAATACTTTCTAAAAAATATAACATTTTTATTTCAATACATATACACACACAATTAAAAATCTACACAATACAATTCATAAAATTTTTTGATTTGTTATGACTTATGAGTGATGACAGATTTATAAGCCGCCAGTGACATTTTGACGTCCACTTCAAATTTTGGCGGCTACTCTACTTCTTTTTAGCAGGAATGTTGCGGCACAAAATAATAAACAAACAGAATGCCCACTCTCCACGGAAAATTAAGTACGCGTATCTCCTTCGCGCAGAGGTTCCGCCATGTTTTACGAGGATTTTAAAAGGAACCAGTGTTGTTTATGTGGTGTGCATGGAAAAAAAACCAGGTTTATTTGACTTACGGCAATCATAGACATACTATACAATTATTTTAACAGTTTTAAATATAATAACATAAATATAATATAATTAAACATAAATGTAAGCAATTGCATAACCTCACAAATCATATGTTTGTGTCCTCCTAAAACATGGCGCGCGTGCTGAAAAACTTCAAAGGCGGCATCTGAGAGTGGCCCTTCTGATTGTTTATTATTCTGTGGTTGCGGAATGAAACGTTAAGACTTTTCCTTTCTTTTTTTCCAGGCAAAGAAAAGAAGATATTATAGGTACTTGTCGAATCTCGTATTCTATTTTTTTTATTCAGATATAATATATATATATATATATATATATATATATATATATATATATATATATAATATATATATATATATATATATATATATATATATATATATATATATATATATATATATATATATAAGGATCACTCAGACGAGTGGTGGGTTCTTATATCGGTCTCTAGGTGGAGAAATAAAAGACAAAGTTGATAGGCTACTTTATCTATTTTGAAGACGTTTCGCTTTCGAGTTTTGAAAGCATCATCAGTTCATCTAAAAAATTATTACAATATGAGAACCACACAATCATGGAAACGATGTTAATTGTTACCTTAAAAAGATATGTAGCAGTCAATGTTATTAACAAATATGTGAATGAAACTAAGTAAATGGACATAGTACGCTGATCTTGTATAAACAGTTAAGCAACTAACAACATATATGAACTTGTACAAAAATTAGCACAGCAATTGACCATGTGGTCCAAAATAAATTCAATGTTATTTATGTTAATAAGTGAGAAAGAACCAAGAAAATCATAAATAACCTCCAACTATTTAATGGATATTAAACTTTGATTTTAACTTTAGGTAGCATTATAAGTAATATTAATAAAATTCTACAAAATAGTGAATATGAAGTTACCGATCAAAGCCTTATGGATGTCGCCGTGAAAATGGCGTTAGATGAAACAGGAACGAACTAACCGCAAAAAGACAGCCAACCTTGAGGTCAAAATTACTTTTGACAGATCAACAAGGTGTAAATACCAACCCAGAATTTTGGGCGGTTAATTTAATTTTTTATTTTATAACTGAGTCTGGATGACTACCAGGTTGTAAAGGACAACAACAGTGAAAAAAGTTGGTAGTGTACACACAACTCCCCTCACTAACCGGCCCAAATTTACAAACCGGAGATTTTCATTCAAACTCATAATAATGTAATGACGTTAATCATGTGGCAAGTTAAATAGCCAGGTGGTTAACGATATTATAATTTCCATACAGCCCAAGGTTCAATATACTTGGAGCTGTGATTTGTAAAGGATTCTATGAATCAATTACAATGTTTGTATTATTTTATATATAATTTAAAACTCTAATCAAAGAATTTAGTGTAATGAAATGCAATATGGGTTGCATATGTAATAGTAAAATTAAGTAAAGAAATTAAGTTATTTAATTGATATATTTATTTATTTTATTTCTATTTATGTATGTATATTATTTTATGAAAAGTGGAAAAAAGTTCAACTAGTACACCTAATATGACATTAATGTAGTGAAAAGATTAAGTAGCCTAATTCTGCAAAATTAAAGCATGATATATCTGGCTCAAGTTACTTATGTCAGTTCTCTTATTCAATGCATTAGGATGTTTTAATATTGAACACATTTCCAAAAACTGTCTTTTCGCTAGATTGCGTTCAGTGGCAAGAATCTTAACTTCATTAAAATCCACTTCATGTTTTGTATTTATCGCATGTTGTGCTAGAGCACAAGTGTGTTTCGATAAGTTAATGTCGCTACGATGTGAAGTGAGACGACCTTTCAATGATCTACCAGATTGCCCAATGTAACAAAGATCGCAATTAGCGCATGGAATTTTATAAATTGTGTTCACTTGTTCCAAAGTGGACAAGGGTGTTTTAGTTTTAGAGAACAAATTTCTAACAGTTTTTGCATTCTTAACAGCAATTTTAACAGGTATATTATTTTGTTTATACAATTTAATAAGCTTCTCAGTAACTTGAGGGAAATATGGTAAGGAAGAGTAATGCGTGATAGTATTCTCAAGACCGGTATTATGCAGAACAGTGCTATTTATAGAATTATTAGAGATGTTTATAAGTTGGTCACCATCGGGTATGTCATAAATTGAGGATCCATAACTATGCGAATAAAGGTATTTATTGATGATAGAGGAAGGATATGAATTCTCTCTAGAGAATTCATATCCTTCCTCTATCATCAATAAATACCTTTATTCGCATAGTTATGGATCCTCAATTTATGACATACCCGATGGTGACCAACTTATAAACATCTCTAATAATTCTATAAATAGCACTGTTCTGCATAATACCGATCTTGAGAATACTATCACGCATTACTCTTCCTTACCATATTTCCCTCAAGTTACTGAGAAGCTTATTAAATTGTATAAACAAAATAATATACCTGTTAAAATTGCTGTTAAGAATGCAAAAACTGTTAGAAATTTGTTCTCTAAAACTAAAACACCCTTGTCCACTTTGGAACAAGTGAACACAATTTATAAAATTCCATGCGCTAATTGCGATCTTTGTTACATTGGGCAATCTGGTAGATCATTGAAAGGTCGTCTCACTTCACATCGTAGCGACATTAACTTATCGAAACACACTTGTGCTCTAGCACAACATGCGATAAATACAAAACATGAAGTGGATTTTAATGAAGTTAAGATTCTTGCCACTGAACGCAATCTAGCGAAAAGACAGTTTTTGGAAATGTGTTCAATATTAAAACATCCTAATGCATTGAATAAGAGAACTGACATAAGTAACTTGAGCCAGATATATCATGCTTTAATTTTGCAGAATTAGGCTACTTAATCTTTTCACTACATTAATGTCATATTAGGTGTACTAGTTGAACTTTTTTCCACTTTTCATAAAATAATTTACATACATAAATAGAAATAAAATAAATAAATATATCAATTAAATAACTTAATTTCTTTACTTAATTTTACTATTACATATGCAACCCATATTGCATTTCATTACACTAAATTCTTTGATTAGAGTTTTAAATTATATTATTATATAAAATAATACAAACATTGTAATTGATTCATAGAATCCTTTACAAATCACAGCTCCAAGTATATTGAACCTTGGGCTGTATGGAAATTATAATATCGTTAACCACCTGGCTATTTAACTTGCCACATGATTAACGTCATTACATTATTATGAGTTTGAATGAAAATCTCCGGTTTGTAAATTTGGGCCGGTTAGTGAGGGGAGTTGTGTGTACACTACCAACTTTTTTCACTGTTGTTGTCCTTTACAACCTGGTAGTCATCCAGACTCAGTTATAAAATAAAAAAATTAAATTAACCGCCCAAAATTCTGGGTTGGTATTTACACCTTGTTGATCTGTCAAAAGTAATTTTGACCTCAAGGTTGGCTGTCTTTTTGCGGTTAGTTCGTTCCTGTTTCATCTAACGTCATTTTCACGGCGACATCCATAAGGCTTTGATCGGTAACTTCATATTCACTATTTTGTAGAATTTTATTAATATTACTTATAATGCTACCTAAAGTTAAAATCAAAGTTTAATATCCATTAAATAGTTGGAGGTTATTTATGATTTTCTTGGTTCTTTCTCACTTATTAACATAAATAACATTGAATTTATTTTGGACCACATGGTCAATTGCTGTGCTAATTTTTGTACAAGTTCATATATGTTGTTAGTTGCTTAACTGTTTATACAAGATCAGCGTACTATGTCCATTTACTTAGTTTCATTCACATATTTGTTAATAACATTGACTGCTACATATCTTTTTAAGGTAACAATTAACATCGTTTCCATGATTGTGTGGTTCTCATATTGTAATAATTTTTTAGATGAACTGATGATGCTTTCAAAACTCGAAAGCGAAACGTCTTCAAAATAGATAAAGTAGCCTATCAACTTTGTCTTTTATTTCTCCACCTAGAGACCGATATAAGAACCCACCACTCGTCTGAGTGATCCTTATATATATATTGGATTGACGGTCGTACTCCTTTTTCCGATATATATATTATATATATATATATATATATATATATATATATATACATATATATATATATATATATATATATATATATATATATATACATATATATATATATATATATATATATATATATATATATATATATACATATATATATATATATATGTCTTCATATCAAGGCGAGATCCGTTTGTATCATAAGCTATACAAAATGAGATCCGTTTTGCAAGGCGAGATCCGATTTTGGATCTCACCTTGTATTCACGTGTATATAGTGACATCTCGATGTAACAATGATGGGGGTACAAAGAAATCGATTTTTGTCTGGACCTCATTTTGCACCCCTTTTGGTGAATTTTATATTGCAGTAGTTCCACTAAATCCGCTGTAGAGGCAGTGCGAGCGATCCGTTGTGTATATGCTAAATATACATTTTGTAGACAACCCGAGATCCGGTAAATTTGGCAACATCGCAAATGAATTTTACAGTCAGACCTCTCCCTCTCTTCGGCTTATTTCCGGTTTGAATAATATTATTTACATTATTAAAGAGCTCTGTCCAGAAAGGCGATTGTCAAATATCTCGAGAACTAGACGTGTCGGTCGTATCGAAGAAACTTAGGAATTTTTTTTTAATGGTTCTTCAAAATCTATATACTTATGCAATAGCAGGGTTCTTATTCTCCCTGCGAACGCGGTGGGTGTAGCAACTTTGAATTTTCAACTGGAACCCTTCATTTTTATTTAAATAAACATTTTGAAATTAGATTAGAACTATTATGGATATAGATATAAAATTAGAATAATTAATTAAATTAGAAATTTAGAGTTGAAAATACACAACTTTTGTGTGAATCTATAATAGCTTCTTTAACCAGTGGAAAGAGCTTCAAATCGTCTTTTTGATGACATTTTTAGGAGTTAGATGATTTTAAGTAATTTTTTAGATAAAATTATGTAGAACACGTTGGTAAGTACTCGAAGTCTAAAAAATTTCGGAGACATTGTTTATTTGTAGTATTATTTTTTTACAATTTTTCTTCGCATATCTTCTCCACTGTTTGTTTTACAAAAAATGTCAAAAACTTATTTTAATCGATTTTAAAAGACCTACAAAATAAAGCTAACCGCGTTCAATTTGAATGAGAGTTACAAACACAAATCCGTTTTACATATCATATATAATTAAGGGACCAACTATGCTGTTCACGTACTATGTTAAGATTCCACGGGAATATTTTTCAATGTATGTAGTTCATTTATGCTAAACTTGGACACTGTACGTCAAATAGTTTACGAGCTATAGCTTTATAAACAAATTAACTTTATATTTCCTTTAAATTCGTTTACTGAAGAAAATCCAAATTTAGCTATACAGCTCGCACTCCCTCGTAGGGGAAAATTCACTCATCCCAGACACCCACCTTATCAAAAGGATTGACCTGTGGGACTTTTTCTGTGTTCGATTCCTAGGTGACTTGGTACATCGGGGATTGTCCCAAAAATTTTCTTACATTATTATCTAGTATTATATAAAGCTTATTAAGGACGTTGTAACAGCGTTAAAGTTCAAAAGCTTGTGATATATAAAACATCTAAATTTGCAACGGTTTTTCCCTGGCAGCAAATTTCACGTTCAAGAACAAAGGATAGTAATAAAAACAATTAAATCTATGTACCTATTTCTTAATTATTATCTTGTGTTAGTTATCTTACTCTATGTTAGACTCTTCATTACTATAAAAAGAAGTAACACTCTCTATGGTTAAAATTGTTCACGTTTATCACCTTTTTTGTAACATTTCACTTGGGCCATAATATATTTACAAGAACCAATGAATTTGATCTCGTTTCCGTTTACACGAGCATTGGAGCCCCCGTATCTGACAAAAAACCAATATAATAATTATTCGTCACAAAAAGGTAAACATAAACTCATCTTTTACACCTATTAGTAGTATAGTATATGTATGTATGTTTCTTCAACTTGGATTCCGTGCTTAAAACTGGTACCAGCTCTACATTTTCTTTACTCCAGCCAGTTAGCAACAGATTCAGCAGTCAAAGTCTTGGTGTCACACTACATACTCATACCTTCGTTTGGATGAGTATGTACACGAATATTATATATTATACTGTCTGAAGTAGGAGAAAGTTTATATGTTTATATGGATCAATACAAAGATTATTAGTACTGGTCAAATACAAAACCAATCATTTTAGGGTTGTAGAGGTTCTTGAACACTATTGATTTTAAAATTCTTGCATAGTCGCCAAATGATTTGCAGTTGGAGGGTTTGCCAACGGCTTGGATTAAACTCATACCTTCAAGAATGTGACACTTTTATTACTTTATAATGGTAATGGTAGATATTTAGACATAACTATAAACTGTCCTATTATAGAACCTAAGGCAGATTTATTTAATGGTATCGATAAAACTCTTACAGGTACGAATGACATTGGATATGCTGTAAATTCATATTTGAAAATATTCTCATAATATTTATGTCACTTTCAATTGCCTTGGTTGTTAGTATTTTTTGTAAAAGCTCTTGCTCAGCTTGAATAATTTTTTTCTTTTCAGAGACAGTTTTATAGTGTTGGAATTGTTGAAAGTACTTCTTGTATGCTGATAAAAATTGGGAGCTCTAACAGTAAGAAGAAATTTTGCTAGGCTCTTCTCCATTTTTTTTGTATATTTAGTAAGGGTATTTGAATATTTGGCAATGCAATCTCATTAGCTGAAATTACGAGAAGACGATCTACGCTTTTGAAAAATACATTAAATCGTAAAAAACTGATCATGTAGTTTTTGTACAGAATATTCATCAATTTTCATCCGTTTTTTTTTCTATTTTCTACGTTTTGACTTGAGTGGTTGCTTAGGTTTCATGATGCACGAAATTCATCTACCATCATGCCAATCATATTGTAGCTTAACAACCATTCGTCTAGTTTTGTGCTGGTTTTAGTCAATCCCACGATTCCTCCTGCATCTTTTGAGTTGTATTTATATGTTTCAAGCTGGATCTACAAATAGTTGGTTAAAGTTGTTGTTCAAACTTTTCACAACAAAATTTCTTCTCATAAAGTCTTCATGTAATTCTGGAGCCTTATCAGCAAGTTTATACGTGTCCAACAAATATAATGTTCCCCAAAAAGAATAGTTCACATGGTCAAATGCAAAGAAATAGGGGTACATTTTTCTAAAACTAGAACAAAAATGTATTCTCCAGTTTCCGCTTGTTTCAGCAAACTAAAATGGAAATGGACTTTACGGAAAGAAACATGCCGTAATCTGATTTTTGACTCAAGTTCACTGTCATACCTGCAGCTGTTCATTAAAATAATTTAAAACTTCTAATATTAAAAATCTCAGCTCAGTGGATGTCGTGCTATTAGTAAAAAATAATGCACAATGATGTACTTTCGCAATCGAATATACAACACAACAGAATTTCAATGTAAAATCGACCCTAACAACATCGCCATCGCCAGAGTCGATTTGAGGTTGACTTCAGATTATGAATCTCGCCCTTCCTCGCATCTCTGCGTTTGTCACTGTGCATCGTAACATGCCGATCGATTTATTTAATTTTTTCTTAAACTATTTATCTAATCGACATTCAACATTTAACAAACCGACATGTTCTTTGATGTTTGGTCTATAACTTTTATAGAAAGCCATTTTTTGCTAGACCCAATATTTTTCGGGGTAGAGCGAGGAGAAACGATTTTAAAAATATGGGTTTTCAGACTCATACTAAGTCATTTGGTATGAAGGCACTCCGTATACAACAATGGTTTGACGTATTTTTATAAATAAAATAAAAATATTTCTAATGTCCGGATCGATACGCAAATTTGAAAAATGAGTTTTCGGATATCGTAGATCCGAAAAATGACGAAAAACAAATTAGCACTTTTTTTGTAAGGCTCCCCACCACTCCCCTCGCGCTACGATTGTTGGACGATCAAGTGATTTTGCATTAGAAATATATTAGAATCGAATAAAAATAGGTTTTGCATTTTAGCAACAAAGTGCCCACCAAAATGTACTCTAGAAGCCTTTTTCCAGTCTTATTTACTCTTCAGTATGGAATTGTATTTACTCTTGTACAAAACTAATATTTTTATGTTAAAACACAATTAGAATGTTAAAATGATAGCTTTTGTCATACAGATAAACTGTTTAGTTTAAATAATTTCCCCTTTTTAATTTTGTACATAAATAATAAACAAAAATAGCTTTGAGAATAGATTTCACAAATTCAATAAAACAGAGCATTTTAGTAATTCGGTTTATAAAGTTTATGTTGAATTATTTAATAATATACATAAAAATTATAATCATTACTTAGCTTCTGTTATCTTTGAATTTTGTTTCACTACTTCAACTGACCGCTGCCCTTGCAATATTTTTAAAATACAAAACACCATAACCGCAAATTACTTTACTGTTTGAGTAGGAAATATGCAATACAACACGAGCTCCGGTCGCTCGACTAATACTCTTTAGAGCTGGCAACAGTGTCTGATCTCGCGTTGATCTGTAAATATCTAAAATTTCGTATATAAGTATTCCCCTTCCCTTTTCATCTACGGATCTCATTTTGTTGTAAATTTATCAAAAAAATTTAAGTTCAAAAATCTTTTCCCCTCTAAGTGTGCCATGATTAATATGTTAATTATAAAGATAGTTATGAACCATATACTCCATTAATTAATTTCTTATTGGTGGATCTCGGGTTGTCCTCGATTTAATCGGATCTCACCTTGATATGAAGACGTATATATATATATATATATATATATATATATATATATATATATATATATATAATATAGGAAGTGATGCTAGAAACAATAGAGGTCCATTATTAATAATAGCATATACTTCATCTAATTTACATACCTATGCACATCATCGGCGTCATAGCCCGTGACGTCACATGATACCAACACGAAATATTTAGGCGGTAGGTGTGTTCTTTTTTAGAATCACTTTGCCGTGTACACTGGCATTACAGCCACTAGACATATTTTATTATACCCGCGTAGAAATAATATTTAAAGATTTCTATTAATGTTAACTTAAAGAAATACGCAAATTTAATTTGTATAAATGCATTATAAAGCGGTTTTATGAAGAACATTTTTTCGGAACACACTGTAACTGTAATCAAACGAAGGCGATATTTTGGTATAAATTGGTAACACTTATATGACAGTTGCGGTGTTGACACTTTTTATACTTTATTATTTTGAATTTTAAAGTGAATACCTCTTGTTTTATATTTTTACCTACTTAATAAAATCTGTTCTTTTTAGAACAAAATTAGTGTGTTTTATTTCAAAAATATCAAATAAGAATTTAAATAGTCGTTGTAAAGAAATGGCAATACTTTTGCAATACTTATGGGACCTATTTGATTTAAAATGGATTCAGGATTTTTTTATACTTTTGCAACTAAATCAACTTCGATTTCTGACGTAGGTGATGACGTGTAACGGTATGTAAATTAGATGAAGTATACAAATATTAATATTATCACATTATGTCGAAGACATCCTAAATTCATAATCTATTCATAATAAGAGAATTCATAATAAATTATAATTATACACCATAATTTATAGTACTACCACAGAATAATAAACAATCAGAAGGGCCACTCTCAGATGCCGCCTTTGAAGTTTTTCAGCCCGCGCGCCATGTTTTAGGAGGACACAAACATATGATTTGTGAGGTTATGCAATTGTTTACATTTATGTTTAATTATATTATATTTATGTTATTATATTTAAAACTGTTAATATAATTGTATAGTATGTCTATGATTGCCGTAAGTCAAATAAACCTGTTTTTTTTTTTCCATGCACACCACATAAATAACACTGGTTCCCTTTAAAATCCTCGTAAAACATGGCGGAACGTCTGCGCCAAGGAGATGCGCGTACTTAATTTTCCGTGGAGACTGGGCATTCTGTTTGTTTATTATTCTGTGGTACTACAATTATACTACACCACAGAATAATAAACAATTGTTTATTATTCTGTGACTAGACTAGGTACTATGAATAACAAGATAGGATCTTCCCGTAGCACAAAATTGGTCATGTTCGCGCATGCCGTCATTGGAGAGTAGAATTTGAATTCTTGTTAAAGTTAAATGGGCTTTGTATGCATTCTGTGATGAAATTATTTGACGAAAATAAGTTAAGAGGTTTAATAATTATAATAATCGTACACCTAAGGATATCTCCAAACTATTTATTAAAGATTATTTATTTACACATACAAAAAACTGATATTTTGAACGTGCAGCTCTCCAATGACGTCACGACTTATTCGCAATATCTTTTCTTCTTAGTCATAGTATCATGCTAGATACTATTAAATATTATAGTGTATACATTTTAGACACTATAATTATAGAATAATATACTAGGTGCTGAGATTATCGGATGAGTATATCATAGCAAAATATAATCTATTTTGGAAAATTTATTTTAACAACATAATCATAAAAAGAACAAA
Organism: Diabrotica balteata; assembly: GCA_918026665.1. Lineage (NCBI taxonomy): Eukaryota > Metazoa > Arthropoda > Insecta > Coleoptera > Chrysomelidae > Diabrotica > Diabrotica balteata. Next base: position 46,732,039 of record OU898277.1, read on the forward strand.
ATTGCTTAAAACGCCGTAATATCCGTAATAATTAAATCCGCCGTAATATATAAGAGCAAAATAAGTAAAGGGGTTAGACAGGGTCGCATTTTGCCTCCACCGTCGGCACCGTCGATTAATTTAGAGATGGTTTAGATGAGCTGGCCCTTACAGTGAAAAGGCGCTATACAGATTGAACGAATTTAAAACGGATCATACACTTTAACATATGTCTGTTTGAACTGCATTTGAAATAGTGTACCAATATAAAACTTGGACAAAAATAAATCCATACCTGGGTTTAGACATTGTATAAAATATCGTTCAACTATCTGTCTCGCAAGAATGTTGTTTGCGAACAATCTTTTTGAGAGTTATATCTTCTTCGTATCTTTAAATAAATCGGATATTTGCCTATATTTTTCATTGTATTTACCAATCTACTACAACAGACTAACAACAAAAATAAACTTAATGGATTGTAGTTATTTTCTTTTTTTCTTGTAAATATTTTATGGATAACACCTTATTTGAGAAACATCTAAAGGAACGAGGTTGACAACACCGCTCAAAGAAGGGCTTGTTCAAAGTAGCGATAACTGGTTTTACAGCATAATAAAATCGTAGGTTTATGTGTAGCTTTCAATTTTTATGATTTCAGAATTCAGCAGCCCGCTGAAGTATTAAAAATATTAATAAAAAATATTATTAAAAATATTAAATATATTAAAATATAATTATTTTACAACCTTTTGTTGGCCAACCACCTACAGCAAAATTGAGCCGAAATACATAATATTTCGTTTGTTCCGAATTTATTTCGTTCAATCTGTATATAGATGGGTTATGTAGTGAGCCGAAACAAATAATAAGAAAGAATGAAAACTGATCCTGAAACTAGGAAATACGAAAAAAAAAAATCAGACGGTCTGGGCGTTGAAATAATATATCTACTTAAGGGCATCTCATACTACTACTTAGGATACACACGAGGTATACATGAGGTACAATGAGGTACACTCAGGACCTCCGAGAGGGATGAGCGGACCCCGGTAAAAGTAAAGAGCGGAACCCCAGCAAAAAGTAAAGACCAAAAATACTGATTTAATTTTTATAGAAATAAAATTATCAATAATAAATAATAATTATCATTTCAAATAAATGACTTATTAAATTTTGATTATATTTATCATAATGAGGTGCTTTTCGAGATTTCTGATTGGCAAAAATTTTTCAATGATGTGGTCTTTATAAAACTCGCCCAATTTTTTAATTTTTTGAAGCGACGCTTCTATCCTGTCATTGTATTACTTTTTTCTCTACAGTAAAATGCTAAGGCGAGCGTCACGGAATTAGCGTCACAAAATGGCGTCATTGCAGGTCACGGAACTAGCACCACAAGATGCGTCGGCACGGATAGCGTCATAAAATGACAGTTCTTTACATCGATTCACTACCCTCGATCAATTATATATAATAATATAAATAATAAATTTTTAGTTAAAATTTCAATTCTTCATTATATTTATTGGAGTAAATTTAATTTTTTTCCTCAACATTTTTTATTTTTAGGTTTAATAGGAATACCCTACTAAACCTTCTTCTTCTTTTTTTTATGTAGACATGACACTGTCTGTTTTTCCATGTGTCTCTAGTAAGTTGTCGTTACATCGTTTTCGCAGCCTTCCTCCTGATCATCTTTCTATTGGGGAACCGTCTCTTGCCGTCTTTACTACTCTGAACACAATTAAAATAACAAAAACATCGAATCTGAGCTACATACTTTGAAATGATAAATACGCTCTTCAACATGTCATCATGCAAGGAAAAGTAGAGATAAGAAAAGGCTTGGGAAGAAAGAAAAAGTCTTGACTGAGGAACAACAGAGATTGGACTAACCTCAGGACTAATCTCGAAGTTGTTTTTCGCCTGGGTGTAGGAAACAACAATGGCAAACTCAACAAACACAATAAGCTTCTGCTTCAGTTGAATTCTTCATAACGGAGATCTTTTGGATCAGACGGGCTCAGAAAAAAACTGCATTTTCAACTAGAGGAGGAACACTATTTCTAGAACACAAGAAGCATTTTGGTAAAAAATGAGGAGAAGCAAGGATAAAGTTAATCGTAATACAGAATCTTTAGTTAATATCGTTTATTGTCATTTTAATGTCGTAATATCATTTGAAACTGATATAAATGTTATAAATATTCTACTCAAAATATTTTTATACATATATGTAATATCATTCCAGGTCATATATTTAGCAACAGTATTTTTTTCCATTTATTGCATAAGAGCAAAAGACTATTATTATCTGTCTCCGTCCATCTCCAATGATATCCTATTTTTTCCATGGCTTTAATTTTGAATTTATCTTCTGTTCTTTCTTCTATTACTCCTGGAAAATGTTCCCTCTCATAAACTACATTGACTTTGAGTTTTTCTGTAAGAACCAATATTTTTGTTTGAAATTTGGTTTTCTTTTTTATCTGCTCCATCTATTTCTCCTCTTTGTTTTTCTTCATTCTCAATGTTTAGGTTTAATTTCACAGCTTTTGAAATTTTAATTTTTTATGTTTACTTGCTATCAGATTTTGCATTTTTCTTCGTGATATTGGATGCTTTTTTGTAGCCTTTCTTTTGGACGTTTGAGATGTTTTTCTAGAGAAATAAAATGCATTGTTAAGTGGCTTTGGAAATTTTGGAGGAGTGGCAAAATAAGATTCAGTAGCATCTATGGGAGATTGATTTTGTGTCAGCTCTACTGTAGAAGTTTCTGATGGTAAGTTCTCCTTACCGTCTTTGTACAAAATCTGGAGATGCGGAAGGAATGTCATTTTCTTTCAACTGAGAATATGTATCATCAATTTATCTAGTAGCTGCCAAATTGTATTTTTTTTAAAATTGTTTGAAATTGATGGGTAACTTTTAACAGGAGATGATCCTTCAATAGCTTTTGTGAATATTGTTTTCTTTGCATTGGTTTAGGCTATTTAGTTCTGATAATGATTCTAGAAAAAAATCAAATGTGAAAAATGAGTCTTTTTTTTTTGTAGATACCATGTCAGGCTAAATTTTGTTTTAGGCCGGAAATTGGAGCACATGCGAAATATAATAAAATCTAATACCACCCAGAATAAAATGAGTTTTAAAAAATTTTTTTTCTCGTAATATTAATAAATTGCCAGATTATATATTTTAACTTAATAAATTACAAAAAAAGAATTTTCTTTGAAGAGAAATTTTTTTCAATTTTTTACCATTAGAAATAACTACCTGACTTTCGTAGTTGTAAACCCCCTTTTTTGCTTTTATGGAAAAAAATGTAAGACGGAATTGGAGAGTACGTTTTTGGTTATATTTTTTTAAAAGTAATAATAATATGTAATAATATTGTGGTAATATTTTTTTTTACTTTTATTAATAATTTTTGATATTCAAGAATAAAAAGTTTATTAGAGAATTAGAAAATAATTAGATTAGCTACTAACATTGTGCCCTATTACCGTTCTAATCTATTTTTGTCAATTCTAGTTTGTTTTGTCCCAAAAACTAAAATTTTTGTTAACAGATACAACTATTAATCATTTCTAATGATCAAACTACTGTATGTAGGTGTAAAAATATGTTCTGTAATAATTTGCAAGCAAATATTTTAACAATTCGTTTTCTCAATGCTTACCTGAAACACTAAGGATTGACGACAGGTCTCGAACTGACTGCGTCGCTTGATTGAATCGAACTAACTAAAACAAAAGTTAGAACATGTCACGCCATCAGTTATACATGCCAAAATGGCCTAATTAATTTCTCGCTAGGATCCACACACGCCGTAATATTAAGTTACATCAACTTAATATTAAAAATAATTTCAATTTTTTAATAGGCCGATTTGTATAGGCCGTTAATAGGTAGTTTTACCTTACTTTTGTATATTCTGGTTGCTTTTTTTTCCTTCATATAATTTCCGATTTTCTAACGAAATTTACTTTTGTAAACATTTCTGCTAGAAATAGAATCTACTAGAATCATATATATCCGACAGATACTTTCGAGTTAAATATGAGGAAGCATATTCAGAATTAAGAGAAGTTAAAGCTGGAGTTCCACAAGGAAATGTCCTGGGGCCAGTGCTATACCTGCTCTATACCAGCGATATTCCATCATTAGAACCTAACACAATTGCGACATTTGCAGACGACACATGCATTCTAGCAGTCGGACAAAACCACGAGGATGCAGCTACCATTGAATTAAACAAAATCTGTTCATGTCAATTTTACTAACAAAAGAGAACAACATATCCCAGTACATAAAAATAGAAACCAAATACCTTATGCAAATACGGCAAAATATTTGGGTATGACGTTAGATTCCAAGCTACGTTGGAAAGCACATGTTAAGAAAAAAAAAGGAGGAATTAGAAATTAAGTTCAGAAAGATGTACTGGTCGATGGAAAAAAATCCACTCTGTCTATTTACAACAAATTGTTATTATATAAGCAAGTCCTTAAACCGATATGGACATACGGAATACAGCTATGGGGCTGTACAAAAGAAAGCAACATCCAACATATACAACGATATCAGAATAAAGTATTAAGGAACATCGTTAACGCTCCATGGTACTTTAGAAACTGTGATCTTCATCGAGACCTCCAGATGGATACAGTTATCCAGACAATAAGTAAGTTTGCCGAGAGTCATGAACAAAGGCTCTCCAACCATGTGAACGTCGAGGCCATCAAACTCCTAGACAACGCCAACCAGATAAGAAGACTAAAGAGAACGAAGCCGTGATTTAGTGCTATAAGTGAGTGAAAGTGAAAAAGCAGAGTAAAGTGCGGCTAAAGTGTATACGTTAGCTAGTAGTACTATAATGTATTAGAGCCTAAGGAATATTGCTGAATATAACCTTAGATAAGTTTCTTGTAATATTTATATATAGAACTAACTTGCTTATTGATCATAGTGAATGAACAGATAGCAATAGTCATAAGATTCCTGTTGGAGTTTTATTAAAAAAAAAAAAAAAATTCTGCATAACTGTATATTTGTTATTTATTACTTTTGGGATGTTTTAGTCAAATCATTATTCGTTTTTATATATCTTCTCTTAGTGTTTCTTTTGAAGTATTTGTCATTGTTGATTTAATGACATGTATTCATCTTTGATGTTTTCTTGTTTATCTTTCATTTTATGTGAGTTTTATTTTCTGCTCATATTTTCCTTTTTCTATTTTCTAAAAAAATGGTGTGCTATTTTCTTTGATACCCGCGTTGCCCTTCTATGTAATCATTGGTGTTGTAAGTATATTAGATAAAATCAGTATCAATTTGTTGTATATTAGATAAAATCAGGAGGAAACCAAAATCACAATTTGCTTTTTTACATAATTTAACATCGCTTATTAAAGTTGTACATCTTTTAAACATTAGAAAACGATATATTTGATTAAATTTATTTGTATCTGGTAATGTCTGTGTACTACTTTAATGAATATTTTTTGTGGGGGAAATATATAATTAATATTAACAATTTTTGATAATCTAAATAATAATATCATGTAACCTATATAGATTGGTTTTTCCAATTGATATTGATCTCTCATGACTATAATTGTCTATCTCTTTTGCATATTTTCACATTCCCTTTAGAATTCATCATTAAATTCAACGGTTACAGTTTCTCTGCTGCTTCGGTTAGAGCATAGATATTATTAATGGTAATTTTGTCGCATTTTTCTTTTAGGCGTACTTTAAATCATCATTATATCCATTAACATCTTAGCAGATGTGTTGTAGTTTATCATTTATCTTCAGCAGCTCGGATATTTTACATAATAGTCCAAGTAAAATCGAAGTAAACAAGAAAATGAAGCTAGGCTATTAGTTTTCAAAAAATAAAATGTAATAATTTATGCGACTACATTAAGACTAATATTAAGTCTTTACTAAACATGCATGTATACTACCATTAAATCTAACATTTCCGGATGACACGGAGATCTTTTACAGAGACGCAAATAAGTAAAGAAGACGAAGTCAATTGACAGAAAAGAATAAGTTGGGTTGTAAGAAATGCTTTTTTGTGAAAAAGACAGCAAATATTTTATTTCACGCAAACAGCGCCTTTGTATCTGTTGATACGTATTTCGACCTAATAGGTCTCATCAGATCAGTTATTAAAAGGTGTTCTCAACGTGAAAGATCAATATTTTCTGTCTTTTAAGAAGCAACACAAAAATGGCTTCAATACGGACGCAATAGCGACATCTGACAATAAAACCGTAAAATAGTTTCGAAACACAATTCAGATTTCCGCTTTTATCCGTGCTTTCTAAAAATTGTAAAGCAAAACAGACGTTGATAAAGGTGTTAACAGAAACGTGGGGAATCTTAAAGTTAATTTTAATCTAAACATTTTAGTGTTGCTTCTTAAAAGACAGAAAATATTGATCTTTCACGTCGAGAACACCTTTGAATAACTGTTCTGATGAGACCTATTAGGTCGAAATACGTATCAACAGATACAAAGGCGCTGTTTGCGTGAAATCAAATATTTGCTGTCTATTTCACTTTTTTTGGATTTACTCTGTACGACTACTAGAAACCAATTCGCTAAGGATTTCTGCTTAGTTGAAAAGATGTGTCGTGGAATGCAAATTTTAGATTCCACACGTCTCTTTTAACACCTTTATCAACGTCTGTTTTGCTTTGCAGTTTTTAGAAAGCACAGATAAAAGCGGAAATCTGAATTGTGTTTCGAAACTATTTTAAGGTTTTAAATGCTTTTTTATCTAAATAGTATATATAAAATCGTCAGGTTTTAATATAATCTCAAGTAAGAGCAGTCAGCTCAAACGGTTACGAAATTGTGCATTTAAAAAATGTAGGTGATGATCTGATGATTTAATAATACATTTATAGCGAAGATTTTGTTTTAAACGATGATTAACTAGATCCAAAGCATCTTATTATCTAATATTTCAGTGTAACTCAAACAAGGTAGGCGTGAGAGCGCAACACACGAAATTTATTGCTTTTTTATCGATTATTAACTATGCGGATTTCCATACCTACTGATTTTTCATATAGTCTAATTATAATATAATAGGTACAACAATAAATTTATTAACATCTAGTTTTATGGACCGATTAGTGAAAATGTCAAGGTTTGCGTTATTATTACCAACAGAATGAGTTTATTTTTTGAAGATGTGTAGTTTCGGTCATAAAATGAATATTTAAAGATGGTTTTTGCATGTTTTATAAAAGGAGTGGTACTTTCTTATCAAATTATGCATCAGGATTTTAAATACTTAAAACATCAAATTCCAATATGTTTTGATTAATATTTAATTTCGGTAATAAACTCGAAGCCTTCCCTTGGTTTCTTATGAGAATAAAAACCAAAAATCCATTTAAAGGATTTAATACTCATATACTCATGGTGTAGCTACGCCGTATCAATTATAAGGGGCCCCCGACACGTCCAAATAAAAATTCAATTTAAAAAATTGAAAAAATTATTCCACAATTTCACTAGCAGGTTATAAAATCAATCTTTTTGCTGGAAAGCAAAACAGAAAGCAAAGTATAAACAGACAATTTAAGAAGAGAAGTAGAAAAGAAAGAAAAAATGCAAAAAAAGACAAAAAACCTTAACAGTCATGGAAAGTAGGTTAGAGAAGATCGATAAAGAAAAAATACGCAATAAATTAATCATATCAAGAATTGAGGTAGACCTAGAAGATTAAAAAGAGCTTAAACTCAAAAAAGAAATTAAAAGTGCGTTTAAAATAGGATACAAGAAATGTATAATAGAGACAAAGAGCTGGGAAGACTCAGATACACAAGAGACGGTAGAAAAATATATAAATGTAGCACTAACGTCCACGAAAGCAAAGATACAAAAAGAAATCAGAGACATACCAAAACAAGAAAGAAGAAAAGGAGCATATGTAAAAATCAGATACCAGAAATTAGAAATAGGTGACAAGGTGCTGAAATGAAATGAAAAGAAAATAAACTCACAGAAATTGCAAATGCAAAAAAAAACTAGAAAAAGAAGGATGGATAAAAAGGAAACAAACAATACAAACAAAGAGGAAAATAAGTCAAAGTATTCTTCAGAATAATAAGAAAAATACAAAAAAGAGAAAAATAATTAAGGGAATGACAAAAAACATTGAAACATAGAACGTGAGGACGCTGCTGGAGACAGTAAAAATGGAAGAACTAGCGACACAGTTAAAACAATACAAGATATATTGCAGGAATTCAGGAAACCAGATGAGGGGATATGAAAACTTCGACAAGGAAAATTATACAGTCTGGTATGCAGGCAAAGAAAAACATAGATATGGAGGAACTGCTTTTATGGTGGTAAGGGAAATGAGACATATAAATCAAAATAAAACCAAATTCATGGCGACTAACACAAACACAAGAGCTGGAAATGTTGACGCAGATTTAATCATCAATGACCAAAACTTCGAAGCAGTCAAATAGTTAATATATCTAGGGACACCAGTTAACCCCAATAATAACACATCTGAGGAAATAAAAAGGCGAATAATAATTGCAAACGGGTGTTATCATGGTCTATCAAAGAACTTAGCTAACAAAGGTCTATCTTAAAAAACTCTTATACAGCTGTATAGAACACTGATAGTCCCCGTTCTCACATATGGATCAGACGCATGGACGCTAACGAAAACAGATGAATCAGCTCTATAAATTTTTGAAACAAATGTGCTACGCAAAATATTCGGAGCGGTCTGTGAGAACAAAATATGGAGGCGTAGATATAACTTTGAACTACAGAATATCTACAACTATACGTTTGGTGGTAATATATTTCCACTATAATTAAGCGAAACCGCCTGCAGTGGGCAGGTCATGTAGCCCGGGCCCCTGAATCGAACACGATAAAAAAGATTCTAACAGTGCAGCCTGTGGGAATGAGAAGACGGGGTAGACCAAAGCTGAGGTGGATGGACGGGGTAACACAAGATGCCGAGAAGATCGGAGTCGGCAAGTGGAAAATGCAAGCAAGAGACAGAATAGAATAGCGTAGAAAGCTTGAAAAGGTAGAGGTCCTCTAAGGGCTGTAGCACCAAGATGATGATGATGAAGAGAATGAGACATAAAATTATGGAATTTAACCTCATAAGTGCAAGAATATCATACATAATATTAAACAGTAAACCGAATAAGTTGTCCATAATAAATGTTTATGCAACCGGAGAAAACAGTGATGATTTGAAAAAACAGTGGTTCTATGAAAAACTAGAAAAAAACGCCAAGAAAAATCTGGGAAAAGATATAGTAATCCTTACAGAAGATTTCAACGAGCAAATAGGTAAAGAAAATTGCAGAGAGGTTGCTAGTGCAAGCTCATTACATGACGCTACAACAAACAATAATGGTTAAAGACTATGTACTATGTAAACAGTGGAAAAAATCAAACAAGGAATAAACAAGGTGTAAAAAAAGAATACAGACCAATAATGACATACGCGGCAGAAATAAGACCTGACACAGAGAGGACAAAAGGATGTTAGAATCAGCAGAGATGAAACCACTTAGAAAAATTGATGGTAAGACACCATGGGACAGAACTAAAAGTACAAATATACGACATAGATGCAAGGTAGAGAACATTAAAAACTGGGTAAGAAATAGAAGAGTAGAATGGAACGATCATATAAGCCAAATGACAACAAATAGAGTAGTAAAGACGGCAAGAGACAGTTTCCCAATAGAAAGACGATCAGTAGGAAGGCCACGAAAACGATGGAATGACAATTTACTGGAGGCACATTGAAAAACAGACAGGCTCATGTCTATATAAAAAGAAGAAGAAGAAGAAGAAGAAAAAGGAAAGAATAAAACACGATTGAAATGGTTAAGCACAAGTAAAGAAGATGAACGAGAAAAATACAAAGATCAAAGCCAAAAGACGAAGAAGTTATTTAAATCGAAAAAAAAAAACCAAAAAGTAGAAAAAATTATGAACGAGATAGAAACAGAAAAACAGAAACAAAAGACACAACTCAAAACCATTGCACCAATACTTAAAACTAGGTAACCGAAAACGGACAGCTAATATAGGTATAGAAGCAAAAACATGGCAGAAGTACTTCGAAGAAATATATCAAGAAATTGATAGGGAAGTAGAAAGAGAAACAGTAACGAACACAGAACAAGATGTTGAAGAAGAAGAATTGACCTACACAGAAGTGAAAGAGAAAATATGGAAACTTAAAAACGCGAAAATGGCAGGAGAAGAAGAAATATATTCAGAAATTATAAAATAAGGTAGGAAGGCACTATATAGACAGATTAATGAACCAATACAGAATATATAGAGCAAAAAATAATGCCCGAAGAATGAAAGACGGGAATTATAGTGACAATCCCAAAACAAGAAGACCATAGAATATGCAAAAACTACCAAGCAATTAATTTACTAGATGTAACATATAAAGTACTGACTGGTATAATTAGAGACAGACTAAAAATAGGAGATTACCAGTACGGTTCTAGAAAAGGAAGATCCACAATAAAAGCTATACATACGCTAAAACAATTCATACGGATAAACCATATTTTATACAGGTATAAACTGCAAGTCATTAAGATGTCCAAACCATCGTAATCTTTGTTCTGCAATGCACAAATTTTGAATGAGTTTTTCTTTCCATGATTCTTAGTTTTCTTCATCTTTTTTCGTAAGACACATTACTTATTCATATGCTATACATTCTCCACTCCACATATGCTATCACCACCGGTCTTATTGCTGCTTTATATATTTTTGTCTTTGTTTTTTTGCTCAGGTTTTTGTCTTTAAGTATTCTATGCTATTTCCAATACACCCCTTTCCCTCTTTAATACTATTGTTTATTTCCGCACTTCTTCCATTTTTGCCGTCTGCTAACACCCCCAAAAGTATTTAAAGTAATCGACCCTCAGTAATTTATTTTTACCGATTTTTATTTCTGCTTGCATCGTCTTTTGTAACATTTTGATTTGTTCTGATTGATTATTAGTCTTCTGTTCTTTGCTTATCTTATAACGCTGGAAGTGTTTTTTCCAGCTTTTATTTGTCATCCGCTACCAATGCAGGTCGTCCGCGTATTCTATGATTTATGCTGTCTTACGTCAATTTCTATATTGATGTCGTTTCTATTTCCTTTGGTTGTGATCTTGTGGTTGTGAATTAGAAAAAAAAACAAAATTTGTTTAATTTACTAATGTTTGTATTTTAGAAGCGATTTCCGAAGTAGAAATTGAAACGTCAATAAACGTATTTTAACCTTTAATTGTGGCTTATTCCCATTTAAATAGCAATTACTTTAAAATGCCACAAGAAAATAGCTTCAGAACAATATAATGCTTTAAGATAGTCACATACAAAACATTCAAATATCTTTGGTATTACACTAATTATACTAATGGGCATTATTCACCAATGCATTATCTCCCACTTTACAAATAGGTGTTAAAAAACTATTTTTCCAGCATTCTAGAAATTCGTCCTTATTTAAGGATAGATTAAAAACGTGAAAAAGGTGTCTGAATAATATAAAGTAACAATTCTTGAGAAAGCCAACAATTCTTGACGAAAGGTAATCCGTCAGGACCAGGACCCCTATTGACATTCAGTTCTGATAATTTTGAATAAATGTCTGATATAGTTATGCTGAAACCAGTCAAGTTAGTAAGACCAAGTGAAGGTGAATCACTGGGTATGTCACATATTTTGGTGGAATAGACTGTAGGAAAAAATTCTGCAAAAAGATTTACAAAATCTGGTTCGTGACTGGATTCCACACCACCATAACTCAACACAGCGGGCAAGGAAGGCTTTCTCCTGTATTAATTTACAAACGACCAAAATCCCTTTAAATTATTTCCTAGTGATAATTATATTAAATAAATATGATTTCTTCAGCCTTCAGCTTTTTTGTAAATTTCTGCAACAATTTACAGTTGGGCCCTTAGCTGAAAAAAAGTGCGGTAATCCAGAAGTTATTTAGATAAAATATGTTTTTTTTTTTAAATATTGTAAACGAAGAATGGAATGTACGTTTTGAATACAATTTTAGGGGGATAAATAATTCTATAGCTAAGTAAACTATATGATAAAAAATATTTACAATTTGATTCAGTGGTTTTTTCCTAAAAATAAATTATCACAACAGAACTAAGATAAAATAAGTTATTTTTACATAGTCAGCCGACTTAAAGTCCCTATACAAATCATGACTAACCAAAAGACTATTATTGCGGCACATTTTGATCATCTTCATCTCAAATTCCAGGGGTGGATGGTGCATACCCTTCCTCAAAAGCATCATCAACCAGCACCAAATCGAAAATATTACCAGTGGAATTTACAATAGTGTTGGGCTGAAACAAATGATGCTTCAACTTCAGATAATGTGGCAGCTGGTAGAGGAGTTGTTGTAGAGCACATGTCATTTGAAACCATTCACACTTCAGTAAATTGAAGTCAGCAGTCAGATAATAGTGTGCAGATAGATAAACTTGAGCTATTTGTTCTAAAATTTCACAAAATATGGAATATTTCTCAAATGTAGACTTTGGTGGAAAATACGCTGTTCTAATATTAAACTAATTTGCACCTTCAGTCACCAAGACAAAAAGTTATTCGATTGTCTGCTTAATTCTTAAAGATCTACTGCAAAAGATCTTATGAACTGTAATAAGGACTTGACCACCTCTTGAGAATAAACTTTGTTTCCCTGGAGCGATCAGTTCTATTATGTTACGGCCAAGCAACTGCAGCTCTTCATTGGCATAGTTACACGTCAACCAAGTCTTGTAACCATATATATACAGTGGGTGATCAAATTAATATGATCACTTCAAAAAATTTTCTATTTTGCTGTTTAATAAACAATAAAACGGCAGATAAGCATTTAATGATGTAAATATAATATAAAAATAGAATATAAACACGTTCTTTCACAATTTTTTTTTAACAACAACTAACATTTTTTTCTTTGACCTTAAAAGCAATTTTTTTTTAATATTTCGTGTGACATGTTTCACAGTCACTCTTCTTTAATTTTAGCGTTTCTGTGCCAGGTGGCAATGAGTCTCTCAATTAACTGCCTACTGCTTATTTGTGACAGTTTCCTGGGCAATCCCCCTCTTCATAAGCTCCCTTAGATTTTCGATCGGATTGAAGTCTGGGGAATTACCTGGCCACTTCAGTACTTTAATTTTCTTTTTTTCCAGATGCGATGTTACTGTTTTTGCCTTATGGCCCGGTAATAAATCGTGCATAAAGGTAAAATCTTCCGATTTGCCAAACCAGTCTTTGATTTGTGGCATGAGCTTTCTTTCCAGAACTTCAATATACTGATGTTGATTCATCATTTCATTCACAATGTACAGCCTCCCTGTGCCCTTACTGCTGATCACAGACCATACCATGATCTTGAGAGGATGCTTTACTCGCTGCACTATGCAATCCTTGTGATATTTTTCACCCACTTGCCTTCGGACGAAAGACGACTTATCCATAAGTATCTCCACTGTTGACTCATCGGAGAAACAAACCTGTGAATAAAAAAAACTATAGGATATTGTTTTAGAATAAAAACAGTGGTTATAGGGATTTAAACTTTAGTAGTGACGTAATTTACCTTAATTCAATCCTCAATTATCCAATTTTGCTGTTCTTTGGCCCATTCCAGTCTCTTTTTCATCATTGCGATGGCAACTTTGGTTTTTTGGCAGGGCGAGATGATTTGAAACCTTGCTCAGCAAGCCTTCTGCGGACTGTCATGTCAGAAACTGGCATCCCAGCTTCACGAATAAATTCCGTGAGGATTTCTCTTGGCTACTTACTTGGATATTGTTTACGAAAATATCCCTCATTTTTCTTTTGTCTCTGGGTGTAGTGACACGCTTTTGACTACATTTTTGGGCACGCTGGTGAGTCAGGGGTTTGTTGGTGTCAATTTTTTTCTTGATATTGCTCACTGTTAACCATTACCATCACCATTAATATATTAATAAATCATACTACAAAGATAAAACGATACTAGTCTTTCGAAAACAATACAAAAACATACAAATTCAGTTGTAAGCTCCAAGCGCAAATTCACCACAATGTAATTCACCACGTAATATGAGACAAATGGCAGTTTTAGAGCTGTAAACGTCAAAAAAGTAAGGTTATTAGTGACAAAATATATTGGCATACCTTAATCGTATAGCAGCATATGATTTTATTATAAAATTTTTGAACAAATTTGAAAAACTTAAACTTTTGTGACTGATCATAATAATTTGATCACCCACTGTATATATATATATATATATATATATATATATATATATTATATATATATATATATATAATATATATATATATATATATATATATATATATATATATATATAATACTATTACTGCATCACGTGATGGGTATGTTCATAATATATTTTATTTATTCGAATATTATTTCGTCCTCAATTTAAGAATTTATTGGCACGTCATTAATATTCATAATATTCATCATTAGACGAATAACCGATTCTGATAGAGATCTACACACATTAAACATTTGGTATAGATAGAGATCTATTTATTTTTAACATATGTTATTTCAACTATATCTAAAATGAAGGATCTAGTAGTATGATCTTTTAATTAGTTTGATCAGCACCATACGTTTGCAATTTTATGTTATACAAATAAAATATTTTAAAACAAATTAGACATCTGATAATAAATTAATTAAAAAGGTCACGTTTATTATTTAGTAATGTTTTAATAAAATATAAACACGTAGGAGCGACAATCTTAACTTTGACCACCGTTTATGGGTCGAAATAATATGTAGCTGCCTTTTAAAAAGCTAACGAAAGTAAATTATTGCATATAACTTTAATAAGTGTTTTTCACATACATAACAAATCCGTTATCTAAATTGCTTTAGCTTTATGTTGCTTACAATTTAGTTCTGTGTTACAAAATAAGAATCATCATGAAATACTTCAAACTCAAGACAAACAAAAATTAGAGTAGAATGACTAAATACGGAATCTACGGAATAGTTATACAGAAAAATAATATCAGAGGAGATTGCTGGGAATGAAATATTAGAAAACGATAACATCGAGGAAAGCTGGGAAAAATTAAATATGACATAATTAAAGCAAGCTACATAATCACTTGGAGAGAGGAAAGTAACGAACACTAACATATTAAAAAAGAAAACCCCATGATTTAAAAAAGAAGTGAAAGCAAAATGTTAAAGAAAAGAAGAAAGCCTTTTTACAATACAGAACACAACAAATTAAAAAGCAGAAAATCATTAGAAGAGGACCGAATACAGAACAAACTCCTAAAGTACAAAGGACCAGATCTGACCAAACAACTACTAAAACTAATCCAAAAATAATAGAACAAAACAGAACTCCTAAAGAATGGAGATCCAGCATCCCTATACCTCTGTTGAAAAAGGGAGACAAATCGGACCTTAAAATAACAGAGGAATTTATTATTATTATTGTCATTAAACACAACACTAGAATTAACAACCAAACCGATTTTAGGTTGGAAAGACCCTGCACCGACGCAATATTCATAATGAGGCAAATGCAAGAGAAATCATTAGAATATGACAAACCCGAATATTTTTGTTTCGCGGACTTTAAGAAGGCATTTGGCCGGGTCAAATTAAAGGGCGTTATCCACTTATTGTACACAAGATAGATACCTCTAGCAATATTCAAAACGAACAAAAATATCTACCAAAACAACACAATAAAAGTATGCTACTTAATATAACAGCCAGAAAATTTAACATGTTAATTTTCCCAAAAAAGACAAAAAGCATGATTGTAATAGTAAATTTACTAAGATGTAAATTGGAGCTGGAGGGTCAGATGATAGAAAAAGTAACGGAATTTAACTATCTAGGCATCACATTATCTAGCTACGGAAAGCTCGAACCGAAAATAGAGAGTTATCAAGTAAAATTTTATCCTTCCGTTATTTTGACACGTAAACGCTATTTTTTACGGTATAAAGTTTTACGGATATGTAATTTTAGAGTTATCAAATAGTCGAATTGGTGCTTCACGTTAATAGTTGGCAGCTGTCAGTCAAATGTCGTATGTGACAGCAAAATAAATAATTTTTTTGTTTTCTTTCATCCAAGGTATATATTTTGTCTGGTTTTGTACATTTTGGGTTTCAAATTTTTTCTACAGAAATATGAAAGACATTTTAGAACAAGCAATATTAGTTGAAGCAAATGACGAAGTTATAGAAGATTTAATACTAAATCATATTTTAAATGATAACATACAAAATGTACATTCGGTATTCAATTTGGATAGCTTAGAGCCTGAGTGAGCAAGCCAAATAGTATTTTCGGTTTGAAAAACAGAACATTCCAGAGGGTTGACTCCCGCATTTCTTTTACTAGTAAAAGGTCATCAGTGCTTGTAGAATGCAGCCTTTTTGTCGTTTTCACTATTTCCGTGTTCATAATTGATAAATATAATGAAATATAATAAAATGTTTTATTTGTCTCGCAGATGCTTAACCAAGAAAACAGAAAACACGTGTTAACCAATGCATAGAGATAAAATTACAGAACACGAACTCCAATCTCCGAGTCTTGACGAATTGGTGCGATTCGCTGCTAACGTTACCGTATATCAAACCCGCTATTCGACGTACGGTAACGGAGCCCGTAAACGTTAAAATCATTTACGTTATTCACATTTCATACTGCGCATGCTCCGCTGTCAAAATAACGTTACCGTATTCTCACTCTTTCACTTGATAACTCTCTAGTGAAAGATAAACTGAACAGAGCAAACAGAGCCGCAGGTTACCTGAAGGAAACAATGTGGAGAAATAAAAATATCGGGAAATAAATGAAAGGCAGAATTTAACAGTCATCAGATCAATAATAACATACGTGGCAGAAGCACGACCTGACACAGACAAGACAAAAAGGATGTCAGAAACATTAGAGATAAAAATACTTAGAACAATTGATCGTAAAACACTATGGAACAGAGCTAAAAGAGCGATTATATAAGCCATTACAAATAGAATAGTAAAGACGTTAAGAGACGGTTTCCCAATAAGAAGACGATAAGTAGGAAGATCACCAAAACGATGGAATAACAACTTACTGGAGCCCCTTTGAAAAACAAACGGAGTCATGCATACATAAAAAGAAGAAGAATAAGAAGACAGTTTAGTTCTTTTTGAAATAATGTCACTACGTGGATATATTTTCTGTAATGTTAATTAAAAATATTTTAATGGCCGGTACTTAGTTCAAAGACCCACACCGTTCTCTATTTTCTAATACTTAACCACTATTTGAACTTGGAGACCATACCAACACAAAAGACCCAGAGGCAGACCTCCTATGAGATGGACAGATGATCTGAAAAGGACTGCTGGGAAAAATTGGCTACAAGTAGCGTACAATAAAAAACAATGGAAAGGAAGACTTGAAGAGGCTTATGTTCAGATGTTGACGTGAATGGCTAGACGAAGAAGAAGAAGATGAAGAACCACTATTTGATGATCCTTTATACAGGGTGTAATATGTGATAATGTTAGAACAAGAAGAAATGCCGGAAGCTTGGAGAAAAGCAATTATGTCCTATTCATAAGAATGAAGATAAGGCAGAGATAGATAACCTACAGGTTTTAGACCTACACTCTTCTAGATTAAAAAGGTTTTGAAACTGCCTTCTTCTCAAAGTCTTTACGTAGCGGTATAAATTTAGTCATGTGAGGATATTTACCGTAGATGAAATAGGGATTTCTACGGTCCAAAATCCTTGCAATATATTAACACAAAAATGATAAAACAAGTCGGTGTTATAAGTAGTTGGGAGCGAGGTACAAACCAGACTGAATGCTGTGCAATTAGTTCCCCTGTATTACTCTGGAGTCTTTATTTCACCAATGTTTATATACACAGATAGCGTATGACGCCATTATTAGAACGAGGAGGCCATCCTGGGTCTATCTATCGATGCAGTAAGTTAGATTAAATGCCTGAAGATCTATTTATGGTATGGCTCCAACACTTCAAAACTACAAGTCATACATCGATTGAAGAGCCGGTTCTTTTTATTCTGGACAACCATTGCAGCCATACTTCCCTTAATAGTTATTCATTCTGCAGAAAAAATGGAATACACATGCTTTCATTACCACCACATACGTACCATAAGATATAGCCACTATACGTAAAAGCTTTTGGCCCATTAATAATAGCATTAAGTAGAGAAATGGACATCTTTATAAAATCAAAGTAGTATCAGCAAATTACACCATATGACTTAGCACCATTGTTTAATAATGCTTATACTCGTATTGCTACAATAGAGAAGGCAGTTAAAGGATTCGAGGTGACTGGTGTATGTCCTGTTAATCCAAACGTGTTCAGTGACAAAGACTTGCTGGCATCTGATACTTTAAAAGATTTTTAGATTCTGGAAATAAATTCAGCGATGCAAGAAAACAAGACCTTTAAGTCCAAACATTGGTTTACAGACAGCAATTCAGACAAATGTATCTCCTAAACGAAACATATCATTTACAGAATTATTGCCAATACTCAGACAATTAAATACCCAGAAAAAAACTTTAAGACGGAAACAACATCCTGAGATTCTGACTTGAACACACTTTAAGGAAATATTTGAACAAAAAAAGAACAGGCGTGCAAGTGAAATTTTGAAACAATCTGCACCAATAAAGAAGTGGAAAAGAGATATGTAATGTAACACAAAAAATATGCCGGTTAAACGCAGAATATGAACGGCGAATAAGAAAGATATATACGGGTCTTTTGATGGAAGTGTACATGAAAATAAACTGCGATGATGATGAACTTGACGACGCAGCTCCAAATGAATACTGCATAATCTGCAATGACTTTGGTAATGATGGTGAGCTATGTTTTGGGTGCACAATTTGCGTTAGATGGGTTCATCAAGAGTGTAGTGGTTGCGAAGAAGCAAAAATGTATATTTGTGACTTTTGTAAAGAATACCAATGCATATAAATCATAAAAACACCACTGAGTGGTATTATCCCAGACTTCCTGCAATTGCCGGCCAGTGTACGTTTTCTTAATATTTTTTTTAATCGTTAAACAATTAGGTTTAAGTTTTTTTTTTTAAGTTAATTGTAGTGAAAGTACTTAAAGTAAAGTGTATAATCTATATTTTACACCTCATTAAAATTAGATTTTTTTGTTAAGTGAACGTCATTCCCTCATGTTTCACTAATGTGAGAGACACATAAGACAGCTTGCTGCACAAGCATTTACGAAAAGAACGGGAAATTTTAAACAGCATAAAACCCAGAAACTTTGAATATGTCGAAACTATTGTGATACACACGAAATACAAACTTTTCCAACAAATAATAAAAAGAAAGATATGAAAGAAAGAAATCCGATTGACAGAAGAATCTAACGAAGTTGATCCGTATGACATACAACACTCTATTTAGACCAACATCCATAAAAAGGACAAAACAAATTTATTCTCTTTAAATTTCATTTATAATATTTTAAAATATTCTTGACGCAAAAACTCCAAATTATTTGACATTACCATTCCAAGGAATACTAGTTTATATTTTTATTGTTTTCTGTAAACTAGCACACCTGATCTTTGACATGTTTGCCCAGAAAACGTATGGTGACCTTACCAAGAATCTGGCTGCCTACGCACTATCCATACATTTATTTATATCTGCTTTTAGAGAAACATATCTAACATTTTTTACTCGACGATTTTTATAATCAATGGTTTCGATTTGAATAAATAAGTAGTTTTGGCGGTAGGTAGCCCATTATTGTTATTAATTAAATAATTTATAGATGTTTTAAATTACACAATGTAATCTAATATAAGGTAGGTATAGGTAGCACTAAAAACGAAATAACAAAATAAGTTTATTCAATTAAGTCATTTCGTGGGCGACACAATGGATTTAGATGATTCATACCGCGGAAAAGAATACAATAATATATTATTAATCTCGCTGTTAAATTTGAAAAAAGGATAAGAATGAAAATTAATATTAAAGCTTTAGAACTCTTAATAAAAAATAGAAATACATAATTGAGAAAAAAAGAAGGAAAAGAAAATATCAAGTAGATATAGTACCATAATATTAAACTCTGAATTAACTAAGATTATAAAACTTACTCGTTATTTAAAGTTTAACACACAATTTTTAGAAAAAAATAAACCATAATATTGTCTTGATACGTTAAAAACATAACAAATTAGTTAATAAAGAGTACTAGAATAATGGCTAAATTAAAGCTTGGTAAACAGGAAATTGAGCATACAACATACATACATTGAACATACAATTTTTCTCAGATTATATCGAAATAGTTGTCAAGGGAAAATTTCTTGATATCTTTGGTTTTCCCCTCTTTCGGCTTTTCCGATTCATTTGTCGTAAGAAATCAATCCGTATTAACTTTTTGGTTTTAAATTATTTGTGTGACTAGGCTTTCCCCACAATATTTCTCCATTCTTCCATCTTTTTGCATATGGATTTCCATTATTTAACTCGTATTTTCCTAAAGTTATCTATTAAATGGTTCTCCCATTTCCTTTCGGACCTTCTTCGTTGTCTACCTGTTACTGGCCTCGTTGAAAAATATCTCCTTTCTAGATGTCCTATTCATTTGAGTCTATGTGCCTTCATAAATTTGATGATGTTTTCTCCTTTTAGAGGTTCTCTTATTTCGTGGTTCATCAATTTTCTAAATTCACCATTGGCTCAGTTTAGCGGGCCTGCTTCTCTATGAATTATTTTTCTTTCTAGAACCATCTTACTCTATACATATCATTAATAAGAAGTAAATTAGACTACAGCTGAGGCTGATTATGCTATGATATGGCTAAAAAGACTTCATTAAAAAAACTTAACCAAATTTAAAATACATTAGTTTTAGGTGCTATAACAACCGGTCCAGTAAGTAGCCTACAAGTTCTGATTAATAAACTTCCCGTAAGCCTACTCCTGTCACTAAATTACGCTTTCATAATTTTAGCAATAAAAACAACGTAGTCTACTCAACAATTTTTGCAGAACAAATGTATCTCCCATAAATATAAAAAGAAAAATACTACCAATTCCTGAACGAATAAAACCTTTTGGTATGATATTAGAACATTTGAGTCTTACTATGCCCATTCATGTAAATTTTTCTCCATGGATGATCAATCTTCCAAAAATAAAGCCGTATCTAAAAGAGCTCCCCAAATATTTGACAGATCTTTTTCTTATTCAGAAAGTTTTTTAAATCTTAATATCTAAATAATGAACAATACTATTGCTAATGATCGTCAGCAACGAAACCATAACGGGAGTAAATCTGTATGTGAACCAAATGAAAATTGAACGAGTCTCACAATACAACTACTTAGGAACTATAATCAATGAGTCGTGGGACAATACCTAAGAGATTCAATGTCACATCGGAAAGGCAAAGAGTGCATTTTTGACTATGAGTTATGTGTTCAAGAGCAATAAGCTCACCCTAGAAATAAAAATAAGGCTCCTTAAATATTATGTGTACTCAGTGCTTCTGTATGGAGTAGAAACGTGGACATTGAAGGCGGAGACGCAATCAAAACTTCAGGTTTTTGAGCTATGGTCATACAGAAGGATCTTGAAGATACCATGGACAGACAAAGTCACCAATAAAGAAGTACTGCGGAGGATGAACACAACTGCGGATTTGGTCAACATCGTGAAATGCCGTAATCTGCAGTACTTGGGCCATATAATGAGAAATCAAGGCAGATACGAGCTACTTCAATGCATTTTACAAGGTGAAATTCAAGGAAAAAGGGCCCCAGGACGAAGAAGAATATCCTGGCTTGCTAACCTGAGAGCATGGTATAGAAAGACCTCAACACAGCTATTTCGTATAGCAACCTACAAAGTCATCATAACCAGAATGATCGCCAACATTCGGAACGGACAGGCACCCTAAGAAGAAGAATCTAAATACCCATCAACCCATCAAATCTTTAACAATGCTTCTAAATTATATATACAAGAGAACTTACGGAAATTCACCAGGCCATGAAAAAACGTGGTTTTCTCCGTGCAATTTTTTTTATTGTTACTGCTTCAATGGGAGCATTACTTAGAATAAACCAACTGGACGGAACTCACACTATACTTCTCAAGATGAAAGAAGAATTTTCTTATCTACAGGATCAACATAAATATATTTTCTTCATCTGGGTTCCTTTCCATATGGGAATAAGTAGCAATAAGGAAGTGGACTCCCTGACAAACAATGCAATCACCGACCAGAATGTCACTGCCATAAATAAAATAATTTCGACTGATCACAAAGTAAATACTACAGGTCACATCTACAGAGTGTAGCAGACTATTTGAGATCATACTTATTAAACTCAAATAACGCCTAGGACGAGTAGAAACCACACTCACCTTACCAAGTAATAGAAAAGAACATGTCGTCACCAATTGACTTCGAATAGGACATACTCTAATTAAGTACACATATATCTTTAAAACAAGGGGGTTGCTTTAATATGTACCAAGTGCAAGGCTCCATTATCAGTGAAACATGTAATTATCAAGTGCTCATAATCCCTCTCTTAAATTAACTTCTGTAGAAGCTTTCTGCTTTAGCATGTAATTCTCCTGACAAACTACAAATTTAACTGTCCACTGCCATGGTTAAAGTAGCTGACAGAAATGACAATCTGCGATTGTAGAGTTGTAGAGAAGACGCAGAGAAATTCCAGTTCCAGTCAGCAGAACAAACAGTTTTAACAAAAATGAATGAGAAATTTGAAAATGTCTCGCAAATAATTGAAGAATATTCTAAAAAATGATGATAATTAGAGAACGTTTCCAAAAGATTCGATGAAACGTCTCAAATTATTAAAGAAATAGCTAGAAAAAAATGACGAAAAATTCAAAAATGTATCTAGAAGATTCGACGAGACTTCTCAAATAATTAAAGAAATATGTGTTCAGAACAATGAGAAATTTGAAGAAGTCTCTAAAACATTCGATCAGATACAGAAAAATGTAAACAACATAGAAGAGAAGATTAAACAATTAGATACCATGATAACTAACACGAAAGTGCTACCACCAATTAATACGGTAGCTTTAGATCCGACAGTGAAAGAAGAATCACCTAGAGACGAAATGACACATCATATCAGATTTAAATTGCCACCATTTGATGGAAAGTCCTCCTGGTCCATATAGCTTAAACAATTTGAAGCTATTGCGACAGCCAATCATTGGACAGAACAAGAAAAGGCTGTTTCTTTGATTGCTGATTTACGAGGTGATGCTGCAGATACCCTAAGATCGATTCCTAAGGGTCAAGGAAAGTGTTACCAGACCTTGTTTACTCGACTAGACAAACGTTACGGAGATGCCCATCTACAACAAGTATACAAAGTACAACATTTTTTAAGAAATTGCTGTAGATACCTTCGTCAATGGGTTAAGAGACAGTGAAATACAGTAAGTTTTACGACTAGCAAGACCAAAAGTTTTAGATGAAGCGCTCGCCATTGCCTTGGAACACGAGACAGCTAGTCGAGCTTCACGGAGACCTGAAGTTAAGAATGAACAACATTCATGAACTTGCCCGACAACACATCCAGTTAGCCATGACAGAATGAAAGATCAATACGATTTTCAATGCAAGAACGAAAGCTATGAAGTAGGTGATCTTGTTGTGCTTTATAATCTACAACATCGTTGTGGCTTGTTTCCTAAACTACAAAGACAATGGGGGGGGGGGGGTCCGTATGAAATTAAAAAGAGAATAAATGACGTAATATACCGAATTAAGAAGTTGTTAACCAAAAAGTAATTATTGTAACCAGAAAAGGTAAACCAAAAGTAATTCACAGGAATTGTCTTCCACCTTATGCTGGCTTAAATGAAACAGAAGAAGCCCGAAGTCTTCAACATGAGATCGAAGATGGCCGGCAACCAAGCTTTAATGAGTTTATGTCAAATTACTCAGAGAGAAAGAGTGCTAGATTCGAAGTTTAGCAGGATCTTTTTATTGTTCCGCTTAACTTCTCTCTAGCCCACTGTGTTGCCCAAGATCTTGAGATGATTAAAGGAATCTCATCTGTATTTTATAAAAAGTTCGATCATTTAGACGAGTTAAAAAATCAGCAGCCTAAAGTTGGAAGAGTACTGAGATTAGAAGATGGCTCTCGATCTTTGCTGTATATGGTGACCAGAAAGTCGTATACAGACAGGGCAAGCTACGAGGATATATGGCGTGCTCTAACTAATTTAAAGAAAATCGTGTGCAATTCTGACATCAAGAATCTGGATTGAAAGATTGTCAGAAGCATGCTTGAAGTGATCTTCCGAGAAACCGGCGTAAGAATTACTGTGTGTTGCATGAACCCAAAGAGATCGTATCCTTCAAAATCAGTAGACTTTCATTTCTTCTTGAGTAGGTCATGCAGAGCTGAAGAGGCCTGTAAATTCCGCCATACTTAGCCTACATATTGAGTTACTGATCTGGACGCTTAAATCTAAGAGCGGATCAGTGTTACAAACATGTGTTTGGCATGGCCCATGTAAAGGTTGCATCTCGAAAAGCCATTGAGAACCTTCGCGATTTATCGAGCGCTGTATAAATTCATTTGTCAAACAACGAATTAGAGGTGTTACTACCCCAGAAGATTCGAGAATAATATTTTTTGGTATGTATATGTAACGATGTTATGAGTTAGTTTAGTTGTTAAGATATTACCGGACAGTAAACTTAAAAATAAATATATTTATATAAATTCGAAACGCTCGCTTTATTTAATCTCGCTACAATATTTTAATTTTATTTTTGAATTTGTTATTGAACTAGTAGACTCTTTCCGGCGGAGACTGGGCATCTGGGGTTTGGGGAGTATAGCTATTAGGGCACACATTTTGAGTCTCCGTGCAATGCTGCGATACACACAACAGGAAAAGATAATATTAAAATAATAAAATTGAAATGGAAAGATAATCTCAAAAACTTAGTAGTCCCAAGCGGAGTGAATATATTCATGAAAGAAAAAGAATCAAATAAATATGAGATTACTTTTGCCCCAATATTAGGCGAATGAAGCTGACAGATAGATGGATAATAGAGCATTACCTGATCTACTTCAAGTAAAGAATAAAGAGCGTAATCTGTAACGATGAATTCAGAGGACAATATATATATTCCCTTACATATTCCAAGATATAGTTAAAGGAACCATTTTAGTCTACCTCGTAAATTGTTATTTTTCAAATTTTTCAAATTCCTAAGCTGATTACAAAATGTTTAATCTGTTTATAAACGCCAATTTAGAAGATCCTACGTCAATACAATCGATTGCAGCTTATACAAAATCAAATCTGCAATTCAAATAGTAAAGTTAAAACTATACCTTAATAATCGTTTTATTAGCAATAAAATTGTACCCTTGGGATAACAAATTTCGACAAGATTCTCTGACGCACATAAATCATAATTACGCCGGAACCTAATTCTTGAACTTATCCTTATAATTTTCATATCGGTTTCATTCTTGTTTGGTATTTGGTTTCTACAATAATCTTAAAATGTTGGGAAAATAATTATGTAGGTTTGATTGATTAAGAGAATTCGCTTTTCGTATACAAAAATAAACGTATTTGTTTTAACAACGTTGCCTAAGGTTCTCATATGATAATCACTCGGTAGGTATTGTACAAATAAAATCTGATACATATTTCATATAACTATCATTACAAAGTTGAAGTACTTGCCATTGAACTTTGATATTTTTTCATGAAATAAAATTGACATAGAGTAAGGATGCATAAATAACAAGAAACAAAATGATCACGTATACGTTTTGGGTAAGTTTAGGCCGTTACTTTTAGTACCAAACTAGAATTTTTAATATAGAGACCATCGAGGAATAATTTTAAATATAGCAATCGGCATTTAGAACAATAGCATTTGCGTACGATCTACTTTTATATAACCAACAAGATATAAAACACGAACTACTAAGGAAAAGAAATAAAGCACTACAAATACTTTAAAATTTGATATAAGAAAATGATTTTAATCTACCCTCTTTAAACAGTTTGTTAGTCTTCAAAACGGAGACTATTATTCTCAAGTACCCTGAAAGTCAACACCACAATCCAGCCGACAAAATCTGTTAAATACCTGAGAGTTCTTTTGGATGAAAAGATCTATTTTCAAAAACACATAGCACTTATAAAAACGACAATAAAACAAACAAACGTGAGGCTATAACAAATATAAAAGCACTGTAAGTTAATAAAATGGTTCTGCTAAGCGTTCAAGCTAAGCTAATTCATATTACCATATTGTAAGGACTCCCAGTGAGGAAGGATATAAAAAGTAACATACATGCATTAACTTCCATACCAGATAGTCACTGTTATGAGATATAATCGCGCACAGGATAGTGTCAATAGAGGCTATCCAGACTATAGCAGGAGTACTTACTTACTTACTTTTATTTAATCTGCTTCTTTCATTCCATTCAGTTTAAGCTTAATCTCAAGTCAGAGAGCAGGCATTTTTCGAGCATATTGAATACGTTGAATTTGACGATGGATAAGTTTGTTATAAAACAAAGTAAAAGTTTTAAGATCTGCACAAACAAAACGGCGAGTGATCTGCAACCGGGTACAAGTTCTAACAGCGACAATAATAATAGACAGTCGAGTAACGTCCATCCAGACGCAGGTACGAGTATTAATTACAAACGGCCGCAGTCTACAACAGAAGGAGTGCTGGACCGGACAATATTCTGAAGATTACTTACAGTACGGTTTTCTAAAGGGTACTGATGACAAACCATTATGTGTTATTTGGTACGCTGCACTCTCAAATGAGTCCATGAAACCTTCAATATTGAAGCAGTACTTGGAATTGAAGCACTAGGAAGATAGTTGTAAACCAATAAGTTTTTTTTATAAATAAAAAGAGAATTAATAGCTACCAAAAAGTCTATATGTTTGAATTTTTCTCAGGATGCAATCTGAAAACCTTGCACTGGCTTCTTGTGAAATATCAAAATTAATTGCTGAAACTGGTTATCCTCACAGAATTGGCGAGGAATTAATAGTTCCAGCAATGAAAATAGTAGCATCTCAGATATGTGATAAAAAGCAGGAAAAGCAACTTAATTCGTTGGCTCCAACAAATAACACAGTGAAGCGTAGGATTGTGGAGATGATAAATAATATTGAAGCAACTATTATAGGTCACTTAAAGGAGTGTAACTAATTTTCTTTGCAAATTGATGAAAGTACAGATATATAAGATAATGATAATCTAACGTGTTTATAAGATACGGTTTTGAAAATACTATTCACGAAAATTTCTATTTTATAAATCTCTGTAACAACACCGGCTGAAGAAATATTTAATTTGATTGATTGATTGAATGGAATAAATGTGTAGGACTAAGGAGCGATGGAGCACTTGCAATGGCAGGCGCTCATACTGGACTTTTTCGCTTTTGGTGCATTGTAGCACCTACAGAGAGGCTTTAGCTATAAAAAAATGCCACTGCTTTTAACCGAATTTTTGTAAGTGTGTGTAAAATTTATAAACTTAATAAATTTTCGCCCATTGAACGGGAATTACCTGCTTTGTTAAAAGAAATTTAGATATTCTCAGAACAATATCCACCAACGGCTAGGGATGTAATATTTCAATTTAAAGACAATTTTCATGATGTCAATTGGTTAATCAAGGTAGCCTATCTTTGTGATATTTTTGTTGACTTCTTGAACAAAAAGGTATTCACAAAAACAAATTTGACAAAATACCACTGATAAATTTTTGTCTTGGCGCCAGGAGTAACCAGTTTTAGCAGAAAAAGCGATAAAGTTTCTAATTCCTTTCGTTACGACCTATAAGTGTGAGGCAGGGTTTTTAACATCGGTTTTCCTCAAAATTAAATATAGGAACCATTAGTCAAGTCAAACCGAACCTAAGGATAAAATTAACATCTTATTTTCAAGTGCCATCTCCGCTTCGGAGGTGGCAAACATCATAACTATTCGGACTTTTGAGACGGCTGCTCTGAAAAGTTCATTTGATGTACATCCGTACCACTCTCTCAGGTTGCGCAGCAAAGACATTCTACGCCTCCCTTTGCTTCTCTTTCCTTGGATCTTTCCCTGCATAATCAATTGGAGCAAGGTGTATTTTTGCAAGGGCATCAATATGTCCGAGATATTCCAATTTTCTTGTTTTAACTGTATTTAAAATTTCTATTTCTTTAATTATCCTTCTGCGAAACTCTTTGTTTTGACGTGTTCTGTCGATGATATTTTCAGAATTCTTCTATACACCCACAGCTCAAATGATTACAGTTTTTTCATTGATGTCGCATTTAAGGTCTAAGATTTCATTCCATAAAACAAAGTCGAAAAAACATAGCACCTCGCCAACCTAGCTCTTACTTCCAATTTTAAATCCCTTGTACATAGCACGCTTCTCATTTTGTTGAAATTTGCTCTAGTCTTTTCTGTTCTGATTTTGATCTCCTGAATGTATCATTTGTGGAGTTAATCATTGTTCCGTTGACCAATGTTGTCCAATGTTAGTTCCGTATATTAGAAGATTCTCGTTATTTCTTTGAGTTTTCAGTATTCTTATAAATTTCGTCTTCTTAACGTTCATTGTTAGACCGTATTTTTTTCTATACTCAGCTATTCTGGTCACCAGTCTTTGAAGATCTTTAATATTTTCGGCTAATATCATAGTGTCGTTCGCATATTTAATGTTGTTAATAGGAACTCCATTTACCTTTATTCCAGAAGAAAATTAACATCTTTTCCTTGAAACATGAAGATTTTAGTTAATCAGGAACAACTGTACTCTTCTCAATAATAAAGTATTTTATTTTTATTTTGTTTTATTACATTTTTGTTTAAGCTAATAATTCTTTATTTTATAAAACTATAATAAATATTTAAATATTTTTTCATGTACACATACACACCAGGATATGCAAAAAATTAGTGGGTCACAAAGAATAAGCACAAAAATAACCGGGCCACGAAAAAATAAGTTTGGGAAACGCTGCTCTAGAGTATAAATTTAACGTTACATCGGGAGCCGCCAAAATGAGACAGCTTTCTGATTCTGATAGTGTTGGCATGGCCAGTGATCACACGATCACAGGATCGTATGCTCCGCTCGACGAATAGGGTTGTTAAGTATCTTTTTGATTTGCATTTTTGTTTGCAGAAAGCGCATCAGCTTTTTCTATATATGTGGAAATGATTTAATTTTCGATATGTACGTGGGATTTAAGAGTAGATCTTAGTTTGGTTAAGGCTTTGAATTTTTTCTAGAATTTTGTGCCGTCTCTGTATTCGAGAACAGAGGTAACCCGAGTTCACTCATTTCATTTCATTGTTAACCTCTAATATTACCCTTAAAGTTATATTCTGTTTAACTGATAGGATCTGTGGATCTTATATTCCCCGAGCAGTCGACGTTTTTGTCAAATAAGTGACAGAATTCGATATAGAAGTGCCGGAGAAAAATTATCATATTTAGACATTGGAATGGCAACTGAAGTGATTTGTCGTTTGAGGCTCTCTATAGGGATTAGTTTTTCGTCATTTTTACAGCCTTTTAATTCACTTTTTCATCTTTCCATTTATTTCGTGTTTAAATTTTAAAATGTCTTAAAATGAATATTAATTTTTTTCTCATTTATCTTAAATTGTTTTGTACGATGATTTATTGTCGGATGATTATAAAATAGATTTATTTTAAAAAGAAATAATTATTTTATTTGGATCAACGGACAATCAAATTAAACAAGGTTGACTCCAAAGGGAAAAAATATTAATCCAAAAGGTTCTACAAAGAATAGAATTAAAACACAAATTTGAAAGAGTTGCAGTTTTCTTACATTTTTCTTGATTTTTAAAACTGTTTAATTCAAATGAAAATTAAAAAAAATATTTTGTCAGCCTAACTATTTTGGTTTCTTCTAAAATATATATTTCTTCGTTTGCATTCTGTTTCCGTAATTTACAGATGCTGTAAACAAATATTCATTTATATTTTATATCTTTTTAACATATTCTATAAATATGTAATACGTATTTTTTTACTGTCTTTAAAAACATAAAACTTAATTTATGTCACATTAAATCACTGAATTTGGTTAATTGCTGCACTTTTTATTGAACTAGCTGACCCACCGAACTTCGTACTGCCTTAGAGTTAATAAATCTTCTGTTAAATTATCCGCAAAGTTCTATTAACTTTTTAATATTAAGATTAATTAAATTATGTTTAATAAAAGTTTAAAAAGGAGCTAATGCATGTGGCAACAAAGTAACCATGGTTAGTAACCACATTAGTTGTACTTGTGTCGATTATTTCCATTGAAGGACCTTGTGATTTACTAGGCGCGAGAATGAATAAAGTGGATGGTTTGCTTTTACTTCAATATTTACTACCTACATTAGCAGTGTGGTAACTTTTATTTTCTTCACTTTTAGTCTCTTAATATTAGTCAAGGATGGGGCATGTTCAGTTGGTTAGGTCTTTGCGATTGCAATCGTACGAGATTTGTTTTGGAGTAGGGAGTGCTGGGGGAGCTGAGGTAGGAGCGTTTGGTATTAGGCGCTGGTGGTTTGGGGTGGGTTGGAGAGCGTGGGGGTGGTGTTGACCGTGGAGGGGGATATATTATTTGACGGAGGGGGGAGTGGGGGTGGTGGGGGTCCCCTTGGCGGGGGTGAGTGACTGGAGTGGGCTTTGGGGGTGGGGGTATGGGTGACTGCGGCTTGAACACTTGCTGTCGGGGGGGGGGGGTTGTTGGTTGTGTGGGGGGGGTTGGGGGGGGGGTGGTGGGTGGGGGGTGTTTGGTGGTTGGGTGTGGGGGGGTGTGGGTGGGGGGGGGGGGGTGTGGGGTGGGGGGTGTGGGTTGTTGGGGGGGTGGGGGGGGGGGGGTGGGGGGGGGGTGGGGGGGGGGTTGGGGGTGGGGGGGGGGGGGGGGGGGTGGGGGGGTGGGGGGGGGGGGGGGTGGGGGGGGGGGTGGGGGGGGGGGGGGGGGTGTGGGTGGGGGGGGGGGGGGGGGGGGGGGGGGGGTGGGGGGGGGGGGGGGGGTTGGGTTTTTTGGTTTTTTTTTTTTTTTTTTTTTTTTTTTTTTTTGTTTTGGATTTAGCGATAATGTTCAGAGACACTTTATTAATGAATTCGTCCTTTGATGAGACGAAATGGAAAAATTCGACGAAAATGAAGTCAAATCTTTCCATTCGTCGAGAGGAGTACGCTCATTACTAATAGCTAGGAATTGATTGTAGAACTCTTCAACAGAAAGATCGTTTAGGAATTCCATCTTCTTCTTTGTCGTCAAAGAGTTATTATCTTATAATGCACTTCCCTCTACTGTGCTTTCAAAATTGGTCCATTTGTTCAAACTAAATGGTTCAATGCATCTCGATTATATTCACTTTTACAATTCAATTCTTGGTTAAAACCATCGCTCAATTCACGATTTGGATCAAAAGGCTGGATATATATCTCCTCATTCACCTATAGATTGTAATGTTCAAGCAAAGTTCACATACAGCAATAAATACTATATAAATACTATATCTGTAACAACTCGGCAATAATTAAAATAATATCGGCCCACGAACATTCACTAGCAACAACTGTAAGTAGCATTCGTCACTTATCTTCTTCTTCTTCAGATGCAAATCCACTAATGGATGTTAGCGATCACATTTTCCATTAATTCTCTATTTCTTGCAATATGTATCAGAGATTGTATGTCGTTAATCCCTGTCCATTGCCTTATGTTTCGGAGCCAGGACATTTTCTTGCGTCCCATTCCTCTCCTGCCTTCAATTTTACCCTCGATTATAAGTTGGAGGAACTGGTATTTTTCATTTCGCAAGATGTGACCTAGATACGCCGTTTTCCTTTTCTTAATGGTTTCGAAAAGTTGGCGTTCTTGGTTTATTCTTTTAAGGACATCTATATTTGTGATTTTCGCTGTCCATGGTATTTTTAGGATACGGCGATAAAGCCACATTTCGAAAGCTTCTAATCGGTTTATATCCCTCGTTTTGAGTGTCCAGCCCTCTACGCTATATAGCAGCACTGACCATACATAGCACTTAGTAAACCTTAGTCTCAGTTGAAGATCAAACTCTGAACAAGTCAGTACTTTCTTGAATTTTACGAAAGCTTGTCGAGCTTGCTCAATGCGACATTTTACTTCCCTGTCCGATGCCCAGTCTTATTATTTAAATTTACTCACTCTTTTAATGGACTTAGTATTCAGTGTTATGGTGGAGTTTTCAAGTGCATCTAAGTTTCTGGAGATGATCATAAATTTGGTCTTTTTGGTATTAATCTCTAATCCCATTCGCTTACTGTATTCTCCGATTATAGTGACAAGTTGTCGAAGATCGACTATGTTGTCACAAATTAAGACACCATCATCAGCATATCGTATGATGTTGATCAATACTCCATTCATCTTGATTCCCATCTTTGCATCCTCCAAAGACTCTT
This sequence comes from Diabrotica balteata, assembly GCA_918026665.1. Lineage (NCBI taxonomy): Eukaryota > Metazoa > Arthropoda > Insecta > Coleoptera > Chrysomelidae > Diabrotica > Diabrotica balteata. The sequence goes on from OU898277.1 coordinate 46,764,687, forward strand.
GAAATATGGCTTCCGAATAAATGTTAAATAAAAGAGGGGAAAGCACACATCCCTGTCGAACGCCTCTTCTTATATGTATGGGTTTGGATATAGAATTGTCTATTTTTAACTGTGCCGGTTGATGCCAGTACAAGTTTTCAATGCATCTTATGTCTTTTTGGTCTATATCAACTTTATTGAGAATCTGCATTAACTTGTGGTGTTGGACACGATCAAACGCTTTTTGGTAATCTAAAAAGCATAGGAACACATCCTTCCTCTGATCGTAAAATTTTTTACCAGCACCTGTATTGCTACTATTGCTTCTCGTGTTCCTAAACCTTGCTTAAACCCGAACTGGGAATCACTGATGTCCCATTCACATTTTTTGTATAATCTTTGATGTAGCATTTTTAAGAATATCTTTAAAGTGTGACTCATCAGGCTAATGAGTCTGTGATCCTCACATCTTTTTGCATTGACTTTCTTGGGCCGTCACTTATCAGATGAATTAAAAGTCCACATTTGATCTCAGAGTAGAGTAAATTGACGTTGGAGGTAACAATTGAGATAAATCAACTTCTTGTTTACTGGTTCCAGATGCTTCGCCAAATGTACAACAGTGGGATGTTGTATTTACTACATTGTATAATGAGGTACAAATTGTCTCATTGTAGCTCACATATCCATCAACTTGATAGTGCGTGATTTTCTCGATGGTATCGGGATTTTGAACACCAAAAAATCGCTATATCGACCTTTTGTTACATTTTTGCGGATGTATTTAACATATTTCGCTATTAGAGTCTGTTTTGGATAGAACTGCAAATACGGAACAAGTCATGTGTAGTCGACCACACAACTTATCCATTTTCACACAATCTTTCTATTTTACTTTCATTGTGATAGTTCTACCGTTACCATTCGCTGATTGACTATGACACATTGCGATACAAGTTAAAAATATTATTTTTCAATTAATCGAGGACCTGAACTTAAGTTTAAACCTTGTTCTATCATTTTCCGATATATTTTGGGCCTATTTCATTTTAAAACATTGTTTTTAATGTGTTAATGAAGCCCTTATGACAGGACTGGCGCTTATGACAGGACGGGCGCTCATGCTATACGGGCTTTTATAAGAGAGAAAAACAAGATCTAGGGTACAAATTTTGGCTGGTTTTAATTCTCATTGTACAAATAAGCGCCCACTTTGTATACGAGCTTTATTATCAATTAAAAAACATTAGTTTAATAGTCATTTATGCACCAATGGTGATATTAAGATGATTACGATTGGAAAGCATCATCATCTAGCGAGAGGGCCTCTGACCCGAGGGATGGATGTTGTTGTTGATGTTATGCTCGATGGGCATAATTATCCGGTAACACCAGTGATACACACAAAATATTTTCATATATATTTTGTAGGTGCGGTAAAAGAAAAAATGTCTCAATTTTAGTTTTTATATTATGTGAAGTGAAAAATAAAATTTCGTATGTACCACTGGTGTTAACGGTTGATTACGCCCATCGAGCAATATCCATCCCTCAGGCGAGAGGCCCTCTAGTTGGATTATGTTGCTCTCTGGGCGTAATTACCTTATTAACATTCTTGGTGCATAAATAACTATTAAATCATGATTTTTTAATTGATAAAAGTTTAAATCTGTAAAAAATTGTGCTCTAGATCTTGTTTCTCTTCTCTCTCTCTCTCTCTCTCTCTCTCTCTCTCTCTCTCTCTTATATACGCAGCAGCCCGAGCGCCTGTCCTGTCATTAACGATTCATTAACGATTAAAAGACAATATTTTAAAATAAAATAGGCCCAAAATACTTATCAGGAAATGATAGAACATGGTTTGAACTTAGGTTTGAAATTTAGGTTCTGGTGAATTCAAGACTAATGTTTTTTTACTAGTGTTTTTGACTCTTGAAAATTGTAAATTTGCATTTTTCTCAGTTTTAAATTATTTATAACTCGACAACGATCAAGTTTGCAGAAAAATTACAAGAGACTTATTTTGTTCGGAATGATTAAAACAATTCAAAAAATTGTTTAGGCTGTCCTAGGCCTTCAGGTCAAAATCCTACATTCAGTTTTTTACTTTTTGTTGTGCATGTAACGGGATTTAATTAAGCATCCACAAATCAGATTTAAGTAATCCAATTTAGTTTAAAATTTAAAATCCTTTCAATAATATTATTCATTGCTTATTGCTAAATGCGATTGTTTGTTTACGACCTTGAAAATATCGGTGTAACTAGAACACACACTGACCTAGTGAAATTTGCAATGTGATCAGAAGCTTATTAAATACTGTGTACAAATTATATTAGTAAAACATTATTATATAAAAAAACATACAAACAAACGCACGTGAGTTAAATATCTGAAAAATAACGGAAGTATATGATTATTAATAAGAATTAAGAATTAAGAGGGAACAGTCGAAGCTAATGTTGTGTTCCGTCACCTGGGTACTCTCTCTATTATTCTACTTAGAAAACCAATAAAGTAATTATGAGTATCCAGTAAGTTCGAGTTAATCAATCACATGCAGGCGGTAAACTACCCTAGAGTTCCACTATATCGAGCTCTTGATGTAAACAATCTAATAAACATTATAAGAATATACAACATTATTATATGCATGTCTTAATAATTTCGTCCATAAATTTTATAAATAGTGTTGGGCTAAGTGCTTCTCTCTATCTAATGTTCTATTATTACTAAATTACTAAGTATGAAATTGTTGTTCTCCTTGTATATTTTTTGTATCATTCTTAATAACTTATTGTTTATTCCTTATTATTTTAACTTTTTTACATTTATTTTCTGTCTTGGTACTATACCAAAAGCTTTTTCCATATCAAGGAATGCTACGGATATTTTATTTTTCTCTTGCAGCGATTTTTTTGTTATCTGTTTTAAAGTAAATATATAATTTTGTATACTCCTACCACTTCTAAATTACCTTTGTGCTTTGTCTAATGTGGGTTCTGTCGTGTTCTTAATCTTTTGTTTATTATTTTTTTAATAGTTTCATACATGTACAAAGTAACGTCAATCCTCTGTAGTTATTACATTCTCTCCTATCTCCTTTTTTGTATATGGGAATTATTAATAACCCTTTTCAATCTTCAGGTATATGTTCATTTTTTTTATATTGTATTCATTAGTTTAAGTAATATTTGTTCCCCATGTTTTTTTATAATTTCTGTTGCTATTCTATCCACTCCAGGAGCTTTCCCATACTTCAACGTTTGTTCTTCATTAACTTCGTCTTGGTTTATATCCGTTAGCAGTTATTCGAAGTGTTGTTTCCATCTTTTAGGTATTTCTTTTGCTTCCTTTATTAATTCTCTCTCTTTTTTCTTTTATTTTAATATGTATTGTACTTCCCATTTGTTCTGTCTTTCAGATATTGTTTTTATACTTTTTCCTTACTGTTACTTGCTTTTTTATTTCTTCGACCATTATGCTGTCTGTTTCTTTGTTGAGTCGTTTTTACTTGTTCCGCATACTTCCTTAGCTGCATCCAGTAGCAGGTCCTTATAGTTGTTCCATAGGTTGTTTATATTATTATTTTCTGTTTCTTTTATTGTTATAAGTTTTTCGTTTACTTTTTTCTCAAATATTTTTGCCATTTCTTTATTTCTTAGCTTATACGTTTTTATCGTCTCTTTTATAATTGGATTTGCCTTTCCCGTAATAATTTCCTTTTTCTTCTTTTTTATTCCTTTTCGTATCTTTGTTACTACCACGTAATGGTTACTGTCTATTTCGGGTCCTCTGTCTGTGTACTTTTGTATCTATTATTTTTCTTCTAACATTGCTTTCAACTAGTATATGGTCGATTATGGATTTTTCATTTCGATTTTTTACTTTTGTATTATACATGGATTTACCTTATGTTTATAAATGTATTAGTTATTTTCATTTTAGGCAGGCATATTTCAAAGCGAGACGTAGGCGAATCCTTGAAGCCTGGAGACACAAAAAAAACTAATTTTTGGTCCTACAATACAATATTTTTTTAAGATCGACATTCTAATGTACATTTTAATTCTTTATTTCATTTTATATAATAAAGTGATTAACACATAGTAGAGCTAGATACTGGATACAATTAACAAATTTGACAAACAACAAATTAAAAATCAACTGTCACTTAATAATATATCGCAAGTTTATTATCGTAGTAACGAAATCAAAGCAGGCTGTATTATAAGATAAGATAAGCTAATGCTGCTTAATAAGATAAGATAATAATCAAACAGAGATTGGAAAGATAAATAATAGGAATGGAAAAAGCTTTTGCTGTCCCCGAACGACCATTTTTCCGCATTACCGGTAAAACCTTATTTTCTGGACAAAAAATTGTCCAGAAAGTGTATATTGACGGTTGGTTAAAAAAATATTTATAATAAAAGGTATGCTTCTGTCCTACATATTATATAATTTAAATCAAATTCATAGCAGTATTTCTCATAAAATAAAATCTTGAGAACTTACAAATTAGACGCAACAGTTTCAAAAACGAACAATGTATATTTTATTATATTCATAAAATTAAAAAACACTAACATATTGTTTCTTTATATAACAAATAATAAATTAGGAACTAATGAATAAAAATGACAAAATAGAGTTTGCTACATATCGGCGTGATCTATTGTGCCAATACATTAAAACCTGTTATTAGCTTTAATTGGTTGTTTTTTTTTAATTTTAATTAGACGAAACCATTCTATTATATCGTGCAGCAAAAATCTTGTACATATTTGAATTATTACAGATAATAAATCGTTAATCAGTTCTCATTGATTTCCATAATGTTTTTTTAAAGTTTTGTAGTTGCTGAATGAAAATGATCGGGAAAATATCAAATTGGACAATGAACAAGAGCAAAAAGTTGTAAATATTTCAGTGAAGAGTAGATAAAAACACAAACATTTTTAAAAAATAGTAACAAATAAATTGAAATGAATTAAGAAATTATCAAAGAATACACACCGAAAAGAATATTTACTTTGATAAAGTGCACTTCGAACTGTAAGAATGTTGAAAGATTGGATTAAGGATACTGCTGCATAAAAACAGAGCCGATGTGGAATCAGATCATGATTAGTTAGCCGCTAAAATGAAAACTAATTTGAAAACTTGCAAGAAAAAAGATAGGATAATATCAATAGATGCAACTAGATTAAATCAAGCGCAAACCAGACAAAAAGTCATTGAAGAGATTCACAAAAAATTAACAAAATTAATAAAGATATAATATATATATATATATATATATATATATATATATATATATATATATATATATATATATATATATATATATATATATATAGATTAATATCACACAAGAGTGACGTTAATCTGAACAAAGTACAAGCCTGTGATTTAAGTGAATATTCAGTCACGATGGGTCACATTACAAACTATGACCAAGTAAAAATATTGACAAGGGACAGAAATCGCAACAAAAGATTATTTTTTAGAAATGTGTCTAATAAAAACCACACAAAATACTTTGAATAAAAGAGAAGACGAAATAATAAAAAAGTAAGAACTAAAAAAGGATACCAAATGGGAGAAAAATAACTTAAAATAATCTGCTATTCAGACGATGCAATACTATTCTCTCAAAGTTAAGATGATTTACAACGTATTCTGCACCAATTTAATATAACTGCCAGAAAATTTAACACGCTAATTTCCCCAAAAAAGAGTTTGACAGCAAATTTACTAAGATGTAAATTGGACCTGTAAGGTCAGATAATAGAATAAGTGATGGAGTTTAAATATCTAGGCATTACATTATCTAGCTACGGAAAGTTCGAAACCGAAGTGGAATATTAAGCGAATAGAGCAAACAGAGCTGTAGGCTGCCTAAATGAAACAATATGAAGAAATAAAAATATCGGGAAAGAAACGAAAGGCAGAATTTACAAAACAGTCATCAGACCAATAATGACATACGCGGCAGAAACAAGTCCTGACAAAAACAGGACAAAAAGGATGTTAGAAACAGCAGAGATGAAAACACTTAGAAAAATTGATGGTAAGACACTGTTACAGGACAAAGCTAGAAGTACAGATGTACATACGACGTAGATGCAAAGTGGAGGACATCAAGGACTGAGTAAAAAATAGAAGAGTAAAATGGAACCATCATATAAGCCGAATGACAACAAATAGAGTAGTAAAGACGGCAAGAGACGGTTCCTTAATAGGAAGACGATCATTAGGAAGACCACGAAAACGATGGAATGGCAACTTACTGGAGACACATTGAAAAACAGACAGAGTCACCTCTATATAAAAAGAAGAAGAAGATTTGTCTTTTGACGATTATGTTGATTCAATTATACTCACTATGATCTTTTTGTTATCTTTTCTCTTCCACCAGCGGAACTTCATTAGTGGTTCCATATGTTTCTTTTTATTTATTTATTTGTTTCCTCCAGGATTTCTAATGTAGTTTTTTTGGTTGTGTTTCTGGTATTTGTTTATATCTCATTTATAGCACAGGTTTACATAAGGCCATATATATTACAACAAGGACACAAAACTAAAATTAATAGACAGATATATAAGATAATATCCGAATTCTCATTTTCAACAAAACCGAAAATGACAGATTTCCGTTACCATGCATAGAGGAAATTCTGGACGCTCTATCAGGAGTGACATACTCTTTACACTTTAATATTTATTAAGGATATTATTACATGGAACTTGACTCAGAATCAAGACCCTTCACAGCATTCATAGTGGATAGGAGTACATATCAAAGAACACGCTTTTCAAGAGCTATGCCAATGGCGATGTCTGGCTTGAATTAGGAAAATATGCTTTTATATTAAATTTATATGCCTTAATTGTATTTTGAAAATTTGGAACAATATTACCAAAACTTAGTGAACGTATTACATTGACTACATAGTGAACGGATAAGAAAAGTTAATTTGGAATTAAACCCAAGTAAATGCAAATCAAACAAAAATTATAGCAATGAAATATAACACAACGCCAAAGTACGCTAACAAAACAATAATATTTATTATAATAATTACTATAGGAAATATATCAAACAGTTTGCAAAAAAGCTGCACCGTTAAGTAAATTGTCCATGAATAATAAAGAATTCGAATGTATATGACACACTGAAAATGTTATCATCAAACTCATCAGTCATGGGACTTCCATATTTATCTCAAAAATTTCCGGAAATACTGCTATAAATACCTACTTCAAAAATATATTAATTCAAACTTTATGGTTTAGAAGTTAGGATAGGGGCGATTTTTGACTCACACTGCCATTCTGTCGTTTTGTGCATATTAAATCATAAAAATATCGTGCACATTTGTTTATCATAACTCCCCTTCTCTCTCTCTCTCTCTCTCTCTCTCTCTCTCTCTCTCTCTCTCTCTCTCTCTCTCTCTCTCTCTCTCTCTCTCTCTCTCTCTCTCTTCAATTCTGACCCTCGGAAGGAGTGTAGGACCCCCTGAGTGTTGTAGTAGGAGTGATTTAGAAGGGCATACAGAAAATGTAGGTCCCAGTGCTAAAAATTTTTTTACTTCAAAAGGAAAATCTAATTTCTATTGATCAATAGAAGTTAGATTCTATGCGTCAACTAAAGTAAGGCATATCATCATCCAGCCTCAAGAGTCCACTGCTGAACATAGGCCTCTTCCTCATGTTTCCAACCCCGTCTATCTTGCGCCGCTCTTATCCAGTTTTTATTGAGTCTTCTTAAATCGTCAGTCCATCTTGTAGGTGGTCGACCGACGCTTCTCTTGTCTTCCCTTGGCCTTCATTCCAATAACCTTTTTGTCCATCGCCCATCTGTTATTCTGGCTATGTGTCCTGCTCATCTCCATTTTAGTCTGGCTATCTTCTCGATGATGTCAGTCACTCCGGTTCTTCTCCTGATGTCTTCATTTGTTATTCTGTCTCGCAGAGTTATTCCTAACATGGACCGCTCCATTCTTCTCTGCGTGACTCTCAGTTTGGTAGCTACTGCTTTAGTTAAGGTAAGTGTTTCTGCTCCGTACGTCAAGACTGGGAGGACGCACTGATCAAATACCTTTCTCTTTAGGCATGTGGGCAGCTCACTTTTAAAAGTTTCTCTCAGTTTTCCAAATGCTGCTCACCCAAGGCTGACTCTTCTCTTCAGTTCATGAGTCTGGTTATCTCTGCCAATCATAATTTCATGTCCCAGGTATTTATAGCTATCTACGAGTTCTATTTCTTTCCCACCAATACTGATGTTCTGGTTGGGCACCAAATTGGTCATGATTTTTGTTTTCGAGATATTTATATTTAAACCTACATTTTCTGTAGCCACAACGAGTTCCTGTACCATCTCTCTTGCCATACCTAGATCTTCAGCTATTATAAGTATATCATCGGCGAAACGTAAGTTGTTTAGGTATTCTCCATCTATTTTTATTCCCTTTGTCATCCAATCCAAACTCTTAAAAGCATGTTCTAGCACCGTATTAAAAAGTTTAGGTGACATTGGGTCTCCTTGTCTAACTATTTTTATGCGATTACTGTTAGTATGTAATCTGACAGTGGTTGTTGCCTGCAGGTATATTTTGTATAATAATTTAGTATATCTATAATCTAGCCTGCATTCTTTAAGCGCCTGTAATATTTTGCTTAGCTCAACTGTGTCAAAGGCTTTGTGAAAATCGATAAATATTAGAACTAGAGGTTTATTGTATTCCACTGCTTTCTCTATTAGGGTTTTTATACTTTGTAGATGGTCATTTGTTCCGTAACTTTTTCGGAATCCTGCCTGTTCCCTTGGTTGATAAGTCTCTAATTTTCTTTTCATTCTCTTAACTAGTATTCGCGTAAACAACTTATATATATGGCTGAGGAGGCTAATCGGTCTGTAATTCTCTAAATTTGCTTTGTCTCCTGCTTTGTGTAATAGAATCATAGTAGCGTTGTTTCAGTCTGTTGGAATATTGGCGCTGTGAAGGCAGATATTGAAAAGTTGTTTAATTTTTTCAAGTAATACATCCCCTCCAATTTTTAGTGCTTCTGATACTATTCCATCTTCACCCGGGGTTCGATTATTTTTCATTTTCTTCAGGGCATAGAAATTTATATATGTTCTATCTCATAGAATATTAAGTAAAAATTAAAATTGGAAGTTAGATCATAACAGAATTTTTAGTAAATAAAAAGTTGAACGAAGGGTTGGGCGCCAACTATTTTTAGAATAAATATAGTAAAATAAAAGAGACAAATTAATAAATGAATAAAATCGAAAGAAGTTAAAATAAAACATTTATTTAAAGAAAGAGAACAAACATGTGAAATTTATAACGTTTCATGGCCTTGTGCCATTAATTTTGGCCTTTTAATTTTGTGGAAGGTCAAACTGAAATGAAATGTAGTCTAGTATTTGGCCCATATAATAAAAATAATATGCCTTGTACGCCAGCAGCGACATCTATACGAAGCAATAAAAAGTCGGAAGACCTGTCTTCGATAGCAAATTAAAATTAAATGCAATCTTTTACTTTCATTTTAAGGTCTTTACTCTAAAGAGTAAAAAAGATGGTGTTTTCGAAGGTGCAAACTGTATATGCACCTCGGAATAAAAGTCTATATTTAATATCGTTCAATAGCTTCTAGTAAGAGGCTTTGAATTTGCGGTTCCCCTAATTTGCTATCGAAGAGTGGTCTCCCGAATTCTCATTGCTTCATAGCTATATTATATAATATACTACATTTTTGGTATTATTCGTCTATTTTTCGTGCAAAAGTAGAACTACACCTACTCTCTTTTTGCTCTCTTCTCTTTAAAGACACTTATATTATCCATTATAAACCAAAAAATCGCCCAACCGTCCAACCATACTTTAAATTTTTTTCATTTAATATTCTAGAACTTTGTCTTCTTAATATTCCTTTTAACAATCAAATTAACAGATTAAATTTACTTTTGTGATTTGAAGCTACTACAACTGAGAGAAAAGTGATTTTTTTGTATACCTTCTGGACAATATCCCCACGCAACTTTCATATTTATAACTTTTACGCTAATAATATTTTGGTGAAATTTTATAATTATCTTAACCGTGTCTATATTTGAAAATAAAATGATTCTAAAAACCAAATCCAAAATTTTACGGAAGGGCAAAAACCACTGGATATTACCAAGAAGCTTTAATATTGTTCTGAAGCTATTTTCTTGTGGCATTGTAAATTAATTACTATTTAACTGGGAATAAGCTACAATTAAAGATAAAAATACGTTTATTGACGTTTCAATTTCCACTTCGGAAATCGTTCTCAAAATACAAACAGTAAATTAAACAAATTTTGTTTTTTGTTACATAGTGAAAAATTCTTCTAATAATTTAATTTTATCTGACTCATTTATATTGACAATTCAGACATACATTATGCATTTTAAAGTAGACGACTTTAAAATGATATTGCCAATATTGTTGAGTTGCGCTCCTTTGGCGACTTTACTTATAATATAGTTCATTCGATTACATGAAATCAATTTAACTTGAGAATATCCGTCAGAAAAAAATCATAGCATGTAATTCGTCTTTAAAAAGACAAACACATGACATGATGACAGTAAAATTCTCCTGTTAGTGATTCCATAGTAAATTATGAGGGAAAAACCAGCAAAAAAACCTCATAACACTATCCCGACATTGTAAGTATTTGTTCGTGAATTTAGTTTACCTTCAACAAACATCAAAATTCTGATTTTAAATGTTACGTTATTTAAAAAACATAAATGATGTATCCTGTATATGTTACTGACTTACTATTACTGGTATTTTCTTATTAATAATTTCCTCTTTCAATATTGGTAACCAGCTCCTACTACATTCTGCCGAGGAATTTGCGACACAATTGGCCTCATTTAGCATAATTAGAGCCGCTTCTTTGATTTTTCTTTTTTTACCATCCGTTTCTTTTAGGACTACATTTGAATTATTCCATTGAACCCTATGTTCATTATCCCATGCGTGTTTACATATTTGAGATCTATCAAATTCTCGATTTTTAATATAAGATTGATGTTCACTTGATTGATTTTTATATTCATTGATTGAATAGGCCTTGATGATTTACCTAAATATAACTGATCGCATTCACAAGGTATTTTATAAATGCAATTCTTTGTCCTTTCTTGTTCATTGTTAGGTTTGGTTTTGGACAAAATAGATCTCAACGTGTTTGTTGTTTTGAATGTTGTTGAAACGTTGAATTTATTTCCTATTCTTTTAAGTTTTTCTGATAATCCTTTTATGTATGGTATTGTTATTTTCCTCATATTATTCCTTGTGTATGCTGTAGGATCTCGTTCTAAGTTGTTCCGTTCTATTCGATCGATTGTTGAAAATTCCTTATTTATAAACGATAAAGGATAATCATTTTTTAATAAAACAGATGTTAACAAACGTTTCTCCTTCAAGAACGAATTTTCGTTAGAACAAGTAATTTTGATCTATCGTATAAGGATTTAATTATTCCCTTTTTTACATTAATATTGTGATTTGATTTGAAATTTAAATATCTATTAGTGTGTTTTGGTTTTCTATACACCTGAGTCTCATATCCAGTATTGTTCTTAGAGATTAAAACACCCAGGAAAGGTAGCGTGTTATTATATTCCTTTTCCATGGTAAATGTTATTGCATTTATAAAATACCTTCTGAATGCGATCAGTTTTATTTAGGTGAATCATCAAGGCCATTAAATGTTAGAATAAGTGAACATCAATCTTATATTAAAAATAGAGAATTTGATAGATCTCAAATATGTAAACACGCATGGGATAATGAACATAGGGTTCAATGGAATAATTCAAATGTAGTCCTAAAAGAAACGGATGGTAAAAAAAGAAAAATCAAAGAAGCGGCTCTAATTATGCTAAATGAGGCCAATTGTGTCGCAAATTCCTCGGCAGAATGTAGTAGGAGCTGGTTACCAATATTGACAGAGGAAATTATTAATAAGAAAATACCAGTAATAGTAAGTCAGTAACATATACAGGATACATCATTTATGTTTTTTAAATAACGTAACATTTAAAATCAGAATTTTGATGTTTGTTGAAGGTAAACTAAATTCACGAACAAATACTTACAATGTCGGGATAGTATTATGAGGTTTTTTTACTGGTTTTTCCCTCATAATTTACTATGGAATCACTAACAGGAGAATTTTACTGTCATCATGTCATGTGTTTGTCTTTTTAAAGACGAATTACATGCTATGATTTCTTTCTGACGGATATTCTCAAGTTAAAGTTGATTTCATGTAATCGAATGAACTATCTTATAAGTAAAGTCGTTCCAGGAGCGTAACTCAACAATATTGGCAATATCATTTTAAAGTCGTCTACTTTAAAATGCATAATGTATGTCTGAATTGTCAATATAAATGAGTCAGATAAAATTAAATTATTAGAAGAATTTTTCACTATGTAACAAAAAACAAAATTTGTTTAATTTACTGTTTGTATTTTGAGAACGATTTCCGAAGTGGAAATTGAAACGTCAATAAACGTATTTTTATCTTTAATTGTGGCTTATTGCCAGCTAAATAGTAATTAAATTATTGTAGGTATGATAAAGTAAGTCAATAGCTTACAAAATCAAAAGAAGCTTTACATTTAGTTAACATCAGTGTATTGTAACTTTAGAGGACTGAGTTACTTATTAGACAGATAATATTCATTTCTAATTTTGTTAAAAACATTTTTGGAACAAATCAATATAGATAATTTTCATTCGAATTCATTGTGCCAAACATGGTCGACTCTTCTTCAGGTATTGTAATTTTACAAATGAAGACCAAAGGAAAAAAACTTGATAAGTCATATTTTTGGTTTTGTTCAGAACATTTTTTAAGTTTAAAACTCTGTGATTATGTTGAAGTACATCTTACAATTAATCAGTAATAACATGATAAAACTTTGCTATATTGATTGTTGGTTTACATTTTAGTTTTTATTTTAATTTATACTACATATTAATGGTATTAATTGTTTTTTTTTTCATCTACATGGACTTAACAAGTTTTTCCCCTATAAAAAAGGACTTATCACGTTATTTCCATATAAAATCATTGGTTTTCGATTTTTTGAAAAAAAAAAAAAATAAAACAGAAATAGGGCAAATATATTTTATTACAAAAAGTTTCAAATAAAACATTGCTATAAAAAACATTTTACGGTATAATTCCAGTTTTCATGTCGCATGTCATTATTGCCAACTACTAGAATTACCTGGACTTATCAACGTTTTCCCCTGTTTGGAATGTACATGTCAAGTTCTTTTCCTGTACAGGGTTTTTTTAAACACTTGACTTTTATTACTCTGATTTGCGACTCTTAGAAACTATGTAATTAAAAGTTCAAAGTGGTATTAAAAACGAAAAATGTCTAAAATTGGACTTATCAAGTTCATTCTCTGTGGTCTTCAAATATTTTTAAAATCTTCGTAGATCGTCATCTTTTGTCAAAGGAAGTATTTCCGTTATATCATATCATGTCTTTTTCGTCTCTTAGAGATTAAGACACAAACATTTCGCATATATTACTTCTATATTAATACCTTATACCTTAGAAATTTTAATTTGTCTAATGAGCATAATCTGATAAAATCAATGTTATCTCAATTTAGCAATAATTACAAACAGATTTACAAAGATGGTTAGAAAATATGCAAGAGCGTAGGTATTTGAACACACACACACAATTTTAATAATTATTCCTCCAACGTTTAAACTTCCGTGTGGAGGAATCGAATTATTCTTTTTGCTTTTACAATATCTGAACTTGACCAAATTTAATGTAGTCCTGAAAGTGCCTTTTAAGGAGTTAACTGCGAATGAAAAACAGATATATCTTACTTACCATTTGTTTATGTGGATATAGAGTTGTGTTTTCTTCATTTACTTGTAGGTTTTTAATAGCATACCAAATGCTGCATTAGAATCTCATAATCAATTAAAATTCAATAAAAATATTAGTTGTTTAAATAAAAATGGTTTTTACCGAGTTTTCTCTCAGGTGGTCATTTATCTAAAAATTTCTGTCTTTAAGTTTCAATGTTTTTATTTATATTAAATTATAAAAAATTATTATTAATGATGCGCTAGAACAATTTGAGGAACATCGAATTTATATTTTAAAAGACCGACAATTCGTAATCCCAATAATGTGATATGATAAATAATGAACTGCTTAATATTCTCAATACTGACATACAGACGTTAACCTTTGATCTTGTGACAAGCGAAAAGAAGAAAAATGGAAGCCACTGAAATGTTTCATTCGAGAAGAATATTACGAATTTTATAGACCGACCACAGAACAAATTATTCAATTTTAAATGAGCTATAGGTCAGCAAACAGCTTTCCAGCAAATCCATCTCCAACAATTAAAATACTTTGGGCATGTTATGAGAGCAGACACAGCAAAGATGGAAATACTTATTATCTAAGGAAAGGTAGAAGGTCTAAGATTACGATGAAGTTCCCTAGCAAGATGGATAGAACAACTAACAGGAATATGCAAAAGAGCTACGCATCATTTAAAAGAAATGACTAGGGACAGAGATCTTTGAAACTAGCAATACACGTCATAATGACCACTACACTCCTTCCGGGGGTCAGAACTGAAGAGAGAGAGAGAGAGAGAGAGAGAGAGAGAGAGAGAGAGGGAGAGAGAGAGTGAGAGAAAAAGAAAGAAGGAGAGTTATGATAAATAAATTTTCACGATATTTTTATGATTTAATATTATGCACAAAACGACAGAATCGCAGTGTGAGTCAGAAATCGCCCCTATCCTAACTTCTAAACCATAAAGTTTGAATTAATATATTTTTGAAGTAGGTATTTATAGCAGTATTTCCGGAAATTTTTGAGATAAATATGGAAGTCCCATGACTGATGAGTTTGATGATAACATTTTCAGTGTGTCATATACATTCGAATTCTTCATTATTCATGGATAATTTACTTAACAATGCAGCTTTTTTTGAAAACTGATATATTTTCTATAGTAATTATTATAATAAATATTGTTTGGTTAGCGTACTTTGGCGTTGTGTTATATTTCAAATTAGCTTTTCTTAGCCGTTCACTACATAGTCAATGTAATAAGTTCACTAAGTTTTGGTAATATTGTTCCAAATTTTCCAAATACAATTAAGGCATATAAATTTAACATAAAAGCATATTTTCCTAATTCAATCCAGACATCGCCATTGGCATAGCTCTTGAAAAGGGTGTTCTTTGATATGTACTCCTATTTACTATGAATGCTGTGAAGGGTCTTGATTCTGAGTCAAGTTCCGTGTAATAATATCCTTAATAAAAAGTAAAGTGTGAAGAGTATGTCACTCCTGATAGAGCGTCCAGAATTTCCTCTATGCATGGTAACGGAAATCTGTCATTTTCGGTTTTGTTGAAAATGAGAATTCGGATATTATCTTATATATGTGTCTATTAATTTTGGTTTTGTATCCATGTTGTAATATATACGGCCTTATGTAAACCTGTGCTATAAATGAGATATAAACAAATACCAGAAACACAAATAAAGAGACTACATTAGAAATCCTGGAGGAAACAAATAAATAAAAAGAAACATATGGAATCAATAATGAAGTTCCGCTGGTGGAAGGAAAAAGATAACAAAAATATAAAAGTGAGTATAATAGAATTAACATAATCGTCAAAAGACAAATCGTCTTCTTCTTCTTTTTATATAGAGATGACTCTGTCAGTTTTTTCAATGTATCTCCAGTAAGTTGCCATTTCATCGTTTTCGTGGTCTTCCTAATGATCGTCTTTCTATTGAGGAACCGTCTCTTGCCGTCTTTACTACTCTATTTGTTGTCATTCGGCTTATATGATCGTTCCATTTTACTCTTCTATTTCTTACCCAGTTCTTGATGTTCTCCATCTTGCATCTACGTCGTATGTACATCTGTACTTCTAGCTTTGTTCTGTAATAGTGTCTTACCATCAATTTTTCTAAGTGTTTTTATCTCTGCTGTTTCTAACATCCTTATTGTCCTGTTTGTGTCAGGTCTTATTTCTGCTGCGTATGTCATTATTGGTCTGATGACTGTTTTGTAAATTCTGCCTTTCGTTTCTTTCTCGATATTTTTATTTCTTCATATTGTTTCATTTAGGCAGCCTGCAGCTCTGTTTGCTCTATTCACTTGATCTTCCACTTCGGTTTCGAACTTTCCGTAGCTAGATAATGTAATGCCTAGATATTTAAACTCCATCACTTGTCTGACCTTCCAGGTCTAATTTACATCTTAGTAAATTTGCTGTCGTACTCTTTTTTGGGGAAATTAACGTGTTAAATTTTCTGGCAGTTATATTAAATTGGAACAGAATACGTTGTAAATCATCTTAACTTTGAAAGAATAGTATTGCATCGTCTGCATAGCAGATTATTTTAAGATATTTTTCTCCCATTTGGTATCATTTTTTAGTTCTTACTTTTTTATTATTTCGTCCATAATCAAGTTGAACAATAGAGGACTATGGGAATCTTCCTGTCTTATCCCATTACCAGCTTTAATAGGGTTTACCATTATATAACCATTAAATAACCACAATTAAATGCTCGAGTAATTAAAAATAGTTTTCTAACAGCTCTTTCTGACAGTATTGTTGTAACGCTTTCTGACAGTATTGTTTCTTGCAAGTCAACATTACTTCGAGTGTGGAGCTACCAGTGGAAGGAATACTCTTGTGTGAATCAAAATAGATACTCGACAATTCAGCTAGATATTCCCAAATTTTTTTGGTACAAGTCTTTTGAAGCTTCAAGAAGGCACATAACTTCCATTATTAGAATACGTTTCGGACACGCATGTTATCCTAAGCGCTTATTTAAAATAAAGGTTTTGGATGATGATAAATGTGAACATTGTCGAGAGGAAAGTTATTTAGATCATATATTGTTTGGTTGTTCTAAAAACAGAGTCTACTCATCCAAACTTATAAATGATTTATTAAAATATAAAATAGCAGCTCCTTGGAATATACTACATTTATTATCTTGGCTCTCTAGATATTTACAACTCTTTAATTAAATTTTAAAAGACAGCAAATTATCATTATAATTCTCTAAAAATTATTTAGTTAATCTACCTTTGGTTTAAACCATTTGTATAACTTCCTCCTCTCCGTGACCTAGTGTTGTTGTGTCTTATATAAATCAATGCCTTGATAGGTCACTAGGCGAGAAAAGTGCCTTCTCTAGCCTTTCTTTACCCCAATAAAAACAGCCCTTTTTATTGACTCCAACCCACCCAAACCTAGTTATGTTTTCCCAAATGAATCAACAAGGACTTCTCATTATTTTAGAGTAAAACGTTGGTGAAAAGTTTATTTTAGAGTTTACAACGATAGTTTATCCAAAAAATACTTAAGGAAATGTATTGTTAATACACAAACTATCAACTTTGCATCTATTTCAAATCTAAAAATATCATAATCTGTTCTAAAGCAGCTTATCTGATAAAATATATTTAGGAAATACTATTAAATCCGGATTATAATGAAGAAGACCATGTGTGGGTATGTGTACCGTCTCTAATTATCTCAATTTGAATTTAAAATGATGCGGCCGACCCTGTGCTGGCGTTGGTCTACCACTTAAAACGTCTTCTTGTGAATTATTGTTTTGATGTAATTTGAATCTAGTATATAAACCGCGGGATCTTCTCAAATTTCATATTGTGTGATATCTTCTTCACCAAAGATCTTTAAGTAACAAATAATATGATTAAGCTGGTGAGTTGTTTAGTTATATTTTATTGATCATGTGTGTGGCAATTGCGCGCAGTATTAAAAGTGTTTTTCTTCAATATTTTAATTTTGTAATTGATCAATCGACAGTTTTCAAAATTGATTATGAAAGTTTCCTATATCGGTCCTTGATAGACATAATATATTTTTTATTTGAAACTGCCCAGTTTCTATGTTTTTTTAATATTCCCTCTATATTTTTGTATAACGTTATTACAACTAATAATAATTCAAGTATTTTTTTCCAATAACCGTTAAAAAACTATAGTTTGGCCTTATTATTATTTTAATCTTAAAAATACTCTTAACTTATTTAGGAACAGTAATGTTAATTAATCTCTTAATCGTAATCCATGCTGCACTTTTTGAAGGAGTCGATTGGCCTCTTAGACCTTTGCAGACTGCAACATAAAAAACCTTTTGTGTACAGATGAATAATTTTAACTTGTTTTAGTCCAAAAGATTTAGACTTCTAAAAAAAGCCTGTTATTTGTTTCAAAATTACCTTTGCGACTTGATCAAATTTCAAAAAGATCACTTCCTAGAATTTATGGCTTTAGTGAATAATACCCTTCAACTTCATACAATATGTTCAGCCATTTCCTCCGCAATTTCGCAGCCGCCTTAACCCCTATATCTACTTGGAAGCAACAATTATTAATATAATTATTTACGAAATATTTCGATCATATATTCGTCTCTTTTTAACTGATTATATCTAAGTACCTATATATCCACAACTTTGTGCTTCATAGCTTTGTGCTCAATATTACTCAGAATTTCATAATGAAATTGTGGATCCCATAATATAGCTAGTATTAAATTTAATTTAAAATGTGCCACCATACAGTGATAACCTCAATATCCCAGGGACTCTTTTCTATCAACTTAAATAAGCTACGGAGCTATACATCCATTACAAGTTTGTAGATAAATAAAAAAGAATATTTATAAGAATAGGTTTATAGGTTCATGGAATGTTACCTTATTAGTTGCTGTGCGAAATAGTCCCTCAGTTGTCATATCGCACCACTGTCTAATATTGAGAGCTTTTTACGTTCTATCCATTTTTTGCCATTCACTTTTTCTTGTATAAGAAGGAGAGGTAGTTGTTATTTGAGTCCTTTAATTATGTGTCAAAAATAATCCGATTTTCTTCTCCTTATGGCGTTCAGCAGCTGGCGTTCAGTGTCCATCTTTCTGAGAACACTCTCATTGGAAGTGTGCGAGAACCATAATAATCTTAAAACCCAACGGTAACAGCACATTTCAAACGATTCAAATTCGTTCAACGTTGTTGCTTTTAGAGTCTATGTCTCGCAACCATAAAATAGGATCGAGCAAACATAACACTCAAAACCATTTTTTTGAGGATTTAGTGACAGATTTCTAGTACACAGAACTAGTTTTCATGTCATGAAGACATCTAATAGTAGCCTAATTCCTGTTATTATCTTCTTATCAGAGTCTACATTTGTGTGCAACTAACCAGCTGCCTAGATATTTAAAATAAATGACACGTTCTACTTTTTCTTCATGAATCCAAATTTGCTGTTGAGCTATACTTATTTTGTCAAGTGCCATCTACTTTGTTTTCCCAGCATTAATTTTGAGAGCTTTATTTTAGCTTGCTTCATTTATCAAGTTTAACGGTGTTTAAAAGTCTTCTACACCTTCTGTAAGAATGACTGTATCATTAGCAAATCTAGCATTTATTTTATTTTCTTTGGTGTGCCATCCAAGGAGTTCCTGAATATTTCCTCGAATTATAAATTAAAAAGATTTGGCGATAATACTTAGTCTTGTGGTACTCCACGTTATATGGGCAGTTTTGCAGTATAGCCGTCTTTGATTTTGACACATGCTACTTGGTTATAATACAGATATTTTAATAGTTAAATCCTAATTATCCAATTCTGCTGTCCCTAAGCATTTAAAAACTTGAATTGTACAGTGTTTGAATTGCTTGGTACAGAAGTTATAGTACACAACTTGTATGGTGAATTGATTTCGCAAGAGTGCTGTAGTTTGTTGTACCTTAATTTTTTAAGTTAGGTTACAATAATTAATAACAATAACATAATTCTTTTTCTTCTTTAAGTTGCATCTTCTATCGAAGGTATGCGGACTGCGGAAGGTTGACTGCCGCTCTAAAAAGTTCTGCACTACTGCATTCAAACCATTCCCTTAAGTTCTTAAGCCAGGATATTCTTCGTCTTCCCCCATTTCGCTTTCCTCGGATTTTGCCTTGCATAATAAGTTGTAATAATGCGTATTTTTGCCCTAATTCTCAGGCGTAGTTCTAACCTTATATCCCGACAACAAAGAAACTTTTTAAGTTTAATGAATGATGCACGTGTCATTTCAATACGTGTCTTAATTTCTTTGGTTTCGTCTACATCTGATGTTATCCATGTTCCTAAGTATTTATAGTTATTAACACTCTCAATTGCAGTATCTTCAATAGTCAATTGAATATTTGCATGTGCAGATTTAGTCATGATCATGCATTTAGTTTTCTATAAATTTATCTTCAGTGCGTACTCATGGCAGCGTTTATTAAGGCGTTGCATTAAGTTGTGTAAATCATTGTTGTTATCCGTCATTATTACTGTATCGTCTGCAAAACGTAAGTTATTCAAAACTTCTCCATTGATAGATATACCTTTTATTGAGTCTGAGAGCGCTTCTTGAAATACCACTGTAGACATTGAAAAGTAGTGGGGACAGCACGCAACCCTGGCGGACTCCTCTCTGTATTTTGATATTTTGGGTGTACTGGCTGTCAACTCTTACCTTGGCAGTTTGATTCCAATATAAATTAGATATAATTTTCATATCACGACTGTCAATATTTTTGCTTTTTAATATATCTACAAGCTTTTTATGTTGAAACTTATCAAATACCTTTTCAAAGTATACAAAACATAAGTACATGTCTCGATTCATGCCATTGCATCTCTGAGCCAGCACATTCAAGCCGAACAAAGAATCTCTTGTACTCATACCATTTTTAAATCCAAATTGTGTGTCACTAATTTCATATTCTAAAGTTTTAACAATTCTGCTGTGAATTATTTTCAAAAATGTTTTAAGTTTGTAACTCATTAAAGCTATTGTTCTGTGATCTGAGCAAGTTGTTGTACTTGGCTTTTTGGGAATTGCCACAAAGGTCGATTGCAGCCATTGTCTGTGAGCAAGTTTTTATGATATAAGTGCCACTCATTATCAGAAACCGTTTCTAAATTAGTTTTATTATTATTTGAGTTTCTTTTATTTATAAAGCCCAACAGGCCAAAAAGCCTAGGGCTAAAATACAATTAATATAATACTTATATATCAGAAAACTTGTATCAAGTAGGGTGGCTTCTTGTCAAATCATGACTTACTACTCTTGTGTATTCCTCTCTGTTTGTTGCTTTTTCTTCCCTCTTTTTTGTGAGAACCTTTCTGTATACTATTAAATCATCTTCAACTGGGTCGTACATTCTTTCTTTTCGTGATTGGTCTCCGTTTTAGGATCATCTTTGTCATCCTCTTCCCATCCATCTCACTCTCTGTGCCTTTATGAAGCGTCTGATGTTTTGTTCAGTATACAGTTTCTTTAGGTTCATGTTTGTTCGTCTCACCCAACCTTCCACCGTATTTTGCCCCTACATATAGCTATAGCATTTTCCTTTCCCATCTTGCCAATTTCTCCGTATTTGCTTTTTTCATTATCCATACTTCACTACCCTATGTCACTGAGGGCCTTATTAACATTTTATATATCCTTAACTTTATTTTTCTCGATACATATTTTGATTTCATCTGTGATCTTAGGCTTTTCATCTTTTTGTTTCACTTTGCCAATCTGGCATTCAGTTCCAATTCTTCTTCACCTTTCTTTTCTATAATTAGCCCCAGATACGTAGAATGGACCTTTCTCTCGAATATATTTCCTTGATTCATTACCCTTGAAAGTAAACTGTCCTTCTTCTTTTTTGCTCTGTATATCCGAGTATCACATATTTTGGCTTTTTCTGGTATATTTCTAAGTTAAAATATTTAGCCTTTATAATTGTTTATAAGATTTCTTAATTCTATTCTTGTTTTCGCTAGAATAGTAAGATCCGGTCATTTTAACTCTATTTCTGATTATTTTCTCCAATACCAAATTTAAAAGCAGCAGCGTAGATAACTGATTACTTTATGCTTATAACAGGTAGTCTGAATTTCGATGAATTTTTGATGTAAAAATCTGTTGTGGTACTAATATATCAACTCTTAAACCGGCCTGATTCTCATCTAGTTTATCTTCAGCAAATTTGTTGAGTCTCTTTCTTAGCATCCTGGCTATCTTATTACAAGTATCCAACAGAGCAATAGTTCTATAATTTTACATGCCATTTATATAAGGGTCTTAGTGAAGCTTTGGTCCAATCTTTGGTAAATTTTTCATCTTTTCATATCCTCTTGATAAGGCTATACATTCTTTTTTTATAGTTATTTCCCCTCATTATTTAGCATTTCCGTAGATATTTCGTTTTCTCCCGATCTTTTGTTACTTTTGAGCCCACTGATTATACTTTTAATCTCTCCTTCACTAGGCAGTTCTATTATTATGCCATCATTTTCTATAAGAAAATTTTCGTTCTCATCTGTATTTTGTCCATTCAGTAGTTAACTAAAATGTCTCCCATATATTCTTCACTGATTTTTTATCTCTCTTTAGATCGTGAGCGTTCCATTTTTCGCCGTAAGCCATTTGTGGTATTTTTTTCTTTTCATGTTTCATATTACCTAATTACCCTATCTATCTAAGATATTACCTTTTAGTTTTGAAGCAGAAAATAGCACAGATGGCTAACAGATAAGTAGAGGAGTGAGACAAACACTTATTTTAACAACCACTTAAAAACTATACAGAAGAGTTCAACATAAATGGAATAATATTCGTTATGGAAGATAGCCATTATCGCTGAACATGAAAAAGACCTGCTAACGCTACTAAGCACAATTTGCAAGTCTGGGAAACAGTTTGGTTTAACAATAAATATACAGAAAACAAAAGCCGTAGTTATCAGTAAGAGGGGTAAAGTCATAACAAGGATTCAGATAAATAATGAAGATATGAAACAAGTGGACAAAATGGAATATTCTGGATTACTGAAGATCTAGATTTGGAATTAAAAATTTGATCAAGAATGAAGCAATCAAAAGCAGCCTTTTGATAAGGAAGTTTTTGAGTAATTTAAAACTCAATCTATAACTCCGATATCGCATATTAGAATTAAAGAAAGCTTTAAAGATGTATCTTTTGGATCTGTCCATGTGGCATGGACAGATCATATTACGAAAGAAATGGTGTTGCATATACTGAGAAGAGACAGAGTTTTGATCACCATTAAAAGCAAAAAGGCAGCATATTTGGAGCACATACTTAGAAGTGATAATTAAAAGATTTTATTATCTGTGTTATTTGTTCTTTCTTGTTCATCGTTCCCTAGGTTAGGTTAAATTAGCTAAGGATATATTTATAGCTAATAAGTGTTTCTCAAAGTTACTTATTTGATTGGATCTTGGAAAGCATTATGGAAACTCTATAGAAAGACAAGAAATTCTTGTTTGTAACATTGCGCTTCCCCTTTTTGCTTGCCTTCCATTAAAAGTCTTCCATTAATAATATATAAACGTGTTTAATACCATTTAAAATTGGTACTAAAGTGGTAAATCATTTTCTTCTTTTAAACACTTTTTTATATTCTAATAACTAAATATCCTCTTTTTTGTTAACGGGCATTGCTAATGACTTTTACAAGATGTTGGTTAATGTAAATTGCGCTGTTAAGAGTTTTTTTATTTACATATTCCCTGAATCGTAACAAATTAAACAAATATTTTGATTATAATGCAAGGCTGCAATACATTATATCTATATCGTTTGTTACGAACAAAGGTCTAGGTAAAACTTTTTTAATAAAATGATACAATATAAACAGTTAGAATTAATAATTTATTTAAATTCTATAAAAAATTGTAAGATATAAATGATAATATTTGTATAAAATACACATCCTTGAAACAATAAATGTAAAACTGAATAGAGGTATAGACTCCAATATTTTGGCAAAATAATAGTGTGATGCTTTTTATACCTGCTATTTGATATTAGATTTTACAAGAGGCAAGCAAAGCTTTTTCATTCACAGTCAAAGTTTTGTATTAAATGATTTTTGCTTTTCATGTGATTTTAATTTAGTCTCGAAGAATTCTCGGGGGTTGTTAACGTTTTCACTGTGAACCGTTTCCAATCGTCTTTTAAGTTTATTAGGTTCTATGCTGTAAGCTGCTAAATTTTTTTATATTTATATAATAAGAATATTTACTTGATTTTATTTTTAGAACCACTCTCGTCTGTGCTCTTGTTGATGCTTCACTAGTATTGAATGTTCGCTTATGTCCAGTTAAAAATTTATCCATGATTTTGTATAATTTATATTTACTGCTTGGGATATTTTAATTTCTGAACTGCAATTAGAAACGCGAAGAGAGACATCTGTCCCTGGTGTTGCCACATATGAATAAATTTGCTTATTCTCGGTAATTTGGTAATTAAGGTTTTACTGTAAGTTTAGCTTAAAAACACTTAAGGTACATTATTATTGTATACATATAGTGTGTCCGTAAAGTATGGAATAAATTCGATATTTTCTAAATGAAAAGCCTTCTTAAAAAAATCTAAAACACGTCGATTTTTAAGTTTAATGTTCTACATTTTACAATAAAATTTCATTATATAAGGTGATACACATACGTAATCGGCTCTTTTTTTTAAATACAACACCCTGTATTTTAGGACATTTTTAGATCGATAAAAATGAGCTGCTTCCAAAAAAGTATAATACTGAGGATCTAACGGATATAATTTGAAAGATATGCGCTTTAAAAATTAATTTTTATTGATTTCTAAGATTAATAAATTATAAATAAATTATAATAAATAACTTAAGTAAGTAATCCAGTAATTAATACATGAGTTTATCTTAAATGTTCGAATTGTAGCTCTTGTTGTATTTGACAGTAACCCAAACGTTGTACAAATTCTTGAAGAACCTTGTTTATGGTTTATTGAGAAATATTGTTTATTTCTTTACGAATTCTTGTTTTTAAGTCATCAATATTTACAGGTTTCGTTTTATAAACATCATTCTTCAAATGACCCACATAAAATAATCCAAAGTCCATTCATCTTCGGAAAAATTTCGTTTATATATGTACCTTCTAACATCGACAGCATAATGCAGAGATAATCCTGTTGAAATCATAAACTTTCATCAAAACCTCTAGGATTAATTCTACTGGGGAATAAATTAACTAAAGTAGGTACGAGATAAAGTAGGTAAAATGGACACAAAGATTAACAAACTGGAGACCAAGAGAGAACAGGCGAGGAGTAGGCAGACCGCAGAAGAGGTGGACAGACGACATCAAACAAGTCGCGGGCAAGCAGTGGATGAGAATTGCCAAAAGTAGAAATCGATGGAAGCAAATGGAAGAGGCCTATGTCCAGCAGTGGACGAACATAGGCTGAAGAAGAAGAAGAAGAAGAATAAGGTACGAGATATCCTCTTAAAAACTGAAGGTATTATGCTGGTCCGTTTAAATTACCTTCGAAAAAGTAGGGTCCGATGATTCTATTTCTTAGAGTGCCAGCCCATACGTTTATCTTTTGTGGGTATTGTGTATGATGTTTCCGCATCCAGTTGGGGTTTTCTTTTGACCAGTATCTACAATTCTGACGATTGACCTCGCCATTTAATGTGAATGTAGCCTCATCAGAAAAAATAATATTTTGAACCAAGAAAGGGGTTCGGTGGCAGTTATCCATCATTGTTTCGCAAAATTGTATTCTTTTATCTGGATCAACCTCTTTTCTTCTCTCTCAAAATGTCAAATTCTTGTACAAGTGTACATCTAAAGGAGTGCCATTTTTCAAGTTTTATTACTTTGTGTACCGTTGTTTTGCAAACATAGAGATCACGACTAACTTTACGAACAGAAGTGTGCGCATCTTCTTCAAAAGCAAGTAGAAAATCTAATGTTGTATCATAATTTACAGAGGGACAACCTGAATTACGTAAATTTTCAACAGTACCAGTTTCTGGAAATTTCATTTTAATCTTACTTACTGTTGACTGCGTTATGGGTCTTTCTGGTTATTTATCATTAAATAAATTACAGACTTCCATCTGAGTTCGCGATTTGACTCCATGCCCAATCATCATGAGTATTTCAATTCTTTGCTTGACACTTAAATTCATTTCTACTTCAAATTAATTATAAGCAATAATACAGAACATTTACGAATTAATACAATTATTGTACTACTTAATTTTTATTGAACGTTACTAAAAATAATTACATTTGACTAAAAACTAGTAGTAGGCTACTTTTTGCAATTGATAATAAATAATTTATTTTCTAAGCGTATATCTTTCAAATTATATTCATTAGACCCCGAGTATTATACTTTTTGAAATCAGCTAATTTTTATCTTTTTAAAAATTTCATAAAATATAGGTCGTTACATTTAAAAAAGAGCCGATGACGTCATCATCTTAATGTGTATCATCTTATATAATGAAATTTTGTTGTAGAATGTAGAACATTAAACTTAAAAATCGACATGTTTTAGATTTTTTTAAAAAGGCTTTTCATTTAGGAAATATTGAATTTATTTCATACTTTACGGACACACTGTATATTGTTATACGAGAGGGGGCGCGGTAAAAATAATTATGGAAAATTGGCAAATGGTAAAAGGTTGAGAAACGCTGCACTAAAGTAATCCCTGATGTAAACCCCCAATGATAATTATATTCGTGTGTTCTTTGCTTAACGTTTTAAGTTCATACCAATGCTTGAACTGCTTTTATTTTGTAGGCCCCATTTCAAATTAATCCGAAGATTTATGTAAAAACTGTAACACAAATGGTAAATTATTGTAATGCAGTTTTGCTTATTGTTTATCTTAATCTCTAAATATTTATAAAATTATATATTCATATTGTTTATAAATCATAAATTAAAAAAAAATAATATTAAGATATAAAAATTTGAAATTATTAATCAGGTATTAATTTGAAATTAATTTTGTTTTAATATGTTTAAATAAATAATATCAGATATTACAATAAATTTACATAAACTTAACATACGCCTGCGAGCAAAAATATTTCTTAAGTGTAAGCCAGCTGTTTTCGAAGCATCTGATCGAATTGAGATTACTAATTTTTGTTTATATATTACATATTAAGTAATATTTTTATAATAAAATATCTAATAATACTTTTTAATTTCTAAAAAAAAAGACAAATAAATAAAAATAATAACAGAAAAAAGAACTAAATTGAAGAACTAAATTTTGTTTAAAACAAATTATTGTAGTGTTCTGAAGCTATTTTCTTGTGGCATTTTAAATTAATTACTATTTAACTGGGAATAAGCCACAATTAAAGATAGAAAGATATAATAGAATATAATAACACGCTACCTTTCCTGGATGTTTTAATCTCTAAGAACGATACTGGATATGAGACTCAGGTGTATAGAAAACCAACACACACCAATAGATATTTAAATTTCAAATCAAATCATAATATTAATGTAAAAAAGGGAATAATTAAATCCTTATACGATAGAGCCAAAATTACTTGTTCTAACGAAAATTCGTTCTTGGAGGAGAAACATTTGTTAACATCTGTTTTATTAAAAAATGATTATCCTTTATCGTTTATAAATAAGGAATTTTCAACAATCGCTCGAATAGAACAGAACATTTTAGAACGAGATCCTACAGCATACACAAGGAATAATACGGGGAAAATAACAATACCGTACAACAACATTCAAAAACAACAAACACGTTGAGATCTGTTTTGTCCAAAACCAAACCTAACAATGAACAAGAAAGGACAAAGAATTGCATTTATAAAATACCTTGTGAATGCGATCAGTTTTATTTAGGTGAAACATCAAGGCCATTAAATGTTAGAATAAGTGAACATCAGTCTTATATTAAAAATAGAGAATTTGATAGATCTCAAATATGTAAACACGCATGGGATAATGAACATAGGGTTCAATGGAATAATTCAAATGTAGTCCTAAAAGAGACGGATGGTAAAAAAAGAAAAATCAAAGAAGCGGCTTTAATTATGCTAAATGAGGCCAATTGTGTCGCAAATTCCTCGGCAGAATGTAGCAGGATCTGGTTACGAATATTGAAAGAGGAAGTTATTAATAACAAAATACCAGTATTAGTAAGTCAGTAACATATAGAGGATACATCATTTATGTTTTTTAAATAACGAAACATATAAAATCAGAATTTTTGTGTTTATTGAAGGTAAACTAAATGCACGAACAAATACTTACCATGTCGGGATAGTATTATGAGGTTTTTTTCCTGGAATAATTTACTATGGAATCACTAACAGGAGAATTTTACTGTCATCATGTCATGTGTTTGTCTTTTTAAAGACGAATTATATGCTATGATTTTTTCTGATGGATATTCTCAAGTTAAAGTTGATTTCATGTAATCGAATGAACTATCTTATAAGTAAAGTCGTCCCAGGAGCGCAACTCAACAATATTGGCAATATCATTTTAAAGTCGTCTACTTTAAAATGCATAATGTATGTTTGAATTGCCAATATAAATGAGTCAGATAAAATTAAATTATTAGAAGAATTTTTCACTATGTAACAAAAAACAAAATTTGTTTAATTTACTGTTTGTATTTTGAGAACGATTTCCGAAGTGGAAATTGAAACGTCAATAAATGTATTTTTATCTTTAATTGTGGCCTTATTCCCAGTTAAATAATAAAATTAAATTATTGTAGGTATGATAAAGTAAGTCAATAGTTTTTTTAAGTTTGATTTATATAGTAAATCGGCCATGGATAAATTAGGAATAAAAATAAAATTATCGAATAGTATCTTGGATAATAGTTTTCGTTTTTGGCCGTCTACTCTAATTGCTATATAAAAATGGTAATTTTGGTATTTATTCTTTATTAAAAAATCTTAATAATTTAGCGCAAACTTTGCTAGACGTAAGAAAATGGAGAATATCGGCGCGGGTCCAGTAAGGTTGGAGGCATAGTTTGGAGGTGGCAAGGCTCCGGCTATAGCGCCGTTGTAGAGAGAGAATGAATCTTAAATATTTTCACAAAATACTGTCAACGTCAAAATTAAGGATCATACAATATGATGTTTATGACCTGATTCTTTATATTAAAGGGAAGAACATTAATCGTATGACGTGAATATTTCTAGAACACTTAAATAAAGTAGCAAATTGGTCCTTAATTACCGGTTTTAGGTTGTGTTTAATAAAACAAAATGCATAATATTTTCAAGAAAACATTCGAGGATAAACCAAACCTAACGCTTGAGAACCAAAGTCTTTCCAAAAAAGTCATATGCAGCAGATAGTTCTTTCATGTCGAAATGGCCTTAACTTGTTTAAGTACCTAGCTCACAAAACTTGGGGTGCCGATAGTTAAACATTCATGATCATCATCAGTATCTCGACAACCCTTTCTGGGTCCTGGATTGTTCTAGATTTTCCGGCATTCTGTTCTGTTCCTTGCTTTGTTTTTCCAGTTGGTAATCTTAAGTGTTTTCAGATCTTGCTCCACTTGTTCCATGTATCTAAGTTTGGGTCTTCCCTTTGACCTTCTCCCTACTGATGTTTGCTTTATTATATGTTGGATAGTTAAACATTACTTTTGTTATATTACGGATGTGTCGCATATGCAGCTGCCAGCACAATAGTGTTAAAACTTTTGGATACGTTACATAATATCTTCTTAAGGATTATACTTGGAGCCTGCAGAACAACTCCGATTAATAGCATACAAGCTGAAATATGTGAATTCACGCTAAAGCTTCGTAGGAAGTTATTAACCCTTAATAACACTTCTAGCATAAGTGGAAATAAAATAATTTCAATAAATAACATTTGACATATCCATCACTAATGACTCTTTAAAGTTCAATCTGCCATTTTCCCATAGAATCCCTAATACAATCAAACTACTTAACTGGAAGCAATGTCCACACTTATATCAATACAAAAATATATCTTCAGCTTGAATTGTAAAAATTCCAACAGTCAATTTCAGTCTATTAGAATTCCAAAAAAATACCACCAACCCTAATTTTATCATGCAACACTTCAGAGAGCTAATTAACTCTCACTTCGATTAAAAAGTATAGTATACATCATCACCATCATCAATTAGCCTATATTTCTCCACTGCTGAACGAAGGCCTCCCGTAAAATTTTCCACCTATTTCTATTTCGAGCTTCTTGCATACAGTTTGTGATGATGCGCTTAATATCATTCGTCCATCTAGTCGGTGGCCGTCCTCTGCTTTGGTCGCCATTCCAGAATCTTTTTGGTTCATCTATCATCCGTTAATCTGGCAACATGTCTGGCCCAAGCCCATTTAGCCATGGCTATTTTTTCTACTGTATCTGTGACTCCTGTTCGTCTTCTTATTTCTAGGATTGGTACTTTATCTCTGATGGTAATATCTAATATTGATCTTTCCATAGCTCGTTGTGTAACTCTTATTTTATCTATTCTTTTCTGTTCTTTCTGTCAGGGTCAGTGTTTCTGCACCATATGTAAGAACCGGTAAAACGCACTGGTTAAAGACCTTTATTTTTAAACAAACTGGGATACTAGACTTGAAAATGTTATTCAATCTAGCAAAGGCAGCGCATGTGAGACCTATCCTTCTTTGTATTTCAGTTGTCTGATTATCTCGGCCTAAGTGAATCTCATGGCCTAGATATTTGTAAGCTATTACTTTATCGATGCTATGGCTCTCAATCAGAATTTTACCGCTGACTACAAGGTTGGTCATAAATTTTGTCTTTGAGGTGTTAATTTTAAGACCAATTGTTTTTGACACTTTATAGAGCGTGTGCAGCATTTTTGTAGCTTTATCAACTCTATCAGATATTAAAAGATGTCATCGGCAAATCTTAGGTGGTTCAGATCTTCCCCATTTATATTAATTTCCATATTATGCTCTCGTTCCATTTGCTTGAACATATATTCAAGAACAGCTGTAAACAATTTAGGGGAGATAGTATCACCCTGTCTAATTCCACGTTCTATTCGAAACTTGGTATCTTCATGAAGGCGGACAGAAGCCGTACCAGTTTCGTAAATACTTTTAATTAAGCCGATTTATCGGTAGTCAATGCGACAGTCAGTCAATGCTCAAAGCATTTTATGATAATCTATAGTATCGAACGCCTTTTTATAATCTACGAATATAAGAAAGATAGACTTGTTATACTCTACACTTTTCTATTAGGGTTTTTATGACTTGTAGATGATCGTTTGTTCCGTATCTGGAGCGGAACCCAGCCTGTTCACAAGGTTGGTAACTATCCAGTTTGTTCACAAGCCGTTTTTTTTATTAGTTTTGTTTTGTTATTTGTTTTTGTTATTATCTTCATGATAATAACATAATAACATAGTATACAGACGTGTCTAAAACTGGAAATGGAGTCAGAGTGGCAATAATTAACAATACAGAGATTCTCAAACATAGAATTCCAGATACTGCAACAATATTAACAGGAGAACTCTGTGAAAATCTATGTCATCACTATCACATAATCAGGAAAATATACACGCAGCGTTCATTAGCTTTACTAATAAAGAAAGAACTAAATACATTCATACTGAAGATACAAGCATCAAGTTTCTCTGGATTTCATTATATGTTAAAAGAGTAGGTAATAAATCAGCAGATAGAAATGCCAAAGAAACCATAAACGATAACAGTTTCCTAATGTCACCCCAATCTGAACGTATTGATCTAAAAAGCTACTTTATAAAGCACCTGTTCGAGAACTGGAAAACTACATGGAAATCTACACCATTAAATCTTCAGGAGATAAAAGATAAGATTGGATTTTCTGTTTAAAAAAGAAGAATGCCCAATTTGTGATGAGCCTGGTTCACCCCTTACAGTAAAACATGTGCTAGTGGAAAAATGTGAAAAGTTCAATCGTCTTAGAAATAAATACCATTTACCAAACAATCTTAAAGACAACTTAACTTAAAAAAAAATGATCGAGAACCTACTTTTGTATTTAAAAGACTTTAATTTATTAGTGAAAGTGTAAGTAACTGTTATAATTCCGCTAATAATCTTATTAGGTTAAAGCGGTTTTTTTTTGTAAAAAAACGAATTATACAAACGTCCACATATTATTTGCCACATTTTTCGATAATTGTCTGGATATAACAGAGTAATGCTCTTATCTTCTCCCTTGGAAATCATTAAAGAAGTTCAGAAGTGTATCAGATTTTTGCTAGGTGGCTACAACTTCACGATCTTGCCTTTCTCGTGGTCTTCTTTTTAGTCATTTGCGCCGAGTGTGGGAAAAAGGACAGTGTCAGGATTGAAGAGTTTAAGGGAGTTTAAATGCAGTTTAATAGAACCCTATAGACCAGCGGTAGATTGAATAAAAATAGTAATAATGATATCCAACCTCAGATTAGAAAACGGCACTTAAAGAATAAGAAGAAACGTATAAATAATAATGAAGTATATACCTCCTGTACAGCAATCGGAATTCAAAATTTTGTAATATATATATATATATATATATATATATATATATATTACAAAATTTTGAATTCCGATTGCTGTACAGGAGGTATATACTTCATTATTATTTATATGTTTCTTCTTATTCTTTAAGGGCCGTTTTATATATATATATATATATATATATATATATATATATATATATATATATATATATATATATATATATATATATATATATATATATCCGGTTTTTTAGGCGTTACGCCCGTCCGGTAGGAATCTATGGAGGAGTATCACCGAGCCGCAAGCCCTTATCTCTTGCCGTACTGCTCTAAGCCGCAGATTCATCTAGAATTTTAAACTGCTGCGTTAGACTTTTTGTTTTCTGTACACAGAGCTGGGGCTCGAACCCACATCCACTGAACCATTCGACAGTGAAGCGAATGAGAGGCAGCCGAATTTGTAATAAATTTGTAATAAATTTGTAATAAATTTGTAATAAAAACTCCAAAATTAATGATAATTCACGATCAAATCAATTTAATAACTATACTATTAGTAAGTTTAACCTTATTGACAAATAAATTTGTTTATTAAAAATCTCAAATTAGTAAATTAATCCTAAAGTCGAGTATATTACTTGAAATAATGGCTATTATTCCCTCAGACTAATAAATCCCTCGCCGCTGGCGCGGCTCGGTTTGTAAATATTCTTCAGGAATAATAGCTATCATTATTGACTAGTTTATACTTTTATTAGAATAAAAGAATATTCTTAAAATATTTGACAAGCAAACAAAAGGCAACTGTCAAATGGATTTGTTCTCCAATATTGGTATCCAATATATCGATAATCCAGCTCATTGACCTGGATATTGGTAAGAATCAGGATCAATCACACAAAGATTAATTCACTGCAGTAGTTTGTCGACAAAAGATTTTTCTATCAGTTTTCTATCCAAAATATGTGTTGTTATTTGTTCTAAATTTTCCTTTTTTAATTTCAGTTTTTGTTAGCTACTCTTGGAGTAGTAGCGACCTTCGCCGCTCCCCAAGTTGTTTCCTCTACAGCTGCTCCCAACGATTATTACAGGAACAACTACTTCAGAAATAACTACGATCCCTACTACAGAAACGGCAACTACAGAAACAACTACTACAAAAACCAATACGACCCCTACCGCAGAAACAATTACTACGGTAACGATTACTACAGGAATAATAACTACTTTGGTAATGATTATTACAAGAACAACAACTATTATAACAATGATTACTACAAAAACAACCAATATAATAAAAATGTTTACAATCCCGAGTACAGAAAGAACTACGTTCCTGGAGCTGAAGCAAACGCAAGAATTTTAAGGTTCGAAAGCAATTACAACCCTGAAGGAGGTTATGAATATGCGTAAGTTTAAAAAACATTTAACTAGTCTTTAATCATTTTTTACGCCTTTTGAATGTTTTATTTTAGTTTATTGATATAAACTATATTTTATCTCATTTCGTCTGATAATATTCTTTTATATTATATTGCCTAATCTTCTTCTTCGCGTGCCATATCAGAACTATCCGACGTTGGCGATCACCATTGCGAAGGCTTCTCGATCTTCTGCAATATGGAATAATTGTCCTGCATTTGTTATCTGAGTCCATTCACGAATGTTTTTTAACCAAGAAACTTGTTTTCTTCCTACACCTCTACGGCCCTCTATTTTGCCTTTAAGGATCAGTTGTAAAATTTTATATCGACTCCCCCTTACTATATGTCCCAGATAAAACATTGACAGAGCAGTTCTCTGTCTTTGTTGACGCTCCTTAGTACTTCTTTATTAGTTTTTCTTGCTGTCCAAGGTATCTTCAGCATTCGTCTATGAACGCACATTTATAATGCTTCAATTTTGTTCATAATCGATACTTTTCGCGTCCACACTTCTGCACTATACAAAAGTACAGACCAAACATAACACTTAACCATTCTCTGCCTTAGTTCTAAACTGAGATGGTTATTGCAAAGAAATGACTTTAATTTCATAAAAGTAGTTTTAGTCATTGCTATTCTACGTTTTATTTCTATGTCTGGATTTAGTTGGTCCGTTATCACAGTTCCCAAATATGTCATTTTGTGAACTTTCTCAACTTGGACTCCGTTCAATTAAAGCTTTGCATCGGGATGTGGGTCACGACTAAACACCAAAAATTTGGTTTTGTTTGAGTTTATTTTAATGCCCATTTCCTCTCCTACCTCGTGAATACGATCAAGCAGAATTTGAAGACCTTCAATATTATCTGATAGAATTACTGTATCGTCTGCAGATCTAATCACATTAAGTAGTTCCCCGTTGATTTTTATTCCATATGGTTGTCTCTCAAGTGCCTTTTTAAATAGCTGGTCCAAGTAAACATTGAACAATGTTGGCGACAAAATGCAACCTTGTCTGACTCCTCTTGTATAAGGAAATCATCGGTGTAGTTATCTCCAATTTTTACGATAGCAGTTTGATTCCAGTACAAATTTTTAATGACACGAATATCCTTGTAATCTATTCCGATATTTTTCAGTATTTGCATTAATTTTACATGCTGTACTTTATCGAATGCCTTTTCGAAGTCCACGAAACATGCAAATACATCTTTTCTTTGGTCACGGCATTTTTGTAATAGGATGTTAAGCGCAAAAAGTGTCTCCCTGGTTCCCATAGCATTTCTAAAAAAAATTGGGTATCTTCAAGATCTTCTTCGCATTTGCGTCTAATTCTGTTGTGAAGTATTTTGAGGAAAATTTTAAGAGTGTGGCTCATTAGGCTAATTAATCGATATTCTGAGCAATTTCTCGCATTGTGTTTTTTAGGTATTGCGATAAAGATGGATTTGAGCCAATCTGCGGGAATCACTCCGGTGTTATATATTGAATTAAAAAGTCTTACTACTCCTTTTATCATTCTCTATTAGTTTCAGCAACTCAGTTGGTGTATCATCTGGACCACAAGCTTTTCTAACTTTAACATTATTTATAGCATGTTCTACTTCGCATTTCATAATTTCTTGGCCATCAGTACAGTTTTGGTAGAATTCGACAATATTATTCCTGTCATCTTCAAACAACTTTAATATATACAGCTGCCATTCTTTTCTTATTTCTTGTTCATTTACAATAATTTGGTTATTAGTGTCAACAAGTACAGAGGGAACTCGTTTTTTAAATATATTAATCATTTCTTTCAGTTTCTTGTGCACATTAAATAAGTCGTGTTTAGATATTACATCCTCCATTTCGTCGCACCTTCCTCTCATCCATTTTTCTTTGGCTAATTTGATCTCCCTTTTTATTCTTCTCTGCAGGTGTCTGTATTCTGTTACATTAGATTTTATCAGTCGACGTTGTTCCATTAATTTTAAGATGTCGTCTGTCATCCAGATATTTTTCTTGATTAAGCTTTTTCTATAATCATTGTTAGTGGAGATTTCGTTAACTTGGTTTTTAAATTCACTCCATAGTTCTTCTGGATCTTCTAGTTGTTCCTCGATGTTTTTTATTCTATTGTTAAATTCTTTTTTAATGTTATGTTTTGTGTTTATATCGTCAAAGTTAAGTACATTGGTTTTTGGTTTTTGTCGCTGAATTCGTTTTAACCTTAGTTTAATATCTACTACGAGTGGTTGATGATCAGATCCAATATATGCCCCAGGATATGTAGTGACTTTTTTAACGGCATAGTATAGTATTAACGGATACAAGTATATAGTCTATTTGATTTCTTGAAGACTCAAGGTTTTTGCCATCATCAAATGGGGCTTTCCAAGTGTATAGTCGTCGCTTGGGTAGTTTATACCAGGTGTTTGCAATGATCATATCGTTTTCTTTACAGAATTCATACAATCTCTGTCCTCGATCGTTAGGTTGTCCTAAACCATAAGGACCTACAGTCTGACCTTGTCGACCTTCCCCAATTTTTGTATTGAAGTCGCCTGTAATATATTAAATTTCGTGTTTATTAAGTTTCTGTAAGATGTCTTGGATCTGATCATACAACTTCTCGACTTCATCGTCATATTTTCTATCTGCAGTCGGGGCATAGATTTGAAGTATGTTAGTTTTAAATGGTTGAGTATTTATTTGGAGTAATATTATTCTATGTTCAGGTAATATTCTATTGCCTAATATTATCTGTAAATACCTGTCTCGTTCTTATTAAAAGTCATCCCTCTGCCACTTTCAGCGGTCGCACACGTTTTTATGTCCTACTCATAATTATTTTGGGTGATTCTTATTTCTTTTACTTTTTCCATTCTGTTAATGTCTCCATTCCACTTTATTTAATACCTACACTGATTTTTCTTTTATTTTGATAGAATTGATTGATTGAAGCAACTTTGAGATTTAATTTCAATGCAAGGCTCCTTCAATGCAGGGCTCCTGCCATCCACCTATACGTATTTCGATCTTATTATCTCATGCAGAAGCTCTGCATTGAAATTAAATATAAAAAAGTCTTTCTGCTTTATTTATTTACTCAAGTTTGTGAGTACCTACTAGAAACTAATTCGCGAAAAAGTTTTTGATACAGGTCTTAAAATGCAAATTGTAGATTCGCTGTATAGACCAATTCATTAGCTGTCAGCTTTGTAGTCAGCTGTCAGTTTCAGTTTCGCCAAATAAGAAATCTTCGGTTTTTTACTGTGATTGATTGAGCGAGTTTTATTTCTAAATACATTAATTAGGGATTATTGTTTTAAACATCAAGTGCATTTTATATTTTTTAGCTACATAATGGTTTTATAAACGTTAATAAATACTTTCTTTAGATAATTGCTTCACGTATTTGAATTTGAAGTACTTTTAAATTTTAGATACGAAACCGACAACGGTATCTCTGCCCAACAACAAGGTTTCCCCATCCAACCCCCAGACAGCCACCCATCAATCGGTGTAACTGGATTTTTCGCCTACACCTCTCCTGAAGGACGTCAAATATACACCAGATATACTGCTGACGAAAATGGTTACCGTGTAGAAGACAACGGATTACAGGGTAATGTTGTTCGTCAAGGTGTGCCAGTATCAGTTAATGCTGTCGTCGAATCTTCAACCGCCGCTTCCCAGAAATAGTAACCGTCTTTTGTACATTTTTCTTTTTTATTTTATTATTATATAATAAATTATAAAATTAATTAAACACTTTCCTTTTAATCAATTTACTTATTTACATTTACACAAAAGTCACTTCAGACACCATTGCCTGTTTCGAGCCAGGATTACAAGAAAGTAGTCTTGGTAAGGCTAGCAACGTGTAAAATTTGGTCATAAAATCATCAAAATGTTTCGGATTAGAATATGAACGATACGAATGAGAACCAGAAAAAGATTAGAGGTACAAAGAAAAAATATGAAATGTGAGAGTAGCCACCTGGATTTCAGAACATTTAACTGCACACACCAAGAGATAATAAACCAATTAAAAGACTACAAAATAGACATATATTATAAGCGCAATAAAAGAAATAAAAAAAGCAGAGGACAGCAATGGCTAAGGTATACCTTCTGGCATATAGCGGAGTTTTTATTAAATAAAATTAAAAATTATTAGTAAGTGTATACGGATCCGAGAAATTCAAATCAAAAGATAGCAGATGGAAATTTCACGAACATCCCTAAAGAACAGTAGATACAATACCAAGAAATACTGCAATAATGATTTTGGGAGACATGAATGAAGACATCCCTGATTATAAAATAGAACTTAGAATAAATAACACAAATCTCTATTACAAAAAGCATCACATATTAATATACTTAGAAACATAATTATATACAATAAACAAGTATTAGATATGCTATATCAAACTCTAACAAACATAAGGAGTGATCATAGATTAGTTTTAAGTACAATAAATATGATTTTGAAGCAATGTCAGAATAAATAGAAAACAATGTACGAAAAAAATTAAACATATACGAGTCTTAAAATGATTTATTCAATCCATGAAACGGATGAGAGAAATATCTACTGAAGAATAAGATGGTTAAGAACAATATGATCAATAAACAACTTTTTTAGCCTAAATTATTACTAAAGACTAAGACTAAGACTAAGGTCAAACTCACTAGTGCCCTTTTGGTTCTGTTAATTGAGTGCACAAATATTAACCTATACCATCACTTGCACTATACTCTGCTTTTCAGTTGACTAACTTGAAGGGTTTCTTCCTCCTGAGTCTTCTAGCCAGATCGTTGCTGGTGACTTTTGGTAAATTTTTCAATGATCTTGTTAACAGTATCCATT
The DNA here is from genome assembly GCA_918026665.1 of Diabrotica balteata. Classification (NCBI taxonomy): domain Eukaryota; kingdom Metazoa; phylum Arthropoda; class Insecta; order Coleoptera; family Chrysomelidae; genus Diabrotica; species Diabrotica balteata. The sequence goes on from OU898277.1 coordinate 46,803,449, forward strand.
TCTAGGTCCATACAGAGGTTAGGAACCGCTGGATGGTGTATAAATTTCTCTTACTTGCACAACCCCACATCTGCATGTGATATGTAGTTATAGGTTTTAGAAATATTTGCTCGAGGTAACAATACATGCTATTAGTACTAGGAGACACGAACACACAACTGGGGAAAGAAGAATACTTGAAAGACCTAGTCGGAAACGGAAAAGGAACACTACGCGAAAAAACAAATGACAATGGCTACAGAATCTGCCAACTCGCAGCAACACTAAATATGACTTTCCTATTAACAAAATTTGAAACAAGAATCCAAGAAAACATGAGGCAACTTGAAGACATACATCTAGAGTGAAAATTGATTACGTTCTAGCAACCAAAGAATTAGTACAGAAAACGCTGGACACGAGATCGACGGACCACTTTCTGGTAATAATAAAAATGAACGCTCTCAAATAGAAAAAAAGATATCAAGACAAAATCAACCCTAATGAATGGAAGGAACCTAGAAGCATTAGAAGAGACTGAAATAAGAAAAACATTTTAAATATTGAAAAAAAAAAAATAAACAACAGATAATTAAAAATATATCCAACTTAATGAGCCAACCCACAATATAAACGGAAGATGGCAAGAATTATGGAAAACCAAAATAAATGAAACAACAAATGAAGTAATAGGAAAGAAAAAAGAAATAAAAAAGAAATAACCCCCTCTGTGGCTCAGTGGTAAGGGCGCCTACCTTTAAATCTAAAGGTCGTGAGTTCGAATCTCATCTGGGTGGATATTTTCGTTTATTAAAAATTAATAAATGAGAATAATTTCTATCCTTGTGCGATCGGTACTCACCAGAGGGACCGCAAACGTTCGGATACAATTAGCATCTCTTAGCAAAGACAATGACGTCGACTTTGCTAAGTATCAAGACTATTACTCTACACACACACACACTACACTAGGTTCCCGACTGTACCATGCCAATGATCATAGTTGTCGAGGCATTAACCCAATAAAAAAAAAAAAAAGAAATAAAGACTGGTACGATTAAGACAGCGAAACATAGAGTCCACTAAAACATTTCGCCAGAATGACAAGGATTAATAATTCATCGGAACAAAAAAGACAAGCATGCAAAATAACGAGAAACAAAGATAACGTAACGTATAAAAAAATAACTGGTTAAATGAAAAGCTAGAGGTTTTAAAAAAAGACAAAAAAAATCATGAAATAAAACAATTTTATAAAAAAGTCAAAGCAATAAAAAATACACCCAACATTAAAATAAGAGGACTAAAAAAACAAAACTGAGTACCCGTATTTGAAGATAAACATATCAGCAGAGTATGAAAAGAATATTACAAAAAATAATATTCACTACAGAGGAAAGAGACTGCGATGATGAAGTAAGATCAATAGTACAAGATAACAACTAAACAGAAATTCCCATAAGTACACAAAGAAATTAAAAACCTCCAAAATGTAAAAACAGCAGAAGAAGATGACATAATAGCTGGACTAATAAAATACGAAGGAAGAAAATTACATAAAGAAATAAAGAAGCTAATACAACAAATATGCATATAAAACATACTATCAGATGATTGAAACAGAAGTGTTATAGTGTTATATTATCAATAAAAAAGGATATTGGAAGGAGTGCGAGAATTACAGAGCAATAACCTTATTAAATACGACATACATAAAATTCTAGCAAACATACTGAACATAAGACTTAAATCATGCGCTGAACGAATATAAGGAAAATATCGGAACGAGTTTAGACCGTGAAGATCGACAATTAATTCCATACATACAGTGGAGCAAATAATTCAAAAATCGAGAGAATACAGCAGAGAAACGCACGTAATTTTCATATAATTCAAGAACGCTTTTGATGCCATTATTTGGACGAAATGGAAGAGCTAGAGCATCTTGGAATCTCAGAAAAATTGAAGCATATGGTCAACAGTGAGTCTAAAGAACAACACAGAAAAGTTTCAACTGAAGTTCTAAGGCGATCAAAGTAAACAAAGGCGTAAAACAAGGTGATTCTATTTCTCCGACACTGTTTAACATATTAAAAGCAATAGTAAGGAGGACAACATTAATAAACAAAAACAATATTACAAATAAACATCAAGTATTAATTAGCATTATGCAGATGATTTAAAGCAAAGACAAAGATGACACTTATAAGAGCAATTGAAAAATGAGATAAGGAAGCATACAAAATAAGGCTAGAGATAAAAAGCACAAAACAAAATACATAACGATAGGGAAGGACGACACAATAACCCAGAAATATCTAAAAATACATAACTACAAATTTGAAACTGTATCCACTTTTAGCTACTTGAGAGTAAGGATCCTTTAGCAAGGATCTAAGTAAGAAAACAAAGATGTTTGACTAGACAAAGAACTATATCAGTCCTTAATGAGATCTTTTGTTACATATGGGATGGAAGCAATGACGATTAACAAGGAAGAGAAAGATAGCCTACTGAAATTTAAACAAAAAATAATGAGAACGATACTGGGCCCCAATATAACAAGCGAGGGAGAAAGAATTAAAACAAGACATATTTTATTCAGAGACGCCAACACTCAGATATGCGGAGAAGGCTAACTAACTGGACACCATTATAGCCCAGGTGTAGAGAGGAAGGCTTAAAAGAAGATAGCTGGATGATGTAAAAGATAATATAAGAACAATGAATGTTAAAGACTGGAAAGTTCAGGACAAGGACAGGAAGAAAGAGAAAAAAAAAAACACGACAGCAGTAAAGACACACAGTAAGCTAAAAATGACATAGAGGAATAATCCACCTCACTTAAGAATAAGATTTTAAACGCCATGGCATTAGCTATAATCCCTATAGATTGTAAAGCTTAATGAATGAATGAAGTATTTGTTTTACACATGGGTTTATTTATTTACTTTTTCTACAAATATCAAATTGGTTGTTCTTCAACATATATATTCATTCTTCTTCATATTGATGTCAAAATCCTACCCTTTAAACTTCTTTATTAATTTCCGTATCATGTAGAAAGTCTTCGTAATCTTGAGCGAAGATCACTCGATCATCTGAGAACTGACTAGGTACATATTGTTGTGTCGGTTATTAGTATGACTATCTTCAACATTTTTAATTACAGCAAAAAATAAATTTATTATAATAAAAACGTGAAAAAGGACTGGCCTAAAAAAAGTTTTAATGAGCTGATAATATGTAGCAAACTCTCCACAGTAGAAAGTGTTATGAGACATTTATGTACCTAACAAGTTTATGAATAATAAACAAAAAAAAAGAAAACGAAAAAAGAACATGAAGAAATCAGATGATTGAAATAAGAACGGGAAGTAGACAGAAATTTCTGATAAAGCTGATTAACTACTGGAAGGCTCTACTAAGTATTAAATCATCATTATTCATAGTGATTTTTAAAGCTTCAATGAACATCCTTTAACTTACAGCAGTGTGTACGTTTTTGAATTAATAAGTCTAATTTAAATCAGAATTAATGCTATAATTCACATATTTTAAACAGTTTATTTCACCTTTGACACGTCAACGAGGAAAACTTGTAATTTATATGTTTATTAGGCATTTATTGCTCATCATAAGAAGTCAATAATATAATTATGGTAGATTTCGCGACCTTGAACCGCCCAAATTATGTTTAGAACAGGATAACAACCTAATTATAGATCACTACGATCTTGAAAAAAATAATAATAAAATAGATAATCTATAAGTTTACATTTTTTTATTATTCGTCCTTGCATTCTTAGTCTGGAAAAGATGTTATTATAATATTAGAAAAAAAAAAAAGATTTAGAACCATCACAAAGATTATTATAAGTTTGGGAAAGAAATTTATTGATAAATAAATCTTTTTTAAAATTTATTATGATATAAAATATCATGTCTTCATCTGGTTAATAAATAATTATTTCTTTCTTGCTTTCTATGGTCTCTTTCTTACAAAATTAGTTTAAAGAAAGCTATTAGTTTTTATCGTTCTGTTTTGTTAAAGTTTTCTTTTAACTAATACTTGTTCTATAAAGTGCAAAATAGTTATTTTATGCGGGTATTTTAATGCATAACTTTTTGGTCTCTAACTTTTAAGCATTTGCCCTACTAGATTTTTAGATTTTCAGGTATTTTTACAAAAAGGTACTCTTATTATAAGTCGGTAGGATATATCGTTTTCGAGAAAAATCGATTTGAAAATTTTTCGTTTTTTCGTCATAAAAGTTAAATTAATATTTTTTGCACTAGTAGGCTTTGAACTGTCAACAGAACTATAACGTACGTTTTTCATTGTCAAATTCTTGTCAGTTCGTGAAGTTTCTCTTTTAGTTTTTACTTTGTGGCATTCACATACAATAATTTTAATTCAACAAAAATGATTTTTACTAATGAGGAATAGGCTGGTATACATTTAGTTTAATGGGAAATAAGGTGTAACCCTCGAGCAGTAAAGTAGATACTCTTAAAAAATTTCCGATTAAGAGAAAAAATTTCAGTGTTCTTAAAAGATAATGAACAGAGCGACATAATGATGTAACAGTATTTGAAGATGTTACTTTAATGGTAATTAATGAAAATTTTGAAAAATGCGTACGAGGACTATCTGTCATGTTTCCGACAGTTTCAAAATCTTCCGCAAGAAGTATCTTACGCAACGAAAATTTATATCCTATGAAATTTTACAAAGGTACAAGCACTGCTACAAGGAGATTTTCCTGCTTAAAAAATGTTCAGTTGCTAACATATTAAACATTTTGTGTTAGTAATTAGTTCTGTCTTCTTCGCGTGCCATATCAAATTTATCCGACGTTGGAGATCACCATTGCGAAGGCTTCTCGATCTTTTGCAATATGGAATAATTGTACTGCATTTGGTATCTGAGTCCATTCACGAATGTTTTTTAACCAAGAAACTTGTTTTCTTCCTACAACTCTACGGCAATCTATTTTGCCTTTAAGGATCAGTTGTAAAATTTTATATCGCCTTCCCCTTACTATATGTCCCATATAAGACATTTTTCGATGTCTTTAGTAGTTTTCTGTCTTGGTTGACGCTCCATAGTACTTCTTCATTAGTTTTTCTTGCTGTCCAAGGTATTTTCCGTATTCGACTATGAACCCACATTTCCAATGCTTCAATTTTGTTCATAATCGATACTTTTAGCGTCCACACTTCTGCACTATACAAAAGTACAGAACAAACGTAGCATTTAAACATTCTTTGCCTTAGTTCTAAACTAAGATGGTTATTGCAAAGAAATGACTTCATTTTCATAAAAGTAGTTTTAGTCATTGCTATTTTACGTTTTATTTCTATCTCTGGATAGGAACTTGGATGAACTTGGACTGCGTTCAATTGAAGCTTTGCATCGGGATGTGGGTCACGACTTAACACTAAAAATTTGGTTTTGTTTGGGTTTATTTTAATGCTCATTTCCTCTCCTACCTCGTGAATACGATCAAGCAGAATTTGAATACCATCAATATTATCTGATAGAATTACTGTATCGTCTGCATATCTAATCACATTAAGTAGTTCCCCGTTGATTTTTATTTCATATGGTTGTCTCTCAAGTGCCTTTTTAAATAACTGGTCCGAGTAAACATTCCAATAGCTATCTCAAATCTTTACGATAGCAGTTTGATTCCAATACAAATTTTTAATGACACGAATATCCTTGTTATCTATTCCGATCTTTCTCAGTATTTGCATTAATTTTACATACTGTATTTTATCGAATGCCTTTTTGAATTCCACGAAACATGCAAATACATCTTTTCTTTGGTCACGGCATTTTTGTACTAGGATGTTAAGCGCAAAAAGTGCCTCCCTGGTTCCCATAGCATTTCTAAAACCAAAATGGGTATCTTCAAGATCTTCTTCGCATTTGCGTCTAATTCTGTTGTGAAGTATTCTGAGGAAAATTTTAAGAGTGTGGCTCATTGGGCTAATTAATCGATATTCTGAGCATTTTGATTTGAGTTAATCTGCGGGAATCACTCCGGTTTTATATATTGAATTAAAAAGTCTTACTATTAGTTTTATGTTATCATTCTCTATTAGTTTCAGCAACTCAGTTGGTGTATCATCTGGACCACAAGCTTTTCTAATTTTAGCATTATTTATAGCATGTTCTACTTCGCATTTCATAATTTCTGGGCCGTCAGTACAGTTTTGGTAGAATTCGGCAATATTAATCTGTCATCTTCAAACAACTCTATATATATATATATATATATATATATATATATATATATATATATGTATATATATATATATATGTATATATATATATATATATATATATATATATATATAACTGTCATTCTTTTTTTGCTCATTTACAATAATTTTGTTATTAGTGTACTCATTTCTTTCAGTTTTTTGTGCACATTAAATAAGTAAACTTAATTAGTTCTGTAAGATGTTTAATCTTACCGAACTAATTAATAAGAAAAAAAATGTTTATAATGTTGACAACTAAACATAAAATTGGTACATTTAACTAATATTATTTTTTAAACGGTGGCATTCGAATTGGCATGGGCATTTACTCGACTAACGATTTGCGATTTGCACTGTTCAGGGGTGAATGTATTTCAATTCTCTGTTTTAGCTTTTAAGTCCATGTAATGTTCGTTGTAGGTTGTTTTGTAGAGTCTGTTTCATTTTATGCCATACTCTTTTAACGAAATTTAGGACAGGACTGTTTAGAAGGTTAAGAAGAACGTCTATACTGTAGTTTCAAACCAGCTGTTTGTGGTTCTGGCCGTATGAGAGACCGCCTCGTCCCGCTAAAAATATAATTTTCTTTAGCATTTAATTTTACAATGAATCCAGATATGCTCTCCTTCAAGCCACCCTGCAGGGAAAAACATTTGGAAAACGAGGTTCAGGAAGAAGAAGAACATCTTGGCTAAAAATCCTTAGAATCTGGTTCAATACAACATCTGTGCAGCTTTTCCGCGTTGCTGCAGATAAAATAAAGATTGCCATGATAATTGCCAATATTCGCAACGGATAGGCACATTAAGAAGAAGATGGGTAGTAGGCTTTTTTGAAGTATTTTTTGATATTTAGCAGCATTTACTGCCATATAACCCAAAATCATCGTTGATTTAAAAAATTTTACGGTCCGCTTCAAACAGCCTTTGTGAAAAGTCCCATGTTTAGTGCGAATAACTTGTTTGCGATAATCATTAATACATAAGTCGAATTTTGATTCATCAAAAATTACTTCTAACCAATCTTGCCGACTAAGAAAGTTTAGATCTTGCTCAGAACTTGATTTGCTTTTAATTTGATTACAACAGTGGCTTTTCCTTTGCCTATGAGAAAATATAATTTTTAAACTACGAGTATTTTTATAATTTTTTTTTCTGTAATTCAATATTTTAAAACTTTAATCAAGGTTTATGTATCCACTTGTGACAGCATTCCCTTGACATATTTAATCCACTTGTATGATTCCCTTTAACTGTAACTTGCCTTAGAGTATTTCTTTGACTTTTGACCTTCAAAGATTCCATGTGGAAGTTTGGTACACTTATTTACTAACACCCATATACACATTAAATCTTATCCATTCATAAAATTTAAGATTACGTGCAAACTATCCATTTATCTACATTCTTATACTCATCTATCAGAATTTTGTAGAAACATAAAAAGTAAATATCAATGCTTATTTCGCAAGGAATAGTCTCTGTAATAAAAATGTCCGATTAAATATTTCTACTAAGGAACAATTACTTCGGTTGGTTTTACTTTTGGTTAGGATGAACAAAATACATGCTCTAAAAAAATCATATGTAACCATTCGTCAGAGGAATAGGGATTTAAGGACTAAGTGGAATAAAATCCAAGGGTTTTAGGAGTACAAAATTGGAAAATAAAGGCGAAGAATAGAAAGGAATGAAAACTAATCTTCGAACATCTACAATCCTCAAAGGCTGTAATACCAATGGTGATGATTAGGATTAATAATAAAAATATGTATTTGTCGAATAAATATATTTTATCTCAATACATAAAATAATAAACAGATACAGCAAATATTACGGCTCATCTATTACCTATATGTCAAACTCTATGCCCTCAAGAATGAGTCCTGGTGCAATCTCCACTTTAACTAGTGTTCCTTTATTGACATCATTTTCAGCAGTTAATTCTTCATCAATGTGGTTTTCTTTTGAACAACTAGGAATATTGTTAAACTCTGGGACATAATCTTGTTTATTATTGGTATCAGTGTTTTTAATAGGAGTAGAATCAACATGATTTACTTTTGAATTGATATAATTGGTATGATTGTTTTTAATATCATTGTCTTTAGCAATCTCTTTTGAGGGTTTGTGTATATTATGTTCAAATTTATTTATTTTTGAACCCATATCAATATTTTCCTTCGTTAATGAGAGTTTTCTGATAGTTTGTACTGCATCCTTTAAAGAATCTCTTCTAAAATTAGTTTTCCGTAACATCCCTTGAAAATTAAAAGGGGGGTCATCATCGGCAGTATTGTTGTCCTTTCTATAAATATTTTTTAGTTCTTCCACAGGATCTACATGATATCTTGGTTTAATACTAACAGGTGTTGCTTTTATAAATTCAAAATCTTTGTTAGCAGGAGATGAATTTTTAAGGAAATCCGGATTAGGTTTATTCTTATAAGAACCTTCGATCTTGCGGAGATTTGCTTTGTAAGGAGTTTCTGCATCAGCTGTAATATTAAAATTTACTTTAGGGTCTGCTATTTTTCTCCCAAAAGCTTTAATATCTTCATTGGCCATATCTTTAGCCTCTTTACCGTTTTCTGATTCTACAGGACTTGCGAGGGCTACTATCTCTTCATCTGGTTCTCGTCTATAGTTAGTGTTAGCTAGAGCATCACTGGTGTCCAAGTCGTCGTCTGTTGATTCTTCATTAGTTTGAGATCTGGATTCTCGCCAACGGTATGGACTGTCCCAGGATTCCTCCTTTGATCTAATATCTCTAAAAAATAGAAAATACTAGTCACTCTTTATTATATATATATATATATATATATATATATATATATATATATATATATATATATATATGTATATATATATGTATATATATATATATATATATATATATATATATATATTATATACATATATATTCGCAATCAATGCTTAAAGCGCAGATTAAAACGATGTATTATGTTTTATGATATTTTACTAATCTGGAAACCCACAAATATAAATTATATGTATGTTTACATAAAATTGTTTCCATCTTGTATCTTTTTAGCTTATCAATTGTATCTTTATAGGAGAACAACAAACACCGAAGTTATTAACATAATATAGGAAAACAAGGAACTGATGCCAATGATCAAAGATAAGATACGTAAACTAGCGTACATTGAACATGTAATAAGGAGAGGCAGATATTGCAGTTGATCATTAAAGGTAAAATTTAGGGGAAAGGTCAATAGGAAGAAGACGATTTTCTTTACTCCTTACGAAGTGGTATATTTCCAATAATGTATTATTTAAACGAAATAGCTTTATTTCCTTTATAAACTATTTACGGATAAGTAAATCGATTTTTTCACTTAATGAGGCACTTTAGCTTTGGTAAAGACCAATTAGTCAGACATTTTTTTTTAAACTTTGATAGTATACAAGGCAACTATCGAACACAGTGATTAATTAAATCTTGCCCAAGTACTTTCGATCAATAGATCATCTTCAGGGGCATTTCGTCAGTTGTGGCCTATCCGACATGAGTAGAATGTCATAAATGTAAATTTGGACATAACAATAAAGACAAACAAACACTTTAAAATTTTTAAAAGGAGAAGCTACATGTTATATAAAAAAAAATATAGGTTTTCTATATAACATGTAGCTTCTCCTTTTAAAAATTTTAAAGTGTTTGTTTGTCTTTGTGTATTGTATTGTTATGTCCAAATTTACATTTATGACATTCTACTCATGTCGGATAGGCCACAACTGACGAAATGCCCCTGAAGATGATCTATTGATCGAAAGTACTTGGGCAAGATTTAATTAATCACTGTGTTCGATAGTTGCCTTGTATACTATCAAAGTTTAATTATTCGAACATTCAACCTTATATTGACTTTAAGACATTTTTTTATTTAACTATAATAATATATTTTTTTATCGATTTCAACGTAGTGTTAAAATAATAAACTTTGGGAATCAAATAGTGTTTTGATGTAAAACTAATGAAAATAATTAGTAAAGTAAATAGAATATCATGTACACACATATTGTGTGAGTTTCTTTTGACGTGAGACCTATCTACATAAGGGCACTAGTTACAAATATTCACTTTTTTAATAATAGGAAGAATGCATATAGGTATATTTTACTTCAAACGAATAAACAAAACATACATAATTCAGGGATAAATCTATTATAAAACAACAACTTAGGGCCTAGACAATTTTTTAAAGGTTTAACACGGAGAACGTTTTTTTAGTAATTTTGGCGTTTATGTTAGTGATGTATCACCAGCAACATGCATATCTCATGCAAAATCATCGATTTTTATTTTATATGATTTAATCTACATTTACCGATGTATTATGATATTAAAGAATAAAAATTTAACAGATATTGGGTGTTTATTTTTATTTTTATTTAATATAAATGAAGAATTAAAGCAAGTTCTCTGCAAACGTATACACTGTCGTTTTATTTTCAAAAATAAACAAATAACGACAGATATTATGTTTTAGAAAAGAGTGGGGTTTAAAATCAAATATGTTAAATATTAATAACATGGTGATAAATCCAACAATAACAAAGGCATCAGTGGTATGGGGGCCTAAGATGTAGCAAAAATATTGCATCCTTAAATGAAGCACAGTGTGCATGCTCTAATGTGCTCACCAACAGCAACTATGAAGAATCTGCACATTGCTATAAATAAAAAGGCGAATATGGAATATTACTTTCCTCTTGTCATTATCCCATTATTGAGGATGGTAACGTTCCATAATAAAGTTAAGTACATGTGTTCATTGGTTTCTTTCTTCAGTCCTCTAAGAACTTGCAGAATAAATGTATTTGATCCACAGTCCACGTCCCGTTGAATGCCGCATTTGGTCCACAGTCCACAAAGTCAGTGACAGTTTCCTTATTTTCTCTCCTGCAACGTTTCCGCATAAAATTAGTATTTCTAATTAATTTTTTTTTTTCTGTACGCTTCATACTAAAAGAACTGAAGAACTCGCTGGACATAGGTTGTAGATAGTCTTGTTATAATACTTTTTTTTTTAATTTTTCTTCTTTTGTGAGGGTGAAAATTTTTTAAAACCATATCAGGTTAACCCATTCCTAGGGATGGCTAGCTTATATTGGATTCAGGGTGGAGGAGTTTATCCAAGACTATTTCCACTAGAAAGAGGTCCTGCAAACGGATGTCTTTCTGTTATTCTGCCTAGCAACTAAAACCACCCTCTCCTAATTGTGCCCAATAGACTACCGCACAATACTCCGAAAGTGGTATGGCCGCTCTAAGGCTGACGAGGCTGTCGGAGCACTTCATGCTCTTATTTTGATCTTATCTTTGTTTTTGGTCCGGCTGATGTTTCTCATCTTCTTCTTTCTTCCTAATAACTGCTTGGTTATAATCGTGTACACTATTTCATCCTCTCGTACTTCCCGTCATCTTCACGGTCATCTCTCTTACAGTCACAGGGTTCATATCTATTTCTCTATACATTATGTTCGTCTCCACTGTATCTACTACACTTCAGTATTGTGTGAGTAACGGTGTCGGAGTATCCGCAGTGTACGCATTTCTCTGTATCTGTAATGTATGAAGTTACTCCCTAAAATACCCATGTTCTGTTAGCAATTCGCTAGAAAGTAATAGTGTCGGTTCTGATCAAAGTCCATTCTATCCCTTAACTCTTCTTGCCATATTTCCATTGATCTTTCGCTTTCTTCTTTTTTTTTATGGCTATTGTTAAACACTCTCTTCTCTCATAGAGATGTCTTCTTTCTACTGCCAACACATACAGATGAACGCAACCCCTGTAGTCCACAAGGCCACCGCAGATACAGTCCTGTAAGCGTATGCTTTTCCAAACAGACTTGTTTTGTTCATTCGTACCCTGTAGGTTGTTATTTCTAACGCCCCACTCCTGACTGGTGCTGCGTAAAGGACGTTTCACTACACAACACCGTGTAGGTTCCTTCTCCCTGCTTATTTGTGTTCCCCAATGTTGGGCATGACTAACACAGCCGCACTCTTCGCTGCCTTACGGGCTGCCATATGCTCCTTCTCTCCGCCATATTTTTGAAGCGTCACTAGCTTATTGGGATAGCGATATTTGATATATTTCTTTTATGTTAGCGGTGCATCTGCACATTGGAGTTGCATCCCTTTTCTTTTCCGTTAACCCTTCAGAATAATGGTTTTGGTCTTCTCTGCCACAAGTTTCAGTCCGGAAATTGGAGATCCGGCTAATCTCGTACTACGACCAACATAGTGAGATTATTTACACATGCGAAGGAGGTTATAATTTCTTTGTATTCGCACAATTATGACCCCGTCATATGTCAGGTTCCATAGTGTTAAACCCAAGATCGATCCCCGTGAAACTTTAGCCGTAAAGTCAACGAGCGTGCCCTTCTATACCATGATCCTTCTCTCGGAAAGATATTCCGCCATCACATTCATCAAATAGTTAGAACACTTCTTCTCCCCCAACGTCCGCATCACCTCTTAACACTTCAGAGTGTTGACTACATTTCTAACATCGAAGAACAGCAGAGCAACCCAGTGCTGTTGGTCCACAATGTTGCGTAATGCTTCGATTACGTTTAAAACTGCATCAATTGTATTCTTTTCCTTTCAGTATCCGAACTGTCTAGGGGATAGGCTCCCGATCTCCCAACCGTTTTAATACTGAAAGTTGGTTTAAAATAGAAGGTTCGCTTACATATCAAACGCATCGATCTTCTGGCTTTCTTGTAACACAAGAGTCTAAATTTTAACACCAATCACCATATTGAGAAGACTAATGTTTGGTAGTCACATTTGGTTTGCTTGAGAGCTAGATATATATTTCCATATATTTATTAAGCTACTCATAACCTACTTTTTTTAGAACCTCTTTTTGGCAAGTTCCATTGTTAATTATCATAGAAAGTAGTTAAATCTATCTACCGTATTATACTTATGTAAATGGCCTGTCAGTTGTAAAATGCGAAATATGTCTATGAACATTATCTTTGTCTTGCTTTTATTAATTTTTTTGCCTAAACTACCTCTGCAGCGGGATATCTGCCCACGAGATGAAGCAGAAGAAATATATAACCAACGTTGCACGATACCTGGTACAAAGACTTGTTTAAAATTGCAGAAGGGTAAGTTGAAGGCATATACAGTAGTAGTACAAATGTAAACATTTCTATTTCACTAGGAGAATTTTAGTCTTTATTTCAGACAGATTTATGTAATCTTGCATTTTTCAAGAGAAATTAACATGAGGGAATTCGAAACTAAACGGATCATTGTATGTCAATCAACTATGAAGGCTCTTAAACTGGCTCTAGTAAAGTTAATAGATTTACGGAACATAATAGTATCACTCTGATAAGTATGGTAATGAAAAAGCTGATAAACTTGCCTGACGAAAATCAGCTGCAAATGGTCCATAGCCGTAGGATTGCCAAAAAGTACCATTTGCGACTAGAAAATAAGGCTTGATCCGAACATCCGTACGTGGTAAAATGTATATTGGATGGACATGCGCAATAAAGTACTACAGAACAACAGCTGCAATAAACTCAATCAGGCTTCATTACTGTACATGCGCCAGTCAAGAGAAACTTGCATACAGTGGAGCTGTTTATATAACTCCTATTCATTCGAAAACTATGAAATGACAATCTGTGAAATTTGTTTCCGAATGACTGTAAAATAGTATTTCTAGAACAGAAACACGTTAAAAACGAATAATACCTTACATTATGATATTGATTCCAATATACAACTATGGCAACTAAAGATCAAATAAATTTACATCAATAATTTCAGTTTTATAGTGGATGGAAATCGAAATATCGAAAAGAAAATAGATCAGAGACCATAGCACTTCTTCTTCAAGTTCCACTTCTATCGGAGATTGGAAATCATTCTGGCAATTATAATTTTATTGATTATTCGCCTAAATAGTTCAATTGAACTGCATCCAAACCATTTACGGATTTTACGTCTTCCTACGCTTCTTCTACCTTTGATTTTACCCTGCATTATATTACTTAGTAGTTCGTACTTTTCACCTTTCATGATGTGCCCCAAGTATTCCAATTTCCTGATTTTTATGGAATTTAAAACTTCGCATTGTTTTCCTAGTTGTTCGAGAACTTGTTCGTTTGTTTTGCGATCCATCCATGATATTTTCAAAATACGTCGGTAACACCACATTTCGAATGCTTTTAGGTTTTTAATATTGGATTTTTTAAGTGTCCAAGCTACAACTCCATACAAAAGGGTAGAGAAAATATAACATCGAAGCATTCTTATCCGGAGCGATATATTGATATCGCGATTACAAAAAAGTTTTCTCATTCAATTAAAAGTTGACCGCGCAATTTCAATGAGGCATCTTATTTCTTTTGTCTGATCAGTATCTTCTGTGATCCATGCTCCAAGGTATTTGTACGAAGATATTTGTTCAATTTCTGTATTATCTAGTACTAGCTTAACTTTGATGTTTTGTGCTTTTGTAAATACCATGAACTTGGTTTTCTTCAAATTGATTTTTAGTCCATAATCGTTGCAATATATATTTAGTTGTTCAGCAAGGTGTTGCAGTTCTTCTAGTGTTCCTGCCAGAAGGACGGTGTCGTCAGCATATCTTATGTTATTAAGTGGCTCACCGTTTATTATAAGGCCCTCACTGATCTCGGCAAGCGCTAATTCTGAGATGGCTTCACTGTATAAATTGAATAACAAGGGTGATAAAATACACCCTTGGCGGACCCCACGGTGAATCTGGATATCCTTGGTCAGTTCGTTTTCAACTTTCATTTTTGCTGTTTGATTCCAATAGAGGTTACAGATGATTTTAATGTCTCTGCTGTCTATGTTTTTATTGAATAAAATTTCTTTAAGTCGATTATGCTGCACCCTGTCAAATGCTTTCTCAAAATCAATGAAACAGGCAATAGATTCAGTATTCACAATTTTAAGTAATTCGATAGGAACTTCATCAGGCCCAGGAGATTTACCACCTTTAGCTTGTTTCATTGCATATTCAATTTCTTCTCGTATAATGTCAGGCCCAGTATCATCCTTAAATTCTTTTGGTGCTTCTGTTCTCTCTTTGTCTTCAAAAAGTTGTGCTATATATTGTATCCATCCCTGCATTTTTTGGTTTATATCTGTTATAAGTGCACCCCTTTCATCTCTTAGTTGCCTAGTTTGAAGTGTTTTTCTCATTCCCGTTAATTCTCTAATTCTTTTATGCATGTTAAAAAAGTCATATTTTTTCTCAATTTTTTCTAGTTCTTGGAACTGCTCATGTAACATTCTCTCCTTAGCTTCCTTTATTCTCTTTTTTATTAATCGATCAGTTTCATTATATTTAATTGGATTTTTTGTTTTGAATGATTTTCTTTCATTCATTAATAGTAGTATTTCTTCAGTCATCCAATCTTTATGTTTTCTATTCTTTGGTTTTAAGTTTTCATTTGCTGTTTTAATTATTGCTACCTTTATATTTTCCCATTTCTGATCAATGTTATAGCGACTTTTATTCAGTTCTTGGGCATTACGTAGATTTTCAGTAAGTTTTTACAGTTTGTTCCTTTGTTTGTGCTTCCCTTAATCTCTTAATATCAATTCTACTTTGTGTGGGTTTTTTAACCAGTTTTAATTTCGTTCTTAATGTGACTACATGGTCTGAACCGATGTCTGCTCTAGGATAAGTTTTGGCAGACAGTATAGAATTACGAAATCTTTGTCTAATAAGGACAAAGTCAATTTGATTTCGAATTATTCTATTCGTTGTATCACCGGGAGATTTCCATGTATACAATCTTCTTTTTGGTAGCTTAAAAAGTGTATTAGCTATTACAAATCCTTCCGTCTGGCAAAATTGTATCAAACGATCACCATGTTCATTTCTATTTCCTAGACCATATTCCCTAACATATCCATCCACTCTTCCCTGGCCAACTTTGGCATTGAAGTCGCTCATTACTATTGTAGTGTAATGTTTCTTCATTACACCATAGCACTAGAGAACGACATTTGGTAACAACGTAGATCAAAGAAAGAATATTTAAAGATTTATTTAACGATGATATTAATAATCCGAATATGATAGTTTCTAAAGTCTAGAGAAGAATAAATTAGTATCAAAAAAAGTTCCGTGTCAAATTTCTGGAAGGAGTAAGATAGGAAACCCAAAGATCTGTTGGATACAATTAAACGAGTTATGTTTGTAAAGTTTTTTAATTGGAATAATTCAAGATTGAATAATGCCTATGCCTGCTTTGAAATGTATGTATATTGTCACCTCTCAAATTCAACAGGTACTCAGAGGCAATTTTCCAAGAAACCCTAAAATACACGGAAGCAGGAATACGGTTAAATGGCTAACGAGTAAATAATTTCACTGCTCTAGGAGGAAATGGGTATAATGTACCTATGTAGTTGTGTTCATGTTCTATACGTTTTTTTAACTGGAGTATATCTCACATTTAATTAATTTCATAGTTAAGACATTTTAAAATAATCATCAATTGCGTTTTGTCTTTGTGCAACTTGTAATTCTTGTTTAAACACTATTTTGGCATGTTTTAAAAAATTATAATATTTTTAGCAGATAGGATATTTTCTTTAGCTCATGTTGTGCTGGTATTAAAGCTCTACCTGATTTAGTTGGTGGTTGCAATATTTCTACTTGGTTAACACTTCTTATTGTATTACTTCCCTTTAAACCAAGAATTTAAATCTTTTTTACTGGTTTCGTTTTAAATTCTCTTTCTGATAAATTTTGAAACCAATCGGCAATAGGAAGATTATTTTCACGATTCAATTTTTCTGTTTCTTGCGATAAAGCCTTCAATGTAGGCCATAGCTTTTTCCATAATGTTTGAATTAAGTCAAGTGAAACAGATCTCTATGCGTGGGTAGAAGAGAATTTGAACTAATAATTTTAATTTAATTTAATAGTTTATGAGGTAAAAGATATTAGGAGGTGCTATGTCGGTTAAACCTAACTGTAACTACTATATCTAATTTATTCTTTTTAGAAAATTTGGTAGCCAGCAAGATATAACCAAAATTACTAAACACTTAATAAAACAGCAATAAATTGGGGAATAGAGACGATCACTGGAATTCATCTAAACATTACCTACAGCTTAGGGTATTGATGTATTACAAGAAAATTTATTGATATCCTACCCTATATTTGTGAGTAAATCTGACATATAAGAAGTATTGTAGAAAGGAATATCTTCTAATCGAAAATAAAGTTTAAGAACCGAATTGCTGATCTCATCCAGATATGAACCTACTTGAGCTTTATCATCAACGTTGTTCAAGTCTATGCCTTCTTTCGTTTGCTGAAGTTTGTGGTAGGAATTCATGTTATACAGATGAACCTAAAACAATGTGTGTCAATAATAAAAAAGTACTACACAATTCGACAGATTTATGAAAAAGTGTGTTATAATCAAAAAAAATTTGTAAGCAGTGATCCAAAGTATTTATACTTAGTTTTATAAAATAATCTCTTATAAGTCATCTATGGAAGTTAAAAAACGAAAGCCTATTAGGGTTTTTACTTTGATTCATTATTTATTGAAAATTTTAAGACGAATAGATCTTCTCCTAAGGCCTAAATACGTTTTTATGACTACTGGGCGATTTACAAAACATTAATTTATATACTATACTATTTATTTTCCACTTAATGACGTTGAACAGCTTGATCCATTTATTCACAATAAGTCAATAATGTACTGTTTGTAAAATATAGGTATATTTCAAAGAATATGTAAATATTACATTTACTAGTAGGTATACTTTTTATTCATAGTCCTAACTTACGAAGAAAGCTGTGGATTTAGAAAAAAAGGTTTATATTTCTAAATGTAAATTATTGTGATTTTTTAGAATCTACATGACTAAACATAGGATGATTTGCATAATAAACTTTATATCCATAAAATAAACTCTTGGTGAACGAAGTAGCACTATAACCGATATAGTGGGTTACAAGCCGGGAACAAAGAAAAGTGATATAGGAGTAACACCTCTATAAAAAACTTTGGAAACGGCAAAATCAGTGGAAGTGGTAGATTAGGTTTTTGGGCATAATATAAAAGCGGGCCAATATGTGAGGCAGATAGGGCTTCTAAGATGTAGAGAAATAGGCATACTTAAGAGATGAACACTCTAAAACAAGCTGCTGCTCCTCCAAGTTGGGGCTTGAGGCGTCGGTATGAATCAGCAAAAGAAACTTTGGTACAATACGAAAAAAGGGACCCACGAGCAAAACGATACTGGTGGTACGAAGAAATAGAAAAGGTAATTAAAGAAATGAGAAAAAAATACTCTCAGAAAAACAACGAAAAGGAAGTATATGAAGAACCACAGGCTAGAGTACGAAGGAAAATATGCCAGAAAAAAAATAAAGCTTAGTAGAGAAACTGCGGAAAAATTAATTAATGTCTTGGAAGTTGCAGGAGTACAGAAAGCTAAAAAATGATTAAAATATTATGAAGTAATCGTAACAAAGAACTAATATCAGTAATAACATCACAGAAGAGAGATGATTATTTTAAGGAACTCTTAAATAAAGGTAGAGTAGAGTATCTCAATATATTCGAAGGCAAAAATGTGATAAAGGCCGGATCGCCTATGAGAATTACGGTTAATGAGTTGAATTGGAAAGTTTTCCTGCAGAATTCATCAATTATACTAATATTGCATTAACATAACCAAAGTATCTGAAGAGTGGGTACTATAGGGCAGTATAAAGATAAGGAAGCCAAAGAACAGGGTTCCGATAGTGTTCTGCACCAAAATCTATAGAACGCAATTGAAGAAACTCATATAAATATTGAGATAATTAAATCAATTAAAAATCTCATACTAAGGCCAAAATAAAAGTTAGCGGTGGAATAACGCAAGGTCTCACAGTTGAGAAAGAGTTAAAGTAGGGAATGGGAATCCTCCTAAATAACACTGAACTTTACACTCTGTGCTATGTAGATCATTAGATAGTGCTTGTACAGGAATATCATGATCTAAAGTATATGACACGAAAACTCATACAAGAATATAAAGAATGAGTTTTGAAGTGAATATGAGGAAAATAATATAGACCAAACGATATCCACGGATGACAAAAAAATAATTTACACCACAATTAAAAACATAGTTAAGTACGGCAGAAGTGTGGCAAATAAAAATTACAACACAGAAAATACTTAACATAATCCATTGGTAGTAAAATATATTAGCAAACGATATTAAAATAAAACAATCAATTTGTTGGCCATGTACAGAGAATAACTGAAAAGCGGCTGCCAAAACGAATTCTAAAGTTGGCGAGAGGGAGAGGCAAATATATGCGAAGAGGAATCTGGAAGACCTATGGGACGATAAGGACCAATGGAGCATAGGACTAAAAGCAAATTGAAAGACAGAAAAAAATGAAAAAAAGTGATTTTGAAAAAACTAACAAGGCTTTGTACATTTGATTTGCTAATTTAGAGACAAAAGTGTGCCTATCCAAACTTATCTTTAAAGAAAAGGCATTGCACTTCCAAAAGGAATTTCAAGAGGGTGAGCGACAGTACAGCAAGTATCGGCTGGCTAGATTACTGGAAGAAGTTCTACGAGATTCGTTAGCTGTGTATTTGCGGTAGGAAATTGTCATCAAACATTGAAGTAATGACTAGATTTAAGACAAGGCTTTAATTATTTATTAAGGTCGAAAATTTGACAGGCGATTAAATATTTAATTGCGATGAAGCAGGCCTTAATTATAAAATGTTACCCAATAAGTGGCTTGCAACTAAAGGTGAATCAGCAGGTCCTAACTATAAACGCAGTAAAGAACAAGTAACTATTTGGAGCTCTCAAAATGCCACATCAAGACATAAGAAGAATTTCAGAAAATTATGAATTTCAGACCACGCTTTGCCAGTGAAATATTGCAATCAGAAAAGTGCATGGATGAGCAGTGACTTTTTTAAAGATTGGTTCTTCATGGACTATATACAATCAACAGAAGGGTTTTTAAGAGATAATATTCTACGAAGAAAAGCAGTTTTACCTTAGATAATGCGCTGAGTCTTTTTGATGAAAGTAAACTTAAAAATCGGGATATAAAAGCCATGTTCCCTTCTTCGAATGTTAGCTACCTTTCAACCTATGGACCAGCGTGTTTTGGAGACGCTGAAAAGGAAATATCGGAGAATCCTTTTACCAACCATGATACAAGAAATGAACGATGGCCGAGACTTAATCCTTACATTGAAAATCATCAATTTAAAAGATGTTTCGTACTGGATCTCAAGTGCATGGGATAAGGTTGGGGCACAAACAATTGCAAAGTCTTGGGGTAAACTGTTGAATGAGAATGAAGAAACTGCGGACAACCCGGATGAAGTTCAGGAAAATATTTTGCCGTTAGTGAAGCTTATCCCTGGATGTGAGGATAAGTCTTTGGATGACGCAGGAGAGTGGTTTTCAAGAAATGGCCAGTATGAAATAACCAATAAAGAAATTTTTACTTTTGTTAAAAGTAAAGGTGGTTAAGACATTGAAGAACCAGAGACTGTTGAGCTCAACAAAGTATCACACAAAGAAGGAGTAAACCTTTTTGAAGCTGCAATCAAATACGCCAAGCAACAAGAAGAAGCTAGGGCTGTCGATATTATGATGCTACAGAGATGGCGAGACTTGGCAACAACAAAACGGAATATATTGACAAGGCAGATAAAAACCACTAGTTTTTTTGCTCATCCTAAATCATTCTATGTACAATGTCCGATATAAGTCAATGGTGATGAATGATTTTAGTTTTATTTTAATCTTTTTTACATTAATCTGTACCTACATTATACAGTACATAATTAAACAATTTTAAGAGTAAAGTCCACTGCAATGTTATTACAGTAGGTCTAAACTTGTGTTTTATTTAATCCTTCCTATTATCCGTTATCCGCCCTTCCGTCGGCCCATTTATGGTGGATAACTGAGACTCTACTGTATGTATATGCATAAAATATATATTGTATAAAAAAACACGAACATAATATAAAGAAAAAAAGACAAACGTAGAACGAAAATACAAGTAAAATAGACTAAAGAAATATAGAACCTACCGATGGGAAGAGAATATCAACCAACTGAATTTAAATATATCAGGTCTATAGAAATTATAGAGGAAAAGAGAAATAGCAATATGAAGTCAATATAATAACAAAAATAAAATAGAAGCAATGAAAATATGCTTAAAAGGAAATTGTAAATTAAACTCCATGATAAAGGCATATACTTTATCGAAAAGGTAGAAGAAAGCTCCGATGAAATAATAACTGATGCCGAAGATATATAAATTTAACATACATCTCCACACAAGTCAAAGAATTCATAAAAATGCTTCCGCAAAGAAGGCAACAGTCTCTGAAGAAATAGAGCTCTAAAGAACTTACCAAGGAAGGAAATAGTATACCTCACGCTAAGACCGTTCTCATCCCAAACCTGGAAAAAAACGATATATTTCTGCAAAATTATTAACCAATAAGTTTACTGACAGCTATAATCAAAATCGCAGAAAGGTTCATACTTCAAAGATTAACAGCGAAAACAAACCAAGTAAGAGTCATGCAGAACACGCATGCAAACTACACGTTCTGAAGTTAACAGGGTATATTATGCAATGGAAGAACAATATTACCACACTACATAGAAGAAAGGAGTATAGTGTAGCGCAGTTTGTTATTGGTTTTGTAGCAGTAAATGCTTCAATTATTAATGTTTTGAGTGTGAGGATTGAAGGACATCCTCGTTTTTTTTTTTGTCCTGTTTTATCCAAGGCTTTTGGCAGTTTGGAGATGGAGGTTTTCGTGATGCAGAGAGAGTGGAGCCTCAGTTCCAGGTTCCAGTTATGGTTTCAGAAACTTAAGTGTGATCATGTGAATTAAGGTAACATTTTGTTCAAATTTTAAACTAAAGACAGACATTTTTTTTATAAAATAATAATTGCTTTCGTTGACATTTAAAATTGTAAATTTTAGGTTTTGAGTAAAGCTGTCAATTTGTGTTTAGTTTTTTTTGAAATTTAATGTTAATTTATGACAGCTCGTTTTAGTATTTTTGATGTTGATTTGTTTTGTTTTTGTTTTGTTTAAAAAGGTTAACCTCCATGCAATTGTGTAAGTTTTGTAGCAATGGAGTTTGTTAATGGATGACACATGTAAGTTTTTGAAAGATGTAGCTGAACAATTAGAAAAAAGTTGCTAATTTAAGAACTTATTTTTAGAAGCATACTGACACATCTATTATACACCGCGCCATTATAGGAATGAATGACAGAACAGTAAATAAATTAGCGGAACAAGAAATACGCATAAGAAAACTTATATGTATAGTCAGCATACAAATGAAGTCAGTCAAAACTATGTCGATAATACAGGGTCGAACTATGGGTTGACGCTATCAGAAAAGATGTCTCCCGAAATATATGGTTTTTCTACTTGTCATTCAGGTCTCACCAAAAATTACCTGAAATATATCATATCGATAAAGATTCTCAGGTACAAAACAACAATTATCAATATGTTATGGGGGTTGTCTGACACTTTCTGTAAGTGAATATAAGGAATAACATGACGCACTAGGAAAGATACTACTTTAAGAGAAAGCTAAAAACTAGGAACTTTTTTTAACCTAGCATCTTCTCTATTATCAATAAGTCCCTAACAGTATGCTTAAGAATGACAACTACAAGTTAACCTGGAATCAAACTGTAATCAAACATCAACCAGTGGCACATAATATACCGGATTTTATAAATAGACAAACAACACTTATCAATATTATCAATTTACCTAACAACAATAATCTGCCTGTTAAATACAACGAAAAGATCGCTAAGTGCAGAAATCGTTAGAGAAAAATAAGAAGACAATGGAGAATGGTAGGTATCCAGACCACATTTATTATTCTCTTAACTAGTGGTGTCATTTTAAAGAACCTTTCAGAAAATATCAAACGGTTGGCTGATAACGGAATTTTTTGTGAGATTTTCCATTATACAACTGTCACTGTTTCGATAACACGACAAGAGTCCATCAGAGTTCAATACTTTTAATACGGTATCTAGGCCAAGTGAATTTCTCTTAGAGGAAGTGATAGTCATTTGGCTTAAATCTGAAAAAAATTTAAGAAATATGTAACAAGAAGTAATATATTTACCTGTTGTGATAGATTAAAAAAATCCTGAACCCTCTTCGCTCTATATCTCATTAGGACCGAAAACAAACTCTGGCTCTTCCATTTTCTAGCGAATGGTCTAATAAACGTTTTATCTTCTTCTTCTAGCTGACTGTATGATTCTAGTACTTCTTTACGTCTTGCAGCATTTCTGTAAGCTGAATATACATAACTTGTCTATTTTATACTACAAACGCATTACTGAAGCTTATTTACATTACTTTTAATGTTTCTTATGTAAAATTAGTTTGTATAAATGACTTTACCCTTTTGAATGACTTCTGCGGCTTCGTCTTCCGTCATTAGGCTATCCCTTCGCTTCGTTTTTATTTGTTCAACTGAAATAAGAAGGCCATTATCTAAAATCTGATTAACGGATCCAAAAATATAAGAACTAAATAAATTTACTATTAATAAAAGTCAAATTAAATAGTAACCTACAGATACATCAGAATCAGGACAATTTATCTATATAAAAGGCTGGGACGACTAGTTACATTTTTTGTCCAGTAGAATAACTACGCCACCTAGGAAAGAAATCTGAACTGCCAACACTTGACATTTCAATCATATTTTGTTCTTGAAACGATGTGTTTAATTAATAACACTAATATTGTTAATTATCTTTTAATACAATTAATAATACGAATATTTTTTCCGCAAAATTGTCAAAACATTAGTTGTAGTAATTTTAAAATAAGATTTAATAAACAAAATAATTTAAAGCTTTATGTTAGTTTAGATTTAACCACCTAGAACCACCTAGGAAAGAAATCTGAACTACGAACTGACAGAAAAAATAAATAAATTGTTTGCCAAATAAAGTAATGAATAAAAAGTTATCTCAAAAATAAATTGTGTATATTGTAGTTTTTTATTATGTTGTAGGTTATCGCGAAATCAAAGATATAAGCTAAATATTATTGTTTATTGTGTAAATAGGAGAGTATGATCAGTGTAATGTTTAATCTTTATAAACGTAGTGTGAGAACTTAATATTTGAAGCAGACTCGAACATTTATTTTTTTTAATAATACCGACTTTTTTAAGGGGTTTAGAATAAATAAACCGACAGTGATCTATATTATGAGAAAATACTATAAATAATTGTTAATAAAATAATATAAAAGTGGGTGTATACCTCTTTTTCTTTATTTAGTTTAGGAATTCAGTGTTTTCATATTCTTGATAATTAAAAAAATTTATTAATTAACGTTTTTCGCGAGATATTGGTACCATTGATTATATAATAGTAGTACAGGATTCCAAAATAAAATACATACAAGTACAATTATAAAATACATTAAATTATATAAAAAAAAGAATTAAAGTAAGCATACAGAATATCCAGAGTGTAGCACGAAATTTGCAAAATTTTTAATAAATTTTCTATATCATCATCATCTTTTGCTCTACAACCCTGGGTGGGTCTTGGCCTGTTCAAGAATTAGTCACAGTATAAAGAGGTTAGGTTAGGTTAGGTTAGGTTAGTATAAGAGGTTCCACAGTAGAACCACTCTCCGAAAATTGGAAGTAAAATCTGTCAACGCGCAGGGCGACTGCGCTTATTTCTTAGTCGCTCGAGAACCATTTTTCCATTGCTAGTCGCGTAGAAACGTACGGGTTAACAGTGCCGTATTTTGCTTAAACTGAGTTAGTTTTGTGAATAATTGTTAGTATTGTGAAGTTAAACATGAGTAAAATTCGAAGTGGTATTAGTCGGTGTTTAGCGAAAATGTACAAGAACAATTCAAAAAATTGTAACTACAGTTACCTGCCCTGCACAACCTGTATAACTTGCCCTGCTACAAAATATAATTTTAGATATTATTACAAAATTACAAAATATTTCTTTAAAAGTGGTAGGAGTAGTATGTGATATGGCTCTAATAATCTTAAACTTTCAAATTTGTTAAATATATTTGCCAATAGACCATATTTTTATCATGAAAATAATAAAATTGTCTTTTCTTTTGATACACCTCATTTATTAAAAGCAGTCCGTAATAACTTCCTAAGAAACAAATTTGTTATTGATGATATTATCGCTTCTTGGGAATTTATTAAAAATTTTTACGAACATAATAAACAATACTCTATACGTGCAGCGCCATAATTGACCGAAACACATATATATCCTAACAATTTAAAAAAAAAATGAAAGTGAAATATGCTTCTCAGATATTTAGTAACACTGTTGCTGCCGGTCTGCATCTGTATATTAGATTTAATGTATTCGTCGAGGAAGCAACAACAACCGAAACATTTATTAGGAACATTAATAATTTATTTGATATGCTCAATTCTTCTTCATTAAGAGGAGCAACTGAGTACCAAAGACCGTATAGAGGAACCGATGCTCAGCAAGAATTTCTTAATACGTGTTTCCGATTGTTTAATAATTTACAGGTAATTAATTTTAAAGCTGAAAATGTAACACCAAGAATAAAATGTGTTAATGGTTGGAAAATAACCATTAATGGAGTGATTCATTTGTGGAATCTACTACAGTCACATGGAATGGATTATTTTTTAACAAGGCGGATGAATCAAGATTGTCTAGAAAACTTTTTTGGTTCAATCAGGCAGCAAGGTGGCAATTGTGTTAACCCTACTCCGGTACAATTTAGTGCAGCATTCAAAAGATATTTTTGTTTAGACATGATGCATTCCGGTACAGAAAATTGCGAAAGAGATGCAGGCGATATTTTGTTAAATTTAACCGATATATTACGACGAATATCTGCCCGAACCCTGCTTTGGTTCCTGAAAACACTTTGGATGACCAATGATATCAAACTTCAAATAAATTACAGAAAAACTTCACAAGATATATATGCGGTTATTTAATAAAAAAGTGTCTTAGGAAACATGTTTGTCAAATCTGTAAAGCATATGGGAGAGATCACGATGAACTAGACGATTCGTCTCTGTTTTGTTACGTTAAAGCCTACAGTGGTAATGAAACAAACGTTTTTGGCAAGCTCTATATACCGAGCCAAAATTTTGTGCAGTATGTTACAGATTTGGAAATTATTTTTCAAGAGAATTTTCAAAATTTTAGTCATCAACCGAAAATCTTACAAAACTACGTTAGCTTATTCGAAAAAATACCATATACGCATCCTTGCAGCAATTTTCCAAAGGGTTTTCTGGTTAGATTATATGCTAGAATTAGAATATATTACACATTAAAAACAATTAATAGAAATTTTTAAGTATCTAAGACAAAAGGACATAAGGAATTAATAATTTGGAAACATAATTAGCTTTACTTGTTTTGGGTTTATATGACTGCGGACACTAAATAGATTCGAAAATTTTAATTTTTGTTTTTACTTATTAGTCATGTTTTGTATACAATTTTATCCGTAAACTAATAACATTAATTTTTAATAAATAATCCTTTTATATTTTTTGATAATTTAGTTAGTTAAGTAATTTATAATTTAGTTTTATAATGTATTTTTTTGATAATTACTTCTTCTATAATATAATATAATAAATTCTTCTGCAGCTCTATACTTGTTTCAAGAGCTATTTTGCCATATATTGTCCAAGTTCCACATTTTTTAGGAGGAGAATAGGAATCACCCGGTACTCTCTCCAACTATCTGAAATATCACCCGATAACCATATTTGATTAAAAAAATTTAATATTGTTTTTTTGTTTTCTATTTTGATATAAATTTGCCAACAATATAACGTACATATATTCCTATTCCTGGCGAAGTATTTTTCTTATTCTTAAAACTGCTTTCTAATTCATACAACCTAAATAGCACTGAAAGTGGATAATATTGTGTAATGGATAACACTGAACATAATTTTCTTAAAAACACATCAACTCATTCTCCTTTGATTACTGTATTTACTTATGGTTTACAAATGGATTTGACTAGACTATCTCCAGCAGACATTCTGACAATGCAGATGCTTTGTTGATCTGACTCCCCACGTTCTTTACTGGGCCACAATTTACTGTGTTCAATTGGGTCCCACTGGGTCCAATTCGGACGTCGGTTGTCAAAACACAAAATATTAATTTATTTTTGTATTTTGATAACGACGTCTGAATTGGAAGTCTATACGTTAATAAAAGTATTTATTAAAAAATTGTTGAAATTGTTAAAAATAAGAAAGACGAAGAGAATTTTTTTATTTAAATTTGTGGCTAAAAATCACCATAAAATATAAAAAGCTTCTCGAGACTATTAAAAAACTTTTTCTATTCATTTACGGTGATTTTAAGATTTGGTTTTACTGTAAAGTCATGTAAAACTTTTGCATAATGTATAAAATAAATGGTTATCTTTTCAGCAGTTTAAATTTTAATTAATGTACTCTTGCACATTACGCGATTGATTTGATGAAAAGACTATTGCAAATTTTAATTAATTTTTGCAGACTACAACTAAAACTAAACGAATAATGCAAAAAACACAAAAAATCGCCGATATAACCAAATTAAATTACGAAATGTAAATAGTGACAAAATTTCATAAATGTCAATAATGTCAAAATTTCATAACAGTGGAGTAAACTTGCCTACCGTTGGACGAATTACAAACAAGCGTCATGACGCGGTAAATTTGAATTACTCCTCCTGGTTTAAAAACAGAGTATAATAATGCCGTGAGAGCTTCGAAATTAACCTCCTTTTTATTTTACGTTTATATGACGTGGATAATATATTAAAAATCATTGAGACTTAAAACTTGCACGAACCCCCTCTGTGGCTCAGTGGTAAGAGCGCCCACCTTTAAACCTAAAGGTCGTGAGTTCGAATCTCATCTGGGTAGAGAAATTTTCGTTTATTAAAAATGAATGAATGAAAATAATTTCTATCCTTGTGCGATCGGTACTCACCGGAGGGACCGCAGACGTTCAGATACAATTAGCGTCTCTTAGCAAAGACAATGACGTCGACTTTGCTAAGTATCAAAACACTTACTCTACACACACACTACACTAGGTACCTGACTGTATTATGCCAATGATCATAGTTGTCGAGGCACTAACTCAATAATAAAAAAAACTTGCGCAACACCGTTGATATGTTAAACACCGTTGAAAAATACAAACATTGAATTGTAATATTGTTTTTCATTTATTAAACCCTTTGTTATTGTAATATTAACATTTAGTAAGAACATCTGGACAGTTAAATATGGGAAGCCACATTTTTTATTTTAATAAATAATAGTAGTAGGCTCAGAAAGTTTTTAATACGCTCTATAAGGTTAACGAAAGAAGCGTGCGGCATCCGCCCGCATCCACCACTGGTGATTTACCAATTTCGTACTTTGCTGGTATTACTTCCTGAGATCAAAGTGCCGACAGACGAGTAGTTTTACTGTGAACCTCTTTATACTGTGAATTAGTCTCTATCCCCCCTATCTTTCGACCTGGCTTTCCAATTTCTGACCTCTAGATTCCTCAAGTCATTTTCGACTTGAGTTTTAAATCTAGATTTTAGCCTGCCTCTCTTCCTGGTTCCTACTTGCTCTTGATATAATATCTGTTTTTGGGGATTCTCCAGTGTCCATTCTTTTAAGGTGTCCTAGCCACCTTAGTCTATTAATTTTAATAGACCGGACGATGTTGCATTTTTCATAGCATTGATACAACTTAAATGTAGCGCCTGCGCCACATCCCGCTTTCTTGTACTCCTGCCTTTTCTAAGGTTTGTCTGAGAAGGAAAATCTGATCAATTGTTGACCTTTTTTATACTAGTAAACGATCATAAAGTATATAAGCCAGTACTTTGTAAGCCGTATTTAAGAGAGCAATGCCTCGATAGTTGTCACATATTAGTGGATCCCGTTTCTTGTGAATAGGTCTTATAATACCTACATTCCAACTGTTTGGAAATTTTCCGTCTCTCCAAATGGATGCAACAAGTTTTATTATGTATTTTTTTAGCACGTTTGCTTCATACTTGAACAGCTCAGGGTGGTATACCATCTACTCCCGAGGATTTGTTGTTTTTTAACCTTTATATTGCCTTGGCAACTTCTTCTTCTGTTGGTATATTATTTTTCTCCCTCTTATCGTCTACGTCTCCACTGTGGTTATTTAATTCAGTCACTTCTCGGTTGCCTATATTTAGTTTCTCAGCAAAATTCTCCGCCCATCTCTCCACTATTTGATCCGGCTCATTGATAATTTCGGCTTTCTTACTTTTTATTATGGTTATTCTAGGTTTAAATTATTTTCTCTTGTGGTTCACATTTTTATAAAATTTTCGCGCTTTGCTTTGTGAATTAAGCCTTTCTAGTTCCCGTAGCTGGTTTTTTAAATATCGTTTTTTCTTTTGTTTTAGTATCTTTTTTTCTGCTTGTCCCATCTGTTTGTACTCCTCTTAATGTTGTTTTGTCCTTCTCTTTTGGAGTTTCACATAGGCCTGATTTTTTTTTGAGTTGCCTGCGTCTATTCCACATCATACCATTCTGTCCCCTGCCTTTCTTGTTTTTTCTTTCCTAAAACTGTTGTTGCTACTTCTTATAGGATATTTTCGCACTCATTCCAGTAATTATCTATATTTTCAACAGTACTACTTATTTGGTCTTCTAGTTTTTCTTTAAGTTTGTATTCACATTTACTAACTATCTCAGGGCTTCGTAGTCTGTCCACCTCGAATTTATCTTCTTTGCTTCCTTTGCCTTTTTTGGCGTTAGAGATTCGTGCTCTTAGTTTAGCCTGGACCAGGTAGTGAACAGAGTCAACGTTTGCTTCACGTCGGGTACGTACATTCATAATATCGCTGTAATGCCTTGCGTCCACAACAACATGGTCAATTTGATTGATTGTGTTACCGTCTGGGCTAACCCAAGTGCCTTTATGTATATTTTTTCGTTCAAAGCATGGCTATCACCATATATTAATATATATTAATATTCATTAAGGCCACAAGAGGTATTAAGCGTGTTCCATTGTTGTTCGACTCGGTATGGAGGCTATATTTTCCAATGGTGGGTAGGTAATCGTTTTCTTTGCCTATTTTAGCGTTGAAATCTCCAAGTACTATTTTTATATCAGCTTTAGGGCAGTTCCGTATTGTTTCTTCCACTTTTTCATAAAATTCATCCTTTTTTCGTCTAGCTTATCTTCTGTGGGTGCATTAGCATTAACTACTGAATATTTGAAAAATTTTCCCCTAATTCTTATTTTGCATATTCTGTCGCTTACGGCTTTGAAGTCTATTATTAAGTGCTTCACTCTGCTGCTGACTATGAATCCTGTTCCAAGTTTATGGTCTGTTGGGTGGCAGCTATAGTACATTGTATATTTCTTTTTCTCGAATATTTTTTCCCAACCACCTAACTTCTTGAAGTGCTATGATGTCTAAGTTATAATTATCCAGAATGACAAGGAGTTCCCGCAATGC
Organism: Diabrotica balteata; assembly: GCA_918026665.1. NCBI lineage: Eukaryota > Metazoa > Arthropoda > Insecta > Coleoptera > Chrysomelidae > Diabrotica > Diabrotica balteata. The sequence continues at coordinate 46,834,356 of OU898277.1, forward strand.
TCCAGTTCTATATAAGGATCTCACATTCCACGTACTTTATTGTAACCCTTTGTTAGAACGAAAGTAGTAGTACGAAATTTTCAAAACTTTCAATAAATTTCGTGATACTTCTTGGATATGTTTTTCTAGGTACCTACCAGGTAGGTATAAATATTTCTGTATTCTTGATAAGAAGTTTAATAGAAATGGGTTGTTACTTGAAGATTCTGATTATACAGTGAAGCCATTTTTAAGGAGTTCACTAAACAATCCATGAAGAAAATTTCTATATTAAATTCCAAATGAAAACTAGATATGTAACAGAACTTTTTATGTATGGAAGAGAAGGTTTATTTATTATTTCATCCAATGGAAGTTGCTGCCAAGTTGAAAAAATTCAACCGTTCTAATATACAGCAACATTTTACGAGTAAAAACTAGCGAGAGATAAAAATGAAGACAATTTTGAAGATAAATTGCTAGGTGAAGACGTTATTGAACTTTCGAAAGTTAAAGATATATGAGCTAAACTTACTTGAGAAAAGAATTATTAAACATTCTTCTTCTTCCTTCTAGTATATAGGCTTTAAAGGCTGTTTCTTCTTCGATATTAGCCTCATAAATTGTCGCACCATCTTTTTCTTGGTCTGCCAATACTTCTTCGTCTATTTGGTGATATCTCGTGCTATTCGTACTATTCTATCCTCTGCCATTCTACTGATGTGTTCGTTCCACTCCTGTTTTCGTTTTGTCATCCATCCATTTATGTTTTCTATATTGCATGCTCTTCTTATGTTTTCGCTTCTCGCCCTATCCAACAGACTTCTCCCTGATATTCCTCGGAGTATTTTCATCTCTGTTATTTCTAGTAGTCGTGTGTGTCAGGTCTTGTCTCCGCCGTGTATGTTAATATAGGTCTAATTGCTGCTTTATAGATTCTTGTTTTTGTGTCTTGTCTTAGGTGTTTGTTCTTCCAGATTGTGTCATTAAGAGAACCCGCCGCTTTACTTGCTTTAAGCTTTGTTGTCGTACTACTTCTTCAACATCTCCGTAACTAGTTATATCTATTCCCAGATATCTAAACCATGCTTCCTACTTTATTATTTTTCCAGCCTAGGAACCAGACGTATTACAAACTTAAAACTTGATAAAATATTTATAAAAATTTCTTTTACCATCACTATTCTCAACTCAAAAATAAGGACTGACATTTTTAGTGTTATAAATACCATCATGCTATATTTACTATATTTATCGTTTTGTAGAATATACGGTCCTTTTATTCCATTTCTGTGGCTGTGCCCATCTTTTTCACCTTAATTTAAGTGGCCATATCTCACCATATATAGTATTAAATATTAGTTTTTTGTTATCATCTTCTATGATTGTTTGGACTCAGAACATGCCATTTATGGATCTTGAACATTCGTCCAAGTTTATTTTATTTCTGATTTTACTCTAACTTTAAATATGGATTATAGTTGAAAAACAAACACTTACAAGAAAAAAACATGAAGACAATTAAAATTCTAAGTATGCTAAATACTTACCAACCACCTTCCTGTCTTTCTTTTCTTGTTTAGCCATCCTACATTTAACTAAAAATCCTCTTAATATACTTTGAATTTTAATGATTTTCTTTACATGTGTCTCGTATAACCTCGACAAATACTCCTCATTGTAGTACTTTAGAAAAACTTTTGATTTTCCCAGCGCCCAATCTTCCATTTTCAATCTAATCATTAAAAGTCTGCAGTTGTCTTTTGTAATGTCAACATTTTCGTCAAAATCAAATGCAAGGTACTTGTACCTAAGACATAAAGGAATGCAATTATATTTTATTCTATTTTAAAAGATACGAGTAATAAATGACATTTTTGTGTATTCATATAAATGTTCTATATACTGATATTTAACAAATATTATGAGTAAATAGTTCAGTTAATTTTAAATCACAAAAATCAATGATAGTTGTTGTTGCCTCGTCAGAAATTTGATCTCTAAAACAAAACAAATTTTAAATTTTAAAGAATTTTGCTGAGAATTTAAATTTTGGCACCTCAAAATAAAAGAAAAACAGTTTGCAATTCCTACCTCCGGGTTTTCCCCCTAAAACTCCCCTATTAGAAGGGGAAAACGAAAAATAGCCAAGTTTGAACAAAATGTTTGAACAACGCTTGAAGCGACGGTTTTTGGGTACTTTGCTAAATTTTTGCAGAAGGAAGACCACTTCTGAGCGGGCACTCATTTCAAGACTTGAGTCAAGACTTATTTCTCCTGGAGCGGTCTTTGAGGAAAGACTCGCCATATCTTACCGTCTCTGTGTTACCTTCTCTGTGCATTTTCTTTCTAAGTGTGTACACACTGGTATATTGAGTTTTTTGATCTAATATCATATTCGATTAAATATTGGTATAAGGTACCGTTTAACTTTAATTAATTTCAGTGCTTGATACAAGTAAAGTATTGTAGTAAAGTAAATTAACTTTAGTGAATTAGTGCAGCAGTCATCAGGAATTACTGTAAGTTATTATTATCATAGTATCTCCACTTATCTGGACCAATAATATGGTATAGTATCATATTAACTTCAATCATCTGGGCGAATCTAAGTTCATCCATGTCTTCATCTGTAGTTGACAACGAACTTTCCATCTTCTTCTTCACCTGCCATCTCCTCTAAGAAGATTGGCAACCATCATGGCAATTCGCACTTTCGACGCCGCTGTTCTAAAGAGGTCAGTCTCATCAGTCAGTCAATCCGAGTTAAACCAAGCTCTCAAATTATTCAACCAGGAGATGCGTCTTCCTTCGCTACTCTTTCTACCCAGTATTCTTCCTTGCATCATTAATTGCACCAAGTTATAATGCTCGACTCTCATAACATGTCCCAGATATTGCAGTTTTCTGATTTTAACTGTATTTAAGACTAAGAAACTTTCCATCAACTACTAAGAAATTTCAATAAATAATAATTACTAACATTTAGTTCTCAATCATTAAATTACAGTGAGAGATAGGTAATTAACTACGACCAAGTGCGGGTTGGTTAAATTTTTATTTCTGTAACGTTTTTGTATTTTTGTAAATGTAGATTTGATTAATTTTTGTTATTTGCTATAATTGTTATACGTTTTTAACCCAGTATCTCGAGATATGCCCATTAGACAGCAAAGACAGACTTTCTTTAATCAACTTTAGTAGAATAATTTTATACAGCATTAGACTCTCTTCGCTGATTATTGAACCTGCGCATTATTATATTTTTGTATTTGTAAAGGTATTTATTATTCATATTACTGCTTATTTTTATATGTATACAACCATTGATTAATTGATGGTACATTTTTTATTACTTGTGTGTACATTCTGCCGCCTATATCATTGTGTTGTTGAATATATTGTTTTTGTTTTATGTATGAATTTTATTTGTCGACTCCTAACCTAGGTCCTTGTAGGAGGACACTGTGAAAGAATTAATGTTTCTGAATGATTTCTGAAATTTATGTCATGAGTGCTACAGCTCTCTAGTAGATTCTTGATTTGATTTTAATGTTAACGTCTTTATTTTGCTATATTGTATTATTACAGATTTTAAAAGAACACTTGCCTTCGTAGAAACTCCGGAAATGAAATTCGCTGCGAGAACCCATTTTGCCTAATTTTAGCCGTTTCTGCTACAGCCATGGCTCTTAGCTGATGCTTGACCAGTTCCCTCTTAAAATTACGAGGAACTCCCTTTAAATCCGTTCTTACACATCTTACAAAATGCGTTCCTCCTGACCCCGAACCGACGGACAATTCTCTTAATAATTCTATACAAAGTGATCTGAAAATAGTCGATTGGGTTCGCATTTTCTTTATCTGAGAATATTCCCGTTCCATAGCCATCTAAAACAATAAAAACAACAAATTACTTTAAAATATTAATATCGAGTGTTTTGAGATATAAGTCGCCGAGCAAGCTATATTTTGCTTTGAGATGAGAACAAGATTTGAGATACGAGGAATCGTACACTACTAGACTAAAACTTAGTCCGTGTGCTTGTTTTTCTAGTTTTCACGTTTTTGATAAGTTGGGTTCGCGTTGTTTGCTTTTAGTACATTTAAAAAACATTATCAAATTTATTTTTATAACCATGAGTCTGAAGAAGATGATGTCTATTGAATTTAAGCGTGAAATCATGGAAAAAAGGTATATGAGTAATTTACTTGGCGAGGATGTACGGACGTAGCATATCAATGATATGTACTGTACTTAATCAAAAGGAATTGATAAAGGGTATAACGCCAGCTAACAGCGTTACAAATAATTTCTAAGCTTCGGACCTCTCTACGTGAAAAGATGGAGAAACTACTGATGGAGTGGGTGACAGAAAAGTAGCATTAACGAGAAACCGTAACACAAAGCATCATATATGGAAAAGCAAGAGCGCTTTACAGTGATTTGCTGAAGCAGAGGGAGTAAGGGCTAGTTTGACAACTTTAGGAAAAGGACCGACATTAATTTCGTTGTCAGGCATGGCAAGGCAACAAGTTCTGTTGTAAAGGCAGCTGAGGTTTACATCAGCTGCAAAGGATACATTCTTCAGCAAGTCTTCAACTGTGGTGAGGCAGACTAACTTTACTGGATTGTAGATAGCGAAAAGGACCTACATAGCGGCATAACGGCAGAGGAGAAGACGATGCCAGGTCACAAACCTCTCAAGGATAAATTAACTCTAGCACTTTATGCCAGTGCAAATGGCAACGGGAAAATCAAGCCTCTGCTAATAAAGTTGGGAAAATCCGAGAGCCTTTAAGTCACATAAGATTTTAAAAGAAAAAGTGCAAGTTATTTGAAGGGTAAATCCGAAGGCATGGGTTAACAGGAAATTCTTGTGGAGTAAATAAACCTAGTGTTTGGTCCTTCTGTTAGAAAATATCTACAGGAACATAACCTACCCATGCTAGCCCTTCTCGTTCTTGACAATGCTTCTGTTCACCCACGAAATCTCGAAAATGATTTACAGAGCACATTTTTCGGCACTGCTTTGAGGGAACAGAGAACATAAACCTTACCCTTCGAGAGTTCTGGAAAGACCACTTTAACATCGTGATATGACTAAGAATTATTGATCAGGACTGTCTGGATGTTACGACGAGGACCTTAACCTCTGCACTAAGAGAGCTGTGGCCTGGGTCTATAGCTGAAAGGGCCTTCGAAGGATTAAACCCGAAGTATCAGTGGCAGAGGAAATTATTTCTGTAGAAAATTCATGAGTCTATAGGTGGATAGTAACCTATTTTTGTCATATGTTTTTTCTCACAACTAGAAATCTCCTTTCTAACAGACATATCACTAAATATAATATTGTAACCAATACACAGCTATAAAATACGTCTACTCTGTTTCAACGATTAGGCAAAACTGTTTTATTGTTTCTATGAATAAAGAAAATTTATCTAAATCAAATCTGACCTTTGAACCAAATACATATTTATTTTTTCTGGCTTCCTCGGACGGCATAACCATATTTCCAGTGCGATCCAACTTTGAAGTAAACATTAAAGAAATTATTGGATTTCTAGAATTTCTCATTGTTTCTATAATCTCAGGTGCTAGGAAGTCTCTATTTCGGTTAGGCATTTTTCTACAGTTATAAGTCACCTTGCCGGTATAATGAACAATTGAAAAACTATCTTCATCGTAAACCAATATTTTTCGTTTCTCTTCATTATAGATGTTATCTAAAAATAAAGGTAAATAAACATAATTGTTCATAGTAATTATATTTTATTTTTATTGGCAGAAAGTTCAAACATAGTTCAAAGTAAAATTGCCTAGTTATTAGAGTAGATCTAATTTAAGAAATATTTTAAGACACATGAATGGGTTTAATATCTTTAATACTAAGATACAGCTTCTAAAAGGTGCAACATCCATTCTAAAGTGGAAAAGTGCCACTATGCCTTACCAAGGCCATTTGATTTAATTTAGTGAAATAATTAAACGTGGGTGAACAAAACAAAACACAATCAATCAACGAGGGAGACTCAACACACAACCCAATTGTATTAATCCTTAGAGCAGTAGAAACAAACTATAAGCAACTCTACAAGAAAAAAAGGACACGTTGGCCAAATTACAAAATAATAGTAAGCGAAATCATCGAAGCAATATCAGTTATAAACACAAAAGAAGAACTAGAAGATTATGTCCTAAAACTAGAGGGAACAATACAAAATGCTAGCGATAATAAAAGAAAACACAGGAAAAGAAGAAGAGCAGAACAGAACAAGAAACAAAGAAAAATTAAAGAATTGCTAACGAACTGAACAGGTAAGTCAAAAAACAATTAGAAGAACACAGTAGCGAAAACTGGGACAATTATATCCAACAGCTAGACCCAAACGAATCCGCGTTCCGGAAGCTATCAAAAATACTAAAAAAAGACAAAAAACCTATTTCACCCCTACATGAAAAAAATGGAAACAGACGGGAGTGGAAGTAATGAAAACCACGCTAGAAAGATGATTTTTAAAGAACTATCATCCTGATGAAGATTTATACTTCACAGAACAAGTAAAAAGAAGATATAGGAATATAAAAAGAAGAAAGGCTAACATATATATTACTCTCACCTCCCCTGAAGAAGTCAGACAAGTAATCAAGTGTACCAACGTCAAGAAAGCTCCAGTGCCGGACAACATTATGAACAGAGCTCTGAAAAATCTGCCAGTAAAAGCAATAGTATACATAGTAAATTTAATCAATGATATCCTAGGACTAAGATACTTTCCTGACACATGGAAGAAATGCACATTTCCACAAAACTATCGACCAATATGCTTATTACCAGCTATAAGCAAAATTGTAAAGCTGATCATACTAACTAGACTAAAAAAAGAATTAGAAGTAATCTGAACAATACCAGAAGCACAGTTTGGATTAAGATCCGAACACTTATGTGAACTTCTGGTTCTGAAAGGTTAATATAGAGAAACAGAATTCCTGGCCCAAAGATATATCAGCAAACCATATCTATGTATTAGCAAAAATGATTCGACATCTTCAGAGCCGCTATTTTATTTCAAAGCCGCATAGCCAATTAGATTGGGAACCTTTGAAGCAAGGAAACCCAATAAGATGATTATGTCTATCCGTGGAAAAAAATCGTCGGAATGTTGGATGTACCATTTTTTAGTTAGTACAGTGGATATTCGTTGGTTAGGCCATAACGTAAGAATGGTATATATTCTTTGTAAAGAGCAGGTACCTACATTATTGGAGGGAGATCCATGTATAGTAATACTCAACGTATTCGTTACCCCTCCCCTTTCCGACGATACCTAACACGTCACGATCAGACCAATAACAAGAGAGATATGCTGTAATGCCGTTTTCGAATTGTCTTTGCGTTTGTTTTTTTGTATTAATATATTCTTTACCCTCTCCCCTTGCCGACAATACCTCACACGTCACGATCAGATCAATAACAACAGAGATATGCTGTAACGCCGTTTTGACAATGTCTTTGCGTTTGTTTTTTTTGTGTTAACGTACCCCCTCTCCCTTTCAACGAACCGTCGCGCCTCCACCACAAAAAGATCAAAAAATGACCAGAATGGACCTTAGATTTTCTTATGGAGATTTACATAGGAACATGACCAATTTTGATGTGGAAGCCCTGCTGTCCCTTTACTAGTTACTTTTATTAGAGGCTAAAAAACAAAAAACAATGTCTTAGGTGTTAATATATCAGACAAAGGTAATATATCAAACAAAATAATCAGCTGAAGGCAGTTTATTATCTTTACTACATTAAACAACAACTTCTGCTTGTTACCTGTAATATATCTTCCACGATGTCCTTTTTTCGACGCATCATCTATAATAGCCAATAACCCTTCAGAATTTCCAAGAATTTCATTTAAAGTGTCTTTGTTCTTGTAGTAATTAATTGGAACAAAATCAATATCTTCTTCTTGAAGATCTTGTAATTCCCACGCAAACACTCTTTGCAGGAAATGATAATGAAGCTGTTCGTTAAATGTGTTTACGAGGAGTTGAGAAAAGCGATTATCTTTAAAACATTCGAAACCAAAGAAGTCTAGAATTTTTACTATATAAGTATTTCCACTAAAAATATAAATATATTAGATATGTTTAGATAGAAATATATCGCCTTTTAGGCCACGCAAATAAATATCATGAGTTTTACACGTTGAGTATATTAGTTGAGAATTCTTATCCAACTTTTCTTAGTAATATATATCTTGTTTCTACTGCAAGGTCCTTACTTGACCCAACTTATACCAATGTGGGAGATTTCCATAATAACATACTTGACAACAATGAACTCCACCTTGATGAGGTATCCACATCTGAGTCTTCTCCTAGATATTGCTCATTACCCTATTTCCCACAGGTTACAGAAAAACTTACTAAATTGTTTAAACCCCTATCTACTAAAATAGGCATCCAAAAATTGTAAAACAGTTGGAAATCTCTTTTCATGTACCAAAACACCTTTAGATATTTGGGAGAAATCAAATGTAGTATATAACATTCCTTATATACTCCCTATATAACATTATATATGATAATCTCAGCATAATTTATTATTCCTTACTATTGAACAATCCTTAAAATCTTTCTAGTTAAATGTTACATTTCATAATTTAACTTAGGTACACCTAAATCCGATCAAGGCATGGCCTACATTTTTCGGTTTTTGTCCTCTAAGAAAAAAAGTAGCTACCATCGGTTATACCTTGATACTTCTAAATTAAATCCCTATATTCATTTGAAGGGGAACTTTAGCAATCTTCATACATCACATTCGATGTAAAATCCTTTCCAAAAGGAACTACATGGTGAGTTAAACAAATTCATATTACATTATATTTCATTTATATTCACTAATTCTAGGTTTCCCAACAATGGTGGTCGGTACCTTTTATTTCCAACCTTCTTATAATTAGATTTACAACTAAATTGACTTTTCTATTCTGTCCTGTAAACAAGTATTTTTGTCGTCAGTTGATTTTTCGTACAAATACTGATTTCCAAAGTCATATTATTTTTTGTTTTGATCTTCGGAGTAGTAGATCCCTATCTGTCAAAAAAAGTTGCTTTTTTTAATTACTTGGGTGTCTCTAACAATAAAGTTAACTTTTCCATGCTTTTCCTCAATAAAAATATTTCTTATTCAAATTGTTCACTAAGCTCTAATTAAAACAAGTTACTTTTTCTCCTGGCTTCATGTTTCGATATATTGTACATCAGCGGTAGAATAGAAGTATTGTATTATATTATACTGTTCTTGTTAACATATTGTGAAATTTTTGTGACTTTTTAATGTTTGTATAAATTAAAAAAAACTCTGAATGTATTCTTTTACTGTAACTTTTATTGTATTTATTTAATGTATTTTGTAACATCTCAACATATGCATTTGACATTGTTTGACATCTATATATGACTTTACAATCATTAGAACTGAAGAAGTGCAGAAATAATGCATGAAACGTTTTCTATTAAAAAATTGAAATAGTTTTTTCTATAATAGGACCCCTTTCAATTTATATATATATATATATATATATATATATATATATATATATATATATATATATATATATAAGGAGACAACGAAATGTTTCTTTAATGAATCGTACTTGGCAGCTCATTAAATTTATTATTTCTTACTCCTCTTTCATTTTAAACAGACAGTGGCTCTTAGTTTTCAAAATTTCTATACTCATCTACCTATTTTGCTTTACTTTTTTGCTATTTTATGTTGTTACAAAACTGGTCTTATTCCCATGACTTTATTTGCACTTTGCCTTATTTTAGATAAAATATAATACATTATTCAAGTATCACAATACGGAATGTATTACTCAAAACTTTTAAGGTTGTACTTTTATGTTGCAAACTAAATGAATCGGAGGAAATCTGATCAGTTGAATTTATATAAACAGAAACTAGAACTAATATAGACAATATGAAATTTATACTTACAATATAGCTTTTCCAAAAGATAACTTATTATTAATAGTTCCGACGATATAATCCACCAATCTCGCATATAGAGTATTGACCAGCACATTTCTTACTTCTATGGCCTCGTTGCTGCTGTGTCTTACTTTATACGCATTTCCGTCTTTAATTACACAGTAGTTTGTTAGGGCCCAAGAGATCTTTTTGGACTCTACCTCAAGAAGATCCGCAAATTCTTCGACCTCTTGTTTATTCTGGATGACAGCGACTGTATCTTTATTTTCTTCGAAAACTATCTCTCCTAGATGCAATATTGCTGCTAATACAGAATGTATGGTGGCAGTATCTTGGGAGGAGAATTGAAGTTCCTCCATATAGCCGCAAAGTTTTTTGTATTTAATTATATTGGCAGCTACATCATCTCTTGGAGTATTGGTTTTGGACTTCTTTTGCGTTCTCAAGAAGGCATAGTCCCTGCTAGTGCTAAGTTTATATTTCTCATACATAGGTGTAGAAGTAATTCCGTCGTAAAAATAGTAGAAGATATGGAAATTACTTTGAAGCCTGAAAATGCAAATAAACTTTAAATGTTTAAGAAATTCTTATAAAAACGGAGCCTCATTTACTTACATATCTGTGGACGATACTCTTGATTTTTCAATGCAATGTATCTTAAAGCTTGCCCCACTTAATTTCCCAGTTTTGCCGTAATTCACCTCTGTCTTAAAAACTGCCCTAGTGCCATAATTGTTGGAAGGTGTGGACGCATGCATTAGCGAATGTAACAATTGAACAGCATTTTTTATTCTACTTGAACTAACACTTGTATTTTCTCCTAGATAGAAGAGGTGATCGATCAGGTGTAAATAATTGGATGTCTTGCCAGAGCCAGTTTCACCTAAGAAAACTATTTGCTGAACAGTTTTATGATGTAGAGCGTTTTGATAGGCTGTATCTGCTACGCTGTAGATATGAGGCGCATTATCGGAACGTGATTTAAACTGATATTTTTCATGAAACTGCAAAAAATAAAATTAAGTTTATACATATAAAATGTGTGAATCAAAGAAACTATTTTGTATAGAATATAAATATAATTAAAAACAAACTGTTTAGGTTACATTAAATAGTTAGTATTTTCTTTATTTAAAAAATACATATAAATATTATCAAAATTTTCTAAATGTCGTCAACTCTTTCATCAGCTATTTTACTCATTTCTACCGTAATACTTTCCATTAAATACAACACAGGAGTTACGGATTGAACAATCAATGCGTATGCTTTAAGAAGAAAGAGACCACAGATAAGGGGCGGAGTTACCGAGAAAGAAAGCGTTAGGAACAGCTAGCAGCCACTTTAATTTCCTACTATCGACATATCTTTGTCAACGAATTTAATATAGGTGTTCAGCCTACTTCTGTTGGTGATTGTAATACCTGCTCTAAGATTAAAGTTGTAACTTAATGGGTTAAAGACTAGCATCCCGAATTCTCCCCGATACTCTACCCGATATTACTTTTAACTGCGTCGAATGGCATAGAACTGACAAATATTCCACATATAAGGTATCTTTCCCTTTCGATAAAATTGACGAAGTCTACAGTCCTAATATTTGGCCCAATGGAGCTTGAAACCTAGAAGCTTCTACAAACTTTCATCAAAATAAACAAATTCGAAAAGGTACGGTAAGCATGTTTCATGTTAATTTGCAGTGTATTTCAAATAAAGTCGATATGATCAATGCTTATCTTGCGGATCAAAAATTATATGACGTCATATGTTTTTCGGAGCACCGGCTAAGTGAAGAAAATTTAAAATTAATTAACATCTCCGGATTCTCATTAGCCAATTTCTTTTGTAGGGTAAAAAAGAAACAAGGCGGAGTTGCAATTTATGTAAAAGAAAATCTTATGTATTCTTCTTTTAATTTAAATGAATATAATGTAGAGCAAAGTTCTGAGTTTTGTGCAATTTATGTACCTTCAATGAAAACCAATGTTTTAACTGTATACAGATCGGGTAAGGGTGACTTTGACTTATTTTTGGTGAATTTTGAAAATGTCATAACATCCTTGCTTAGTAAAGCTGACAAACTAATCATACTTGGAGATTTTCATATAAATTTTAAAATTGAATCTGACCATTTTTTTGATATTCAAAATCTATTAACATCTTTTGGTCTAAAAATAACTATAAACGATTATACTAGAATCACATCCCAGTCCAGAAGTTGCATTGACAACATTATGACAAATTTTTCTGAAAATATCTATAGAGTGGGCGTATTTAAACCTTGTTTTTCTGACCATCGAGCTCAATTTTTATTTATTGACTCAGAGCATAAAGTTATTGACACTAATCAAACATTTCAACGGTTTATTACTTCTTCTGGTTTACAGAAGCTTAAACGTGCGCTAGCTATTACAAACATGGACTTTTTCTACGATATTAATAATGATCCTGATTCTTTGACAGTCTTTCTTACCGAAACTTATAACAATTTAATATTACAGTATTTTCCACTAAAAAAAGTACGACAAATGACTGAAAAAACACCTGTGCAATGGTTTAATAATGAATTAAGGTCTAACAGATCTAATATTTCTCTTATCAAACACATTGCAGAGGCCACTAAGGATCCCGATTTGTTCAAAGTATATAAACAACAAAAAGTTGAATATAATCGGCAATTAAAAATTGCTAAAAAGTCAGCTTACTGTAATTTTATTACTAATTCCAATAATAAACCTAGAGACTGCTGGAAAATAGTAAATTTCGAAAGAAACTACACTAAATCCAGTTCGGTACAACTTGATCTACCTCCAGACGAAATGAATCAATTTTTTAGTACAATTGCAGAGAATATAATTACATCTCTTCCCTCTATTAACGTCGATGTCCTCGTCAATTATAGAAATTACCCTTCTCCGAGCAAGTCATTTTTTTTCGGCCCGTTCTGAAGAAGAGGTCTCTCAAATAATAAGTCGCTTAGTAATTCTAATTGTAGGGACGTTCACGAGATTAATAGCAAAATTTTAAAAGAAACTTACCAAATAGTTTTAACAGCTTTTACTCATCTTATTAATTTAATTCTATCCACCGGAGTATTTCCAGAAGTACTAAAATACTCAAAAGTACTACCAATCTACAAAAAAGGTGATTCCTCAAAAACTGACAATTACAGACCCATAAGCATTGTTTCTACTTTTGGGAAAGTGATTGAAAAGGTTATCAAACAACAATTTTATTCCTATTTTGAGTCAAATAATTACTTTAGCAACTCACAATATGGATTGAGAAGTACTCGTTCTACTACGAACGCGGTATTTAATGTTGTGAGCAAGGTGATTGAGGGGCTTGAACGCGGCAATCGCGTAGCAATTTCTCTTTGTGACTTATCAAAGGCTTTCGACTGCGTTTCACACGACATTTTGCTCCACAAATTAAATTACTATGGAATCAGAGGTATCCCTCTTAAGCTTATAACTTCTTATCTATGTGGCAGACACCAGGCGGTAGTGTCTAAAGGTCATCTCTCTGATTTTCTACCCGTAAAACATGGAGTCCCACAAGGTTCGGTCTTAGGACCTCTTTTGTTTATTATTTATGTCAACGATCTGCCTAAATTCATATCTCCGTACAAAACATACAATTCGCAGATGATACGACATACGTTATATCAGGAAAAAATATGATGATTTAAAAATGTCTCATGAGGAAGTTTCTACTAAATCTAGCTCTTGGTTTGCTGCAAACAAACTAAAACTTAACTCTGATAAAACGCAAAATATGGTTATATCTGCAAGTAATTTACACAATGATCTAGTTAACAAAGAGACTGTTAAACTATTGGGAATAACCATAGAAATCGACTTAACTGGTCTGCTCATATCTCACACCTTAAGAAACAGCTATCAAGTTCATTATTTGTTATTCGCCAACTAGCAAGGGTTGTCAACTTTGAAACATTAAGAATGACATATTTTTCTTTATTCCACTCTCACCTAAACTATGGTTTAATTATATGGGGCAATTCAACAAATGCACTTCAAATTTTTAGAATACAAAAGAAAGCTGGCAGGATTTTAGCAGGGGTTAGTTATCTAGAACACTGCCGACCTGTCTTTATTAAATTCAAAATTATGCCGCTACCTAGTCTGTTGATATTTCAAGTTTTAACTCAAATTCACAGAAAACGTGCCCATTTAATAAAGCAGTCTGATGTCCATGTTCACAATACGCGAAACTGTCACTACCCACTAACAAATCGCTGTAGATTAAGTCTTTCAGAAAAAAATAGTCTTAATTATAACTATTACAATATTTTACCAAAAAGTATAAAAAAACTAAGCTGTAATAGTTTCGATAAAGTTATAAAAAAATATCTTTTAAAACATTGTTTTTTACTGCTCAAAAGAATATATGACTCATTGCAGAACATCCACTGAACTGCTTACCGTAACTTTGCCATAAATATTTTTCTGTTTAATGTTTTCATGTTTGTATTATTTATCTGTTTAATATGTTTTCATGTTTGTATTATTTAATGTTTTATTATTTAATACTATGTATGTTTTTTTTTGACTTGCTACAAACAATATTTGTATATGTTATGTAGTTAAATAAATACTCTACTCTACTCTACTCTACTCCCAGAATAACTGAATTGGATACTGAACTGAAGGTTTATTTAGCAAAGCAGAAAGCTGCACAGAATATGATGAAAAGCTACGAAAGCAGGACGAAAACCAGGATGAAAATAATAAACTTGTATGTACTGCTTTACAACAAGCATTGTCCACGCCTAAACTTACCTGCAACCTACAATACTACAAAAGAAAAATGTGGACTTAAAACAACTTAGGAATCCACAACGTCAAAACAGAAACAGCCATAATGTATGTATGAGATGAAACCATCGCTAAACGCGGATCGTACGAGAACTTTGCTAATAAGCATTTGAGAAAAATTATAATTTTTAATAAATAAGAACATAAACGTTGTTTTGTCTAACCTTCGCCACATTCATGTAAATCGTTTTGATCTTATTAAGCACGTTGTTTTTAAAGATCAAGGACTGTGAGATATTTTCTAAAGAACACTATATCCATTTCATTACATACACTAAAAAAAGGAACAAATTGCAAGTTGTTAACGTCACGGAAAATGGTTAAGGATTTCAGTATTCTTCAAAAAACAGCAACTAAGTCTTAAATGTTGGGAGCTAACTTTAAGGATGGCATAATATTCGAATTTTCAAAAGATTTTAAGATGGGCTTTGTACCCATAAATGTCATACTCCAAGAGGATGACTCTTGGACGACAGAAATTGCACGATGTAATAAATTTTAACTTGGATAGCATAGAACTTTCTCTCAAATACCAGGGTGCTCTCAAGCTTACAGAAGAAAAGAAAAATGACCTACAAGATCTTCGTGATTATGTACCCATGCCTCACAAGCGTCATTACAAGAAATTATTTATGGAGGAATTAGTACAAGTAAAGTTGAAGAACCTGTAGACGATAAAAATCAAATTGAGTTTAATTGAAGCATTATTTGTGAATTTTGCAAATTATTTTACTGCTATTAGCTTCCACATAAGCACTTTGTTAACAAAACTATGTTTATTTATGTAGAATAAATAATATTAAACCCCTTTTCTTTTATTTTATAAATAAATCAAATATTGCAAAATCCTCTTTTAATAACGGTATAGTTTTACGTAATTAAGCCACAATTGGCTGTAATGATAAATAAATTAAAAATAGTACATTGTTTACCGGGTAGAAAAAACTTAACATTCCCGGACGACTGTGAGGATTGCTAAGTCGAGGCGAAAGCCGAGACTTAGCAACACAGAGTCCAGGAATGTGGCTTTTCCTACGAGGTAAACATACTATTTTTCCGCAAATCGTTTAAAATTCGACAGATATTGATTGATTTAAAAAAAAAACGCGATAATTTTATTCCCAAATAAATGGTGCTTTGAAATTCCTAATAAAATTACTTGGGTTACTATGGAAACGTATTGAGGTTGAATTGTCAAACTTGACGCTTATAAATTTAATTGCTGGTGTTGTCGAAAGTAAAATGATAAGTGATGATGAAATTTCCATTCCTGGGACTCCTCCAGAGCTGGTTGAGGCAGTGAATACTGCTTCATTAGAATTATTGCCAAAGAAATCAAGAGAAAAGTACGAAAATGCATACAGACGTTTTATGGATTATCGCATGAGTAAAAATACGAGTTCTTTCTCAGAAAATGTTGTAATGGCATACTTCCTAGACCTTTGTTTAAAGATGAAATCTTCAACATTATGGGCCAATTATTCAATGCTGAAGTCAACCCTTGCACTTAAACACAATGTAGATATATCTACATACTCAAAACTTCGTTCTTTATTGAAACGGCAAGCTAAAGGTTATAGGGCAAAGAAAATCTAAGATTTTAACGAAGGAAGAAATTGAAAAATTTATCCAGGAAGCTCCAGATAAAGAAAATTTAATGATTAAGGTAATTTACAAAATTTTAATTTCTATTTAGATTATAGCTTTATTTATTTTTTAGGTGGCTGTAATATTTGGTATTTCTGGGGCCTGTAGAATAGATGAGTTAGTCCGAATGACTGTACACGATATAGAAGACTTAGAATCTAAGCTTTTAATCAGCATACCTGATTCAAAAACCAACAAACCAAGATCATTTGTAATTAATCAGATCTACTTGAATGTTTATCAAAAGTATGTTTCGTTAAGACCAGAAAATATGAACAGTGACCGATTTTTCTTTAAATATCAAAGCGGAAAGGGTTGTAGACAAGTGGTAGGAATTCATCAATTTAGAAAAATGCCCAAAATCATTGCTACTTATTTGAACTTGGTAAATCCGACAGAATATACTGGTCACTGCTTTCGTCGGTCTTCTGCAACAATATTGGTTGACTCTGGTGCCGACATAACTAGTTTAAAGAGGCATGGCGGATGGAAGTCATCAAACGTTGCTGAAGGATATATCGAAGAATCGCTTAACAATAGGTTGAGGTGGCAAATAAAATTTTCACAGTACAAAATATTCAACAAAATGACACTTCCACCCTGCATGTTAGGGATGGCGGTTTTTGACAAAACACCGGTTTTCGGTTATACCGGTTTTTTTGCTTACGGTTTAACCTGGCAGTTATAACCGGCCAAAAAAACCGGTTTTTCAAAAACCGGTTTTCGGTTTTTTTAATCAAATAGATTAAAAAGTTACATTTACAACGCACTTTAGTTTGCGATACTACATTCGCAACACAATTTTTTGTGTTTTGTGAGACAAAAATTCCCCAGACTTTCAAATGGGATTTAAAGAAAATAATATCAACATAAATATTTTACCTAAAAATAAATTGAATAATGCAATTCATCTTTTATTTTAACTACCATCAAAAAAGATTTATCATGTATTACTTTTAACTCATTTACGACTTCCGGTATGGGTAAAAATCGTTTTGAAAACGTAGGGAAATCCTTGTATAGATTTAGATTCGTATTCGTAATCGGTAATTCGATATTCACAGTCATTATTTTTGGTAATCAGAAAAAGCCATTCACCCACTTTCAATGTCAGGAGTCAAATAACCATAATAAATACCAGATCACTTCTTATGTAAAGATATTATGATTACAAATACTTTTTCAACGAAATACTATAACAAAATTTAATTGTTTCTGGCTAATGTGAGGTTTTGCTTCTGTATAAAATAAAAATTGAATTTTAGTTTTGTTTGGAATAATTACTTGAGAATAATAATTATGATTGGGTGGGATCCAAAATAATACCTAACCTAATCCTAATCACTGTAAAAACCTAATAACCGGTTTTACTTTAAAAATAAAAAACCGGTTATAACCGGGACAAAAAAACAACCGATAAAACCGGTTATTTCGAAGTAAAAAAAACGGTTTTCGGTTAAAACCGGTAGGTTTTTCCCAATCCTACTGCATGTTGTCCAAAATGTTTCTCATAGTTCTAAGAGTGTTCCTCCAATGTTCAATAATTGTACTAACTGTCAAATTACTGTAAATATAACACATTGATCTTAAAAATGTATTCAGCAATGACTTGATGTTTTCAAAATATAAATTAATTCCTTATAAGCAATGTGTTTTCTATCATTTATGTAGAACACTAACAACTGTACGGAAATATCATTTCCTTACAGTAAGGAAATGACATTTCCTTACAGTAAGGAAGTCCTGACTTTTTCTTCAAGAAATTTTGACAGGAATGTCAAAATTTCCTGGCGATTTACGGAAAAATATTTTTCTTTCTTAAAAAAATATAATTTGTAATTACAGCCAATTCTGGCTAAATTCCATAAAACTCTACCTATATCAAACATGCCACAAATAAATAGCTTCAGAACTTATCCTTTTTTAAATTATGTTAATAAAATAAAACTTGTTCGCTCTTACTATTATTCTAAAATGTTTTTAAACTTTATAGCCAGTTTTCCAGAAAAGTGTTTTTGCAATTCTCCTTTACGCTTTAAAGCTCCTGAAGTATTTTCAGTTAAGTTTATGTCCTATACCTTGCGCTCCCGCCAAACTTTAGAATCGACGAAGTTTAGATTTATTTATTTATTTATCGTATGGCACTTGACACATTTACATTTAAATTTACATATATTTTGTATAAAACATTACACGTATGTTTACGAATAAACATCTAATTTATTTATATATTCTATCGATTCTGGAGTCGCCATTAGGAGATCCTCTGACCTGCCTTGATAGGATCTTGTGGGACACTGTTCTGTAATGTGGCAGATGGTTTGTGGTTGTCCGCAGTCACAGAGTTGGCAGCATCTATATCTTGATGCTGCCAACTGTACTTGTGATTTTGGTGATTTTGGTACTCACTAGTGTGGGAGTGTATACGCCGCAGTCTAGGTGGTGGAATGTGACTCAGAACTGGGATCCATTGCGTAGGGGTGGATTTGATAACACCAGCAATCATTCTCATTGTATTGGTCAATTAGGCATCTACTTTGTGTATATGTGGGCTGTTAAGCCACGCTAAAGAGCAGTATTTCGAGGTTGAGAAGACAAGGCCCAGGGCAGATGATCGCAAGGTGGAAGCCGATTCTCCCCATGTTGTGCCGCACAGCTTCTGGATGTTGTTTCTTGATTTAAGTTTTCCCGCTATTTTTGACAGATGTTCCTTGAAAGATACGGTTCTATTAAAAGTCCCCTCAAGGTACTTTGGTGTTTTATTGTAGGCCAGTGTCGTGTTTTCGGATGGGACGTTCAGTGTTCTTCCTGCAAGCTTGTTATTTAGATGAAAACTGGAAATCTCTTAGCGTTTGGTTGGAGCTTCCATTTACGGAAATACTTTCCCATTGTGTGTAAGTCTGCCGTAAGGATTTCTTCTGTTTGGTTCACATGACTACTTGCATCGTTCGGTCGGCTAGCATGCTGTTGATTATTTGAGCGGTGGATTTACAGGAGATTATCCGGAGGAGCTTGTATAGTATGCCTTCTCTCCAGACTGTATCGTAAACCGCTGTTAGGTCTAAGAATGCGGCTAATACATGTGGTAAGTGAAAGAACCTGATCTGCGCAGCTTCTTTTCGGTCGGAAACCTGTCTGATCAACCGGTATCGATTCAAGTAGCTTTGGACTAATACTGTTATAGATAAGTCGTTCGAGTAGCTTTAACGTTGCCGATAGTAGGGCTATTGGTCTGTAGTTCTTAGAGTTGCTATCATTTGGTTTACCTGGTTTTACTATGGCAATGATCTTCGAACATTTGAGTTCCTGTGGTATGGTACCGGTCTTCATAATATCTGTGAAAAATTGGGCCATCCATTCCCTCGCATATTTACCGCTGTTAATTAGGAATTCGGGATGAATATTGTCAAAACCTGGGGCTTTACCTGGCTTTACATCGTTGAGAGCTATAGTAACTTTCTTCGCAAGTGAAAGGGCGAGATTACTCGGTTTCTACAGATTGGAATTTTAAAGTTTTGAGCTCTCGTTTTACCTTAATTATGTGTGGCTTGTTTTTCGGGGCCCTAGATGTCGATACCGGATGTGAGGCAATAGCGTTTGGGTTAATTGTTGTTTTGGTCCTTGTTATGGGAGTTCCGCTTCCTAATTGTCTTAGTAGTGTCCATGCTTGTCTACTTGATGTTTGAACATTAAGACTTTCTACAGTTTCCGTCCATTGTTGTTCTGTTATATAATAATAATAGTTCACTGCTAATAGTGCAAAAGATATATAATTTTATTTGAGAAATTAAATAAAAAAATGGGTTTATTTTAAAACATTCATAGTTAAATATACTTTATTGCGTATTCTGTATGCAGACAGTAATTTTAAATACTAATTCGTAGAATAACGTTTAGTTAAATATTTTAAAATGTAACATCTAAAATACAAAAAAAACCGTTGTCAATACTTATTTATTTACCTCTGTTCCGTAGATAAGCCTTCTTTCATTAGGATTTAACGATAACAGAATGTCTCCCACGTATGTATAATACTCTCCCATTTCTGCTCGTTTTTCTAATAGTTCTAAAATATCTCGTTCGGTAATTGGATGTAATGCTGCCAGATCTTCTTCGTACATCGGTTCCAAGTCAACGTCTATATCTTTCTTCAAGAATTTTCCGTGAACAACAACATCTGGAGTTTTCGGTTTAAGTTTGATTGACCTTACATCGGATATTAAAGATTTTAACTCCATTGTTAACTATAATGAAAAACATAAGGTTAGTTACATGTAATACAATAATATACAACACTAATGTTATTAAAATTTAAAAACTAAACAGAAGCAGAGTTTTTTAATGTAAAAATTTGGAGGTGCTTATAAAATCAGTCGACCACTATGAGAGTAGTAATTGGTTGTCCTCAAGGAGTCTTATCACCTCTACTGTGATTGATGGTGGTTGATAATCTTAAAGTATAAACGAGAAATTTTTCGTACTGTGGACTATACTTTCGATCCAGCTATAATATTTAAAGGTAATCATGATAATACTGTTGCTGATCACCTACAAGGTATCTTAAATCTAGTAAAGATTTGGTTTTTGGAAGTCATCATCTACTGGAAGTGGAAGGCACTCTATCATTCTTAGATGAGATTAGGTATCTCGAAACTGTCCTAGGAAATCCATAGGAAATTTACGGGAAATGCTCAGTTAGAACATATTGCCACTAAAGCAACGAAAGCTCTTGGGACGTGTAGTAGGCTTTGTGACAAAACATGAGGTCTAAAATCTAAAATGATATATTTGTCTTATATAACGATTGTCAGACCAACAGTTAGTTAGACTATTCCGGTTTGGTGAATAAAGAACAAACGCAATAAGAAAGTTACAAAAAATGCAAGAACTCATTATCTACGTTAACACAAATCGAAATCTTCTTTTGTGAGGCACACCTCTTGTGTGATGAGCCAAATATATAAGAGTCTTTTATACTGATGAGCCAAATACATAATAGGGAGTAGAAATAGGGGTTACTGGTGCTAATAACAGGCTGTCAATAACTTTTAGAAATGCTTATACTCTATTTTAAGTAGAACTGCTATCAATCGATTTTTGTATTTAAGAATTCCTGAAAAAACGACTTAAGTCAGCTAAAATATTTATTGTCTCAAACAGTCAAGAATAAGATGCTAAATTCTACAATTATAAGTCGATAACAGCTTGAAACTTGTAAGCTGAAACTGACTGTCATACCATACTTTCATTCGTTACATTCAAGGCCCTAACTAACTTAAAGTGAATAGTTAGAACAAACTAAGGATTACATAATATACGGATAGTTTTGACGATAAGGTGCTTTTCATAGCGACTTTATTACAACACAAAACAGGCAAAACGGCTAGGAGTTAAATGTATATCATAAAAAAAGTCAGAGGGAACAAAGCTAGATTTATACATTCATATTACGCATTCTATCCTAAATTTTTCTTCTAGTCCTTTTTAAGTACTCCCAAAAAATTTGCTTAAGCCTAATATTATGACGAGAAATATATAAGATAGAAGATTGACACTAAAGAAGAGGTATTTGTTTTTTTATCAGATTTTCCAATAGATACTGAATAGCAGCATTATTATATATGCACCCGAACATCCAATGATTAATATCGTCAGTGTTACCATTATAATTGCTTTGGTGTTACCCGAGATACCAGTATGTCCCTTTAGCCAAATGAAAAAGACTGAATCATTTCTTTTAAGTAGTTTTAGTTTATTTTTTAAAATTTTTACGATAATACTGTTTTTGTTTAAATGTTTATGCGAATTATCAACGCAGATTTTGAATCCAACAGGATTACTATTTATTGATCAGACATTTATTTCTCAATAGTCCCTTCCAGAGCTTGATATATTGCAAACAGTTCTGCGGAGTAAAGGTATAATTGAAATAAAATGTTTTCTTTATTGTTTTGGATATATACCTCACAATCAACTCCCAAAATGAATTTTTACGCATCTGTGAAAATCCTATATGGCTTATCAAATTTGGCAAGTTGTTTTTGAAGTTGAATTGCGTTGTTATTATTACAAGTAGGAAATAAACTTTGGTTTGGGAATAAAGAATATTAAAATTAGATTTGAAGAAATTAGTTTCAACTAATTTTTTCTGAATATGAAGAAACATTGGGAAATGCTATAGCTACAGTTGGAGAATTTTTGTTATGCCACCATTTGTCAACTAAGTTAAACACAGATATGTCGGATATTTTTTGCAATAGGTAGGTTTTGTTACTACCTTGACATTTAAGGATAAACTTCTGAGCTAAAAAGACGTCTTAAATGTAATGGAGGTTCCATACGTTCAGCTAATAGATTTTCAGTGGGTGTAGATTTACATTGACCCAAAGGGCACTTACAAGTGTACCTAAAACCAAACGTAGAGCTTTGTACTGGATTCGTCTATTTTTTAGATATAGTCATAGTCAAAAATTGACCTGATATATGCCCTATAAAACATTAGATTAATCTTAGGATCAGCGCCCCATTGGTGATGGTTAACTACGTTTAAAACATTTAGGTTTTGTTTCGCATTTAATTAAACAGTTAATAATATGTTCTTCCCATGTTAATTTAGTACCAAGTGTGACGCTGAGACAAGTACAGTATTTTTGGACAGGTATACTTAGATTATCAATTCTAATACTAGATATATTCGGTAAGCGATGACTAGTAAACAACACCACAGCAGATTTATTCGAAGTTAGTCCCAAGTTTTATCGAATCAATACATATCTGATAAAAAATTTTAGAAGTGCAAGTGCTAAGCACAGATACCTGCAGCAAACCTTGATAAACTAACCTTGCAGCAATCAATTTATAATTGTACCGAATAAATACTTGTCTATTAACAAATAGATTAACCAATACCTATGCATATCTAGTTGGGACTTTTATATGTGGCAGTTTCTTGAAAAGTAAGTTTACAAGAATATTATAATATAGTTAAATATCGATAGCATTAAAGTAAACTGTATACCCAAGCTTAATCAAGCCATTCAGAGCGATGCTGAGAATATTAAAATTCCACTATGCATCAACAATATACCCATATAAATTACTATCATTTTTGTACTCATTGCGTCAAGTACTTCTGAAATATCTAGAAAAAGTGCTGCTAAATAATTATTATTTGAGTAGGACAATTGGATATCAGTATTTAATTATGACAAATAGTCGATGGTTCCTTTATTTTTCCAAAAGCCTAACTGAGCTACCAGAAATATGCCTTCTTTTTCACACCACCATTCCAATCTCATTTTCAGGATCCGTTCAAGTATTTTTAGTAGACATGACATCAGAGAAATAGGTCTTAAAGAAGTACGATCGTTTATTTTACGTATAGGAATGACCAGACATTGCTTAAGAGAATCACAATTATCTCCTTTTACTAAAATGTTAAATATCTTGCATAGATAATCTATAGCAATTTTGAAAAGATTTGTTAACATGGGTAGTTTATACCGTCCATACCTGGAGATGTATTTTTTTTAATTTTAATGTTTTTTGTAAATAAATGAAATGGTATATCTCGCAAACATAAAAACAAAAAACAAAATAGGTAAATTGATGGAAGGCAACTGTAAATATTTAGTAAAGTTGTAGTATAATGTAAATGTAGTATAAGTTTCATATAACTTACGTGGTAATTATTTTCAGGAATTTCTTCTAAAAATGGATGTTCAATTATTTCCATCATACACGGTCTGTATTCGAAATCTTTAACAAGACACCTAAAACATACGTACGATTTATGCTCAGTCTCACATTGATACAAGAGAGTTATGTATAAGTCCAAATTGATTTGATTGTATGCAACATACTAAACTGATTATAACTCAATAAAGTAGAACTCAAAAGACTGTTCAAAATATACTAGACGAAACGAAATTGCAAGAAACCCAATCAGAAACAAATGCCAAATCTTTTCTAATATTAAACTTTCGTTACCCACTCCATTTGAAATATGAGTCATAGATTGTAGAATTCTACAGATTGTAAGATAAGATTTTATATTATATATATACATAAATATAAATATATATTTCAATGTTCCTATTAGGATTCTAACAATATGACAGAAGAAACAGAATAGTGAGAATAGCATTATATCAGGTCATCAATCGGAAGAAGTACATATATACTAGAAGGAAATGAAAAGTTGATGAAAATAGGAAAATTACCTAAATGAAAACAAAAGAAACATTTATGATATGGAATAAATCATTTTTAATAGGTGTAACGTTTGAACACTCTTACTCGCCAATGAAGTCGTGAAAATTTTCTGTCCACGTTGATACTTTTCTTAATGTTGGAGGTGGATTTGCAACAATTTGGAATAATGCTCTTGACGGATTCATTCCTTCGTAAGGAGCTTTACCTTCTGCTAATTCTATTGCCGTTATTCCTAATGACCATACATCAACCTAAAAGTTAAATCTGAACATTAATATAAATATAAAAATAATTGATACATTGATATTAGGAAATATTGCAAGTTCTATATCAGTTTTTTATGTTGTCTAGTGAAAGTGTGGTTAAGCGTCTACCCATACTAAACCTAAGCTAACCTAAGCTTAAGTCTGTTAATATATGATACGCCAAATTGTTTTTTTTATTCGGATTTGATTTTTCATAGAGATATTTAACATGGATTTACTAAGTCTATGTGGAATATGTTTGGCATATAATAAATGCATCTATCATTTGTCGTTTATTAAGAATATAGTCACATATACATACGCACTTTTAAGAATACAACTGCAAGTAGATAGTACTCCAATCGATTAAGTAAAAACATTTAAATACTTGGGAATGACGATGAATGACCAATGGGATCCTCAACAGGAAATAAAATGCCGTACCGAATAAGCAAGACAAGCTTTTATCAAATTTAAACCGCTACAATGTAACCGCAATCTTTCCTTCTATCTCCGCTACAGGATGATTAAATTATATGTATGGTCCATCTTGTTGTACGGCATGGAAACATGGACGTTAAGAGTACCTTCCAGTAATAAGGAGGCATTCGAAATGTGGACATTGCGAAGAATGTTCCGCATACCATGGACAGATAGGGTGAGAAATGATGAAGTCTTAAGAAAGGAAAATAGAGGAAAAAATATGCAATCCCTCAACTAATCATCCAGGAAAATATTGAAGGCAAGAGATGAGTAGGTCGCAAACAAATGTCGGAGCTAGGAAACATAAAAAATTGGACAGGCATAAATAACGTTGGCGATCTTTTGCATGCCGCAAAAGACATACGTCTGTAAGTATTGTATTACGAAAACAGTAATCGATAAGAACATTTATAATCTAAATCACGTCTGACAAAAAAGTTGTAAAAACAAAAAACAAGAAAGCGAAACTTACTCTGTCATTGTATCCAGAAATTTTCTTGGTCCCCACGCTGACTACTTCCGGCGCCATCCAGCTAGGAGAACCAAGAATGACTGAAAGCATTTCATCCATCTGGTTTCGAATTCTAGAAAGGCCGAAGTCACAAATTTTTACTTCTCCTTCCTTTGTCAAAAGTATATTACTACCCTTCAAATCTCTATGGACTATTTTGTTTTCATGTAGATATATAAGACCCTAAAATAATAAAATTATAATTTTTTTTGTGATAATCTTAATTTAAATTGAAGTTTGTAATCTAATGTACCAAATTATTTTATTTAAAGTGTTAATTTTTCTTGAAAAGTGGCGGTATCTATTAAATAAATAAAAAAAAATAACTCTCCCACGTCCTTTCTTCGTAATTTAATGAATTGTTACTGAGTACTTACTCTAACAGTCTCCTTGATGACATAAGCAATATGTTCTTCGACCATTCTTCGGTTTTTTGCAAATAAACGGTTCACCAAGTCAATAACAGAGCCTCCTTCGCACGGCTGCAACACAAAGTATAATTCATAAGCGTAAATCAATCTCAGAAGTCTTTTTGTTGGCTTACCACACGCTAATTAAAGAAAAGTTTATTCTTACCAATGATGCATATTAACTTGTTGAAAATTCATTATGTTCTGACAGAAAAAATGCGGTTTATGGTTGGTTGGAACTCGGTTTATTAGACAGAAATGACAGTTGTACAGTTCTTAAATAATGCAAGTTAACTTTTTATTAAAATATGGGCGGTAAAGGCGGTTTAAATAACGACTTTTTTAATTTAAGACAGATCAGTCTGAAGAACTTTTGACGTATTTTTTAACATTATTTTTTAATGTGCATTGTTCTACGATAAAATATTATAATAATAAAAGAAATAGGTTTTTTAATAAACCTTAAATAATTAATAATTAATTATAGTAAATACCAATATAACTTTTATTTCTATTCTACTTCTATTTATTTTAACCATTCGGTTAAAATGGGGACCTCATTAAAAACAATGGTTTTTTTTTATTTTTATTTTTTTTATCTTTTTTAACATTTTAATTACAATAGCACACATTTTAAGTTTATGACAAATACTTATTACACTTTTGAGAGGATAAAACATAGACACAAAACAATTTTAAATTAATTTTTTGTGAGTTTTTAAGTGTTACGTCTACAAAATCGCACAGGAAATAGTCGTCTTCTTCATCTGCATTTGTACATGTGTCGTGGGGCCAACCAGAGCATCTTGAGCACTGTATGCACCCTTCTTTGTCCTTAGAAGCAGAGAAAATCTCACTGCAAAATATACAAGCCTTATCACTGCTCCCTTCTTCAGATGAGAAAGACTCGTTCTGGTTTTCGAATTTCATTTTCTTTAATGTGGGACCAACATCAGTTTTTGGAAGGTTTTCTTTATCGCTACTGTTGCCAACTTTCTTCAGTTTTGTTTTATTTAGCATTTTAGACGTTTTAAACAATTTCTTTTTAGGTTCTTTTTTCATTTTTATTTTTATTTCTTCATCTTCTAGCTCTTTCTTGTAAGGTGAAGACGTCAAAACAAACTGCGGTTTTGATCGATGCTTCGAAATTCGATGCTTTTTGAGTGCGCTCTGTGTCCATCCAACAGAAGTAAGACTGGCTTGTCTGGTTTTGGGTTTGAAAACTTAACAAATTGCTTGAACCAAACTAAAAAGCTTTCTGTTGTAATCCACCCTGTTTCATGGTAGAAAGCAAAGGATCCTGCTGGAGCATCGTTCATTAATGCAGGATTTTCTCTTTTTCGTGGAAATATAAACATCGTGGGCATATAGTTTCCAGCAGCACTCATACAGGTCTCGGCTGTCACTAGTGTTCCACTTTCAGATAAAGCTAAAGCACCTACTTGTTTCTTCCCCTCAGCGCTACAATTTTTGATGCCTTATTAGGAACCGTCGTGATTCCGGTTTCGTCAACATTATAGATATTATTAGGGGAAATGTTATATTTCTTTAATATATCTTCTAACAGGTCGAAAAAATTATTAACTGCATCTCGATTAAATCCCTTAGCTCGCGCCAAGGAAGTTTACTCCGAAAAGCGTAGCGAAAGTCATGGATTCCTTTTTAGAAATGCATACAAAACCTTTCGGTGCCTCATTTGCCAATCAAAACAGCTTTCACAGCGAATTTCATGCTCTCTTCATTCCAGCTTTGTCTATTCGTCGTTATTTTGTACCGGCCCATTGTCAGATCTGAAAAAAACCACATAACTTAATCTTTATCTTTAACACATAATAATATGAGTCAGTAAATATATAAAAATCATAATCATAAATTAGACACGGTTAAAATTCAACAAAAACAAAATTATTTGATATTAATGCCTATAGAAAGTTTTATAGACATAGGATATCTTTGCATACTATTATACATTGAAGTAAAACTATTTAATAATCAACACATTTTATAGTCAAGCGTCGGGTAAAACGGGGACGTCACCGTTTTGGACAACTTCAAATGTCCCCGTTTTGTCCGACAGTGCTACATTGTAAAAACATGGCGTTTACCGCACTCCTCGTGAGACTACCAAGCGACATAAATGTGAAATTGAAAGCTTAAAATCTAACAAATTCAAAGAAGTACTTACCGAGTTAACTCCTGCCTGTATTAACCGCATCTAGAACCCACAAAACACAAGAAAATAGTTAAAAAAATTTAAAAAAACTTCCGAATACTTGCTGAACCAAGCAGAGGTCACTAACTATTCGAAAACCAACTTGTAATGGCAATATGAACTACCAACTGAACTACCAACATGAAGTACCAACTTTAGTCACTCTTTGTAGCGTCACTTGACAGAAGTGGCCTGACCCCGTTTGATCCGACGTCCCCGTTTTGGACAACTCTCCCCTACTTTTATTTTTTACGAAATTCAGTTTAAATAGAAACTTTCAATGTAAAAATAATAATAGAAATAAAATTTAGTTTAAATAGAACTTTCAACGTAGATATAAAAATATTTGTTTACATTTTTTCTTTTCTTTTCTTTTTCATTTCATGTTAGACATTTGTTGCTTATTCTGACATAAGAAATCGATTCCAAAAACAGTGAGAATAGCAAAATGCAAAAAAATCAAAGGGAAAATTTTTTTGTTCTTAAAAACAACATAGATTGAAATTCTGATTTATGATATACCCGAAAGCAAAAACAAACTCTCTTCGATATAAGGCTGAGCAGAATTTTAAGGCCAACATAATTCCAGGTTGGAAAAATCGGGATTCGGTCTTATCATTTTAGAAGCGTAACAAGTAAGAATATAAAAATATGCTTAAAAGCCTAATAGCGCAAATTGCCTTTAGTCTAACAAGTGGAAAGGTTCAAAAAATGGGCAAAGGATATAAATAGTTACATAATCAGGTAATAAATTATTAAAGTTATATATTAAAATTAAAGATCTATTAATAAACGGACCTTATACAAAATTAACAAAAGATCCAACAAAGCCTTTGGAAAACAAAATATATAGAACTTTATTCAAGTTTAAAGATGTTTTAACAAGTTAACAGAGAGGATTAATTACACCTCATTACAGTAAGACTCCTCATTTTTATGGAGTACCGAAAATTCATAAAACGAATATACCACTTAGACCCATTTGTAGTACCATGAATTCTCCTTGTAGTGAACTATCAAAATTTTTATTAAATATTTTAAAACTTTATACAAATAAAAATGACACATTCATAAAAAATACACAACATTTTTTAAATAAATTATCAAATATTGAATTTAATTCAAATAATACTTTGGTAAGTTTTGACATAAATAGTTTATTTACGAATGTGCCATTAAATAAGACTTTAAGTATAGTCAAGACAAAATTAGAGAGTGATGATTCATTGGTAACTAGAACAAGACTAAACATATCGGCTATAATGGAGTTATTAACATTATGTACTGATAATACATATTTTCAACTAAATAATGCATTCTATAAACAAAATTTTGGTCTAGCAATGGGCTCTAGTTTATCTCCATTCTTAGCCGATATATTTATGGAAGATTTTGAAACAAATATCATCTCTAAACAAAATTTCAAACCCACAGTATGGTGGAGGTATGTAGATGATGTATTCTCAATATGGCCTCATGGATCAGAGTTGTTGGACACATTCCTAAACGATAAAGAAGAGACAATAACATTTACCATGGAAAAGGAATATAACAACACGCTACCTTTCCTGGATGTTTTAATCTCTAAGAACAATACTGGATATGAGACTCAGGTGTATAGAAAAACAACACACACCAATAGATATTTAAATTTCAAATCAAATCACAATATTAATGTAAAAAAGGGAATAATTAAATCCTTATACGATAGAGCCAAAATTACTTGTTCTAACGAAAATTCGTTCTTGGAGGAGAAACATTTGTTAACATCTGTTTTATTAAAAAATGATTATCCTTTATCGTTTATAAATAAGGAATTTTCAACAATCGATCGAATAGAACAGAACAACTTAGAACGAGATCCTACAGCATACACAAGGAATAATATGAGGAAAATAACAATAACGTACATAAAAGGATTATCAGGAACACTTAAAAGGATAGGAAATAAATTCAACATTTCAACAACATTCAAAACAACAAACACGTTGAGATCTATTTTGTAAAAAACCAAACCTAACAATGAACAAGAAAGGACAAAGAATTGCATTTATAAAATACCTTGTGAATGCGATCAGTTTTATTTAGGTGAATCATCAAGGCCATTAAATGTTAGAATAAGTGAACATCAATCTTATATTAAAAATAGAGAATTTGATAGATCTCAAATATGTAAACACGCATGGGATAATGAACATAGGGTTCAATGGAATAATTCAAATATAGTCCTAAAAGAAACGGATGGTAAAAAGAGAAAAATCAAAGAAGCGGCTCTAATTATGCTAAACGAGGCCAATTGTGTCGCAAATTCCTCGGCAGAATGTAGTAGGATCTGGTTACCAATATTGAAAGAGGAAGTTATTAATAAGAAAATACCAGTATTAGTAAGTCAGTAACATATAGAGTCAGTAACATCATTTATGTTTTTTAAATAACGTAACATATAAAATCAGAATTTTGATGTTTGTTGAAGGTAAACTAAATTCAGGAACAAATACTTACAATGTCGGGATAGTATTATGAGGTTTTTTTCCTGGGTTTTCTCTCATAATTTACTATGGAATCACTAACAGGAGAATTTTTACTGTCATCATGTCATGTGTTTGTCTTTTTAAAGACGAATTACATGCTATGATTTTTTCTGACGGATATTCTCAAGTTAAAGTTGATTTCATGTAATCGAATGAACTATCTTATAAGTAAAGTCGTCCCAGGAGCGCAACTCAACAATATTGGCAATATCATTTTAAAGTCGTCTACTTTAAAATGCATAATGTATGTATGTCTGAATTGTCAATATAAATGAGTCAGATAAAATTAAATTATTAGAAGAATTTTTTCACTATGTAACAAAAAACAAAATTTGTTTAATTTTCTGTTTGTATTTTGAGAACGATTTCCGAATTGGAAATTGAAACGTCAATAAACGTATTTTTATCTTTAATTGTGGCTTATTCTCAGTCATAAATAGTAATTAATAATCAGGCTTATACTGTAATGGGCTATGTAATAATGGCGTTACTGATCATGGCCCTTGGAGGCCGAGATCCGGCAGCGGAGAAAAAGACCAGGACTCTTAGGTCATTAATCAGCGAATTCCTTGTCAAAAGAACGTAAATGTGAAAATAAGACTGTCCAACACAAGAATAGGAACCTGGAATGTTCAGAGCATGTTTCAGTCTGGTAAAATGCACAATGTTATTCAAGAAATGAACAGGTTAAATATCGATGTACTGGGTATCTGGCCCAACTCCGGTTGTTTTTAAACAGACGAATTCACAATATATTATTCCGGTAGCGTATACGACAGGGATGTATATTTTCCACATTATTGTTCAATATACATATTTAGAGCACATTATGAACCTACCGCTAACGGACGTAGACTAGGGAATACTTATAAACGGAGAACGATTGAACAACTAAGGTAGACAGTCTTGAAGGTCTGCAGACACTTGTCCCCATTGTGGCAGAAGTAAGTAGCAGGTTTGGGCTTGATTTTAACATCAAAAAAACCAAATACATGGTTATAAGCAAAAATAGGATACCACCTGGTCAATTACTAGTTATCCAACAACCTGTAACAGAAATCACCAACTTTTGTTATCTGGGTGCAAACTTAAATGAACAATGGGACCAATCGACGGAAATTAAGATAAAGATCGAGAAGGCAAGATCAGCTTTCATCAAAATGAAAAAAACAGCCACGACATAAAATTGGAAATAAAAGTTCATTTACTAAAATGCTACGTATTTTCCGTTTTTTTAGGATTAGGATATGTTGAGGATTTCCTGGATAGACAGAATTACCAACGAAGAAGTACTACATAGAATGGGTAAAAAGCGCGAACTAGTCGTAACCATAAAACGACGCAAACTAGAATATCTGGTCCATTTAATGCGCAATGAACAACGATATGACATACTTCGGACCATACTTCAAGGTAAAGTGCATGAGAAAAAAGGTCCAGGACGGAGAAGAATATCCTGGTTGCATAACCTGCGAAAATGGTTTAACTTAACCACTACCGGACTTTTTAGGGCAGCAGTCAACAAAGTCAGAATAGCCATGTTAGTGTCCAACATCCGTAACGGATAGGCACCATAAGAAGAAGGTAGCGAGAATAACCAACACAGATACGGTGTGGCAGTAATAGTTAATAAAAAATCTAATAGAGTGGTGGAATGCTACTTCGCTATCTCAGAAAGGGTAATGGTATTGAAGTTGGTGACATCTCATGCCAAACTGAATTTAATACAAGTTTATGCTCCTACGGTGAATTCCGATAAAGACGAAGTGGAATTATTTTACCAAGATATTGAAGAGACACTGAGAATAACGAAAACTAGAGAAATCACGATGGTCCTAGGTGTTCTCAATGCAAAGATTGGAAAGGGACAAAGCAGAAAGTATATAGGAAACTATGGTCTGGGAAAGCGAAACGAGAGAGGAGACCGTCTGTTACAATTTTGTCAAGAGCAGACCTTGATTATTAAAAACACATTTTTCAAGTTACCAAACAGACAACTATATAGGAATCGCCCGCAGATACTCGGAGAAAGTAGTCAGGAACCAGATAGAACCAGATATTTTTTAAAATCGAATCTAAAGTTTTTGCTACTTGTAAATCATTTGAATTTGAAAAATACTAATTAAATAAAGCCAATATGGCAATGGTTGACACATGGTAATTTTTCCTGCTTTATTATTAGTTCCGTCAGCATCAAAGTAAGCGTAAAAGTACAACTTTGAATAGAACACACGTAAATGTTAAGTGATAGAATAGGATATTATTGTCATATTTAAATAAAGCTACCTAGTGTGGGCTGGATATGTAGTATAGACATAAGAATCGAGCATAATAAAAAGAACCATTACCGCACAACTGAACATATGGTGAGTGAAAACGTTTCGAGGAGACCGTCTGTTACAATTTTGTCAAGAGCAGACCTTGATTATTAAAAACACATTTTTCAAGTTACCAAACAGACAACTATATAGGAATCGCCCGCAGATACTCGGAGAAAGTAGTCAGGAACCAGATAGAACCAGATATTTTTTAAAATCGAATCTAAAGTTTTTGCTACTTGTAAATCATTTGAATTTGAAAAATACTAATTAAATAAAGCCAATATGGCAATGGTTGACACATGGTAATTTTTTCCTGCTTTATTATTAGTTCCGTCAGCATCAAAGTAAGCGTAAAAGTACAACTTTGAATAGAACACACGTAAATGTTAAGTGATAGAATAGGATATTATTGTCATATTTAAATAAAGCTACCTAGTGTGGGCTGGATATGTAGTACAGACATAAGAATCGAGCATAATAAAAAGAACCATTACCGCACAACTGAACATATGGTGAGTGAAAACGTTTCGAGAGGGGTTAGACAGGGCTGTATTCTTTCGCCACTGCTTTTCAACCTGTACACGGAACAAATATTTCTAGAGGCACTGGAAGAGTACAACGACGGCATCAAGATTAATGCCGTACCAATAAGTAATTTTCGATATGCCGATGATACTGTTATACTGGCCGATAACATCGAAGATTTACAGATGATGCTAAATAGAGTAAATATAACTGGCAACCGATTTGGACTGAAGATCGATAGAAAGAAAACTAAATTTATGGTGATCAGTAAAAAGAACATTCAATATATCGACCTGAATATTGAAGCCGAACGTATTGAAAGAGTACACTGATTAATATATCTGGGATATATAGTAAATGATAAGTGGGACCCAGACGTAGAGATCTAGATACGAATTGAAATAGCAAGATCCAAATTCATCAAAATGAGAAAGCTCTTAAGCAACCGCAACCTAAGGGTTAACCTTCGATGGCGTTACGAAATCTTACGTACTTTCTACGCTATTTTATGGAGTAGAAGGGTGGACGTTAACAGCAGCAACTATAAAGTAGTTAGCGGCTTCAAAAATGTGGCTGTATCAACGCATACTGAGAATAGCTTGGACAGACAGAATGACCAACACAGAGGTATTAAGACGAATGGGTAAAGAGGTGGAATTGTACACAATTGTTAAAAGGAGGAAAGCGTCATACCTGGGCCATGTATTCCGTAATGATAGGTACAGTCTGCTACATCTTATCGTGGAAGGCGAGATTGAAGGTAGAAGAGGTTTGGGCAGAAAGAAGAAATTCTGGCTGAGAAACTTAAGAGAATGGTTTCAAATACCAGAAGCTGCGAACATAATACATGCGGCACAAAACAGATAAACCTATCGTTTGATGGTCGCCAACCTTCGGAAGAAGACGGCACATATAGATGAAGAACCACACAACTGGTGAGAATGTGAAAATGGACTAAACCAAGGCTCAGGCGGATAGTCTTTTTGATGTAAGATGCTAAGAAAATGGTTGCTCCCAACTGGAGAACTCAAGCATAGAATATATTATTATAATGATAAAAGCTTAAATTAGGAAAATATTGTTACTGGGTATAGTTTGATATTTACACTTATTGCAATAATGTGTCTTTGTAAAAAATTTAAAAAGACAAGTACCGTAAAACAGACGGATTCTACAAGTATCAATAAAAATACTGTTTTCTTACCTCCAATACAAACCATATCTCGTTGCTTTTCTTAAATATCCCATAAAAATCAACAATGTTTATATGGCTACTAAAATCTTTCAGTATTTTGTATTCTTCTTCAACAAATTCTTTACATCCGGTTTCATACTTCTGACATTTAATAGCAACTTTCTTCTTACTGGCTTGAATGTCAGTAGCTATATAAATTTTTCCATATACACCATATCCTACAATGTCACTAATTTCGTACCGGTCGCTAGGAGCGGGTATGTCGCTGAAGTCGACTTTCATTTTCTTGAAGCGGAATTTTAACACGACTTACAAATATACCTGAAAATGTTAAGAAAACCTATTATATCTAGAAATAAAAATTTTATATTAATTATATTATTTGTAACTTGAATTTTAAAGATTATTTTTTATCATGCTGTTATAAGTCAGTTTAGCGGTCACCATTACCATGCCATATCCGTTTATCCATCTGATACGCTAAAAACCCGATTTAATTATATATTTGGTCATACATATTTCAGCTAACATAACTGATGAATTAAAATCTAGATTGCTTAAATATTCCTAAATCTTTCACATTCTAAAAATTAGTAACACATTATAGTCCGACAAACGAGAGCTGGCGGGTGAGCTGCGCGAAAATAGAAAAGGAATTATTCTAATAGAGATAGGAGAGGTACTTAATCGCAATTATAGGTATATAGTATAGGTACTTAAACGGTTACACACGATGTGAACTCCTAGCCGACTGCAATAGAAATGAGCAATTCCTTCCACTTTTCAATTTGTTCTACGCGCGACCCGCCAGCTCTCGCTTGTCGGCTTATACACATTAGCAAATGTCTTATTTTATTGAACGCTTGTTGAGATTACTACGATTATTACTGCATATTACCACGATTAGAAAGAAGCTTAATCTGTGTAAATGACTTCAGATGCAGTTTATCTTATTTTGATTTAAATTGCAAAATTACTTAATTAATGTCCCCTGTCTGTTTTTTGTTCTGGTTGACAAGATAACCTGTGCTCGAAAATGTATCACTTACAAAAAGATTATATTAATAATTATGAGTCAATAATCATGAAATCGTGCTAAGAAGATATTACTCATAAACATCAATAACCGATAGAAGATTTAATTCGCCAAATTTAATAATCCTGAAGTTATATTATATTAGTCTTCTTAAAGTACTGGAGAGTATT
Source organism: Diabrotica balteata (assembly GCA_918026665.1). Taxonomy (NCBI): domain Eukaryota; kingdom Metazoa; phylum Arthropoda; class Insecta; order Coleoptera; family Chrysomelidae; genus Diabrotica; species Diabrotica balteata. The sequence continues at coordinate 46,870,676 of OU898277.1, forward strand.
AAGAAATGCCTTTACGGTCTTGAGTTCAATGAAGGGAAACTCCCAATCTGCACCTCTACGTGGTAGAAGATGGGCAACACTTAAGTAGTTAGCTTAAGTGGCTGACGCAGATGGGGACCGAGTGTTTGCCGGTATAAGCATTCAATGTTATTCTTAATAATAACGCAAGGGCACCCTCTTGTCCTGGGGAGGAGAAATCGTCCCCGAAGGCGGATGAACGATATCGCGTTGTCAACGGCATAGGATGCGAAAGGCAAGTGGGAAACCATCGCATCAAATTCCCAAGGTAGTTAATATGACAAGTCAAAATCAATACATGGCCCCTAGTGCCCGGCAGGCGTTCAATCTTCAAGGGGTGCTAAGAGTCCCCAGGAGGAAACTTAAAATTGCTACGTGGAATGTTAAGACATTGTATAGAGCAGGCAAATTAGCAAACGCTGAAAACGAGATGAGACGAATGAAGTGGGACATACTTGGTATGTGTTAGGTGAGATGGAAAGGAGAAGGATATGTGGATACAATAAATGGAAACCGATTCTATTATGCAGGCAAAGATGATGATGCCCAATCAGATATATGAGTGCTGGTAACAGTATCCATGAAACAACATACGAAGGGTTTTCTACCAGTCAGCGACAGAGTAATGATCATCAAATTAAATGGACAACCATTCGACATTAATATAATACAGGTATACGCCCCGACAGCAGACAGCACAGATGCAGATATTGAGATTTTCTACTCCGATATTGAAAAGTTTAAAAAACACATAAAATCAGATGACATCAACATATTTATGGAAGGTTGGAATGCGAAGATAGGGGCAGAAAAGTTCGAATCAATCATCGGACCATACGGTTTAGGAACGAGGAATGAACGAGGCACACGCTTTGTTGAATTTTGCCAAGAGAACAACTTGGTGGTTCTTAACACATGGTTTAAATTACCAAAAAGACGTCTGTATACGTGGAGGTCTCCTCAAGATTGCGAAGGAAATATTGTGAGGAACCAAATCGAGTACATTACAATTAATAAAAGGTTCCGTAATGGTATTCTAAATGTAAAAACGTACCCAAGCTGTGACATAAATTCAGACCACAATCCTGTAGTTGCAACTGTCAGAATAAAGCTTAAAAGAGTAGGCAAGGCTAAACCCAGTCAGAGAGTAGCATGGAGTAGTGCTGACCAGGGACAAAAACATATGTATAAAGACATGGTAGACACGCAGTTAGAGTCTAAGACATTAGCTTCCACTAAAGAGAAGACAATAAAAGAAAACATTAAAGACATGTGGGGAAAAATTAAAAATACTGTCCTGGAGGCAGCAAACCAAAATATACAGAAAGAAAACCGTAAACAAAGAAAACCATGGATGACAAACGAAATATTACAAATTATGGAGAGGAGACGAATGATAAAAAACAAAAACCTAACAAGATACAAAGAGCTTAACAGGGAAATTGAGAGAAAGATAAATGTAGCTAAGGAAGAGTGGATGAAAGAAAAATGTAAAGAGGTAGAAGATCTGCAAAGGAAGCATTAAGATAGAGAATTACACAGAAAGGAGAAAGAAGTCGCTGGGATATGGAAACCCAAACATTTATTTATTGTAACAAACACGAAAAACCAAATGGAATTAGACCCTGAAAAACAGAAGGAAATATGGGAACAATATCTTAAAGATTTGTTTGGTGATCGGAGAGCAGAAGGGCCCCCACAAATAGATACCGATGGAACACTAAGTATTCTAACCGAAGAAGTTATGCGGGCAATAAAAGACGCAAAAAACAACAAGGCACCTGGCGAAGATCTAACAACAGCCGAACATTTTAAACACCTGAGTGATGATGCTGTCGGGAAATTAACCTACCTCTTTAACATTATATATGTATATGGCACTCTACCGCATGACTGGCTAACATCCACTTATGTAGCTCTTTCTAAAAAACAAAAAGCAAGGAAATGTGAAGACCATCGAACTGTATTCCTAATGAGTCATGCTGCTAAGATTTTTATGCGAGTAATTTATAACCGCATTCACAATAAGTGTGAAGAATACCTGAGTCGTTCTCAATATGGTTTTAGGAAAGGTACAGGCACCAGAGAAGCAATAATGGGATTGACACTAATGGCAGAAAGCTATCCCGAGGTTCAAAAACAGCTGTATGTGTGCTTTGTCGATTATAGAAAGGCCTTCGACCGCATTAGACACGAAAAATTGATTAAGGTGCTAAAAGAAGTAGGGCTGGACGGACACGACATAGCTATAATAAGCAATACATACTGGAACCACACAGGATGTGGTCGAACAGACAACGGAAATACCAATTATGTAAACATAGAACGAGGAGTGCATCCAGGGTGCATTCTGTCCCCTCTTCTATTTAATGTCTATGCCAAAAATATCATCAGAGCTTCTCTTGATGATCGCCCTGAAGTTGCCAGAGTCAATGGAATCATCATTAACAATGTAAGATATGCCGATGACACCGTAGTATTAGCAGAAATAGAAGACCAACTAAAAATATTGATGAACATACTATCAGAAGAAAGTCACAGACTAGGTTTGGATATTAATCTTTCCAAAACCAAAATCATGGTATTCCACAAGAACCCCCATTAAAAAATTACACCCAACATACAAATCAATGGTATCACCCTTCAGAGCTCCCAAAGCTTCATATACCTGGGCAAAGAGCTAAACAGTCAGCTAAAGCACTCAACAGAAATTAGAAGACGTATTGAAATGGCAAGATCTGGCTTCATGAACATGCATAAAATGCTCTGTAACCCCAAGCTATCAATCACAATAAGGTTAAGAACACTAAAGTGTTATGTGTGGTCTCTACTACTATATGGCTGTGAGACCTGGACATTAAAACAGTATGACGTCAACAAACTGAATTGATTCGAAATGTGGATGTACCGCCGAATGCTAAGAATAAGCTGGACCAGCAAAACTACAAATGAAGAGGTACTGGAAATAATGAACACACGACCTCATCTGGTTAATACAATCAAAATTAGAAAGACGTCATATCTAGGATACATAATGCGCCATAAGGAATTTAAGCAGCTCCAGGTAATATTAGAAGGCAAAATCGAGAGTAAAAAGGGTATAGGAAGAAAGAAGAAATCCTGGCTCCGAAACATCAGAGATTGGACTCACACAACAGGAAATGACTTAATCCATCAAGCCCAGAATAGAGAGAAATTTGCCATATTGATCGCCAACCTCAATAGAGAAGGCACTTAGGAGGAGGAGGAAGTTATATTCAAAACTTCGGAACTTAATAAAAGCTACGAATACGACTTAAGGCGGGTTGATACGATCCAAGGTTAAATTCTGCTTAGACGTTGCGCACGCAACACTTGACAGCTAATTTGATCATGTCACCTGTTTATTCAAGTATACTTGTATCAACTGGTTCTATCCAAGTTAAGTAGGACGCTGGTTCACTTCGTTAGATCCAAGTAGTGTGGTATTGTAAAATTAAAATGGCGTCATTGTTGAAAAATCGAAAACTAGAAGGAAACACAAAAAGAAAATAGTCTGAAAGGGAGAGAGTGAGATTCATGAAGTTATACGAACCTAAGAAAGCATTATGAAATGTACGGATTAAGGAATATAAAATTAGGGTTGGTAGAAATGCGGAATTTTTTCTTTTTTATTCCTTTTTTTTATTTCAAGCTCATGTTTCAACATATCAGCAACCACTAGAATAACTTCCACAATCACTTCCGCCATCTTTACAGTAGTTTAGTTATTTGACATCCAAGTCATTTAACTGTGGCAGCCAACTTGATTCAAGTACACTTGTATAAGTCCACTTGGTCCAAGTTAGACTCCAAGCATTCTTGGATCGTGTCAAACCGCCTTTAAACAAAACTTACTGAGGATAGTCATATGGGATAATAAATCAGTAGACAACAGAGATCGAGGAGTGGAAAATATTGAAAAAAGAGCAGAACATTAACAAATGCATCTTAAAAGAGACGAAGAAGAAGGGAAAATGATGATGATGAAAGTTATATATTGATGAAGGTAATTTTTATGGGCAAATTGATAATTTATTATTGGAAGAAACATATTTCTAAAATCTCACTGCAATTGAGGTTATCAGTCAAGGATAAATAAAAAAAAGTAAAAATATTAAGTATTTAAATCTTTGAAAAGAAAATGTTTTATGCAGTATTTCTGCACTTTCTGTACAAGCACCTAGAAATAGGTATGGATTAAGAACTCTTAATATCAAAAAATAAAACTGTTAACAAAACAAAACAACAACAAAACAAAAAGTTAGGATATCGTGGTTCAAGGCTTCGTTGAAATGAAATATGGGAAAATTAATGGTATGTAGAATCCGAGTGTGCGAAAGATGAAAGAAATAAAAGATTTTATTATATTTTCAGTTAATAAAATTAAATCTTTGAAGTGAAGGGGATGTGGCTAACAAAAGCAAACATCAGGATTCGTAAGTCGACTGATAACCGAAATAAAAGCACATACACTATATAAAACGTATAAAATATATTAGATATCTTAATTTATGACCTGATATCTTGCTTAGGACGGCTTCATGTAGTGATTTTTTCACCAGAGATTCATTTGGTCTGCTCATCGTGTTAGAGATCTTCCTGTTGGTCTTCGAGCTTCTACATTTCCTTGTACTACCAATAGTTTCATGTTCCCTGCTCTTCTAGCTATGTGAGCGAAGTAATTTAGGTTTGCTCGGTTTACTTTTTTTTAATAACCCGTTTGTTATATTAAAGAATTATGAAGCTCCTAATTAAAGAATTGACCGGTTGGTCAATTCTTGTTGTATGATATATGGTTTTTATTATTCCGGTATTCTTTAGACCTTACCTATCATATGTTAAGCGTAGATATTGAAGCACGAGTATAACTCTGAGATAAGAGAATTAAATAGTGTGATAGAATCATAATTGCATCATTTCAAATATAGCATGCGGTCCATATGTATGGAATAAATTCATTTTTAGCATTATTAAGTACTATATGAAAAAAACCTAAAACAGGTCGATTTTTAATCTTAAATTGACAATTTACAGTATGAAAATATGATACCCCTCCAGCACCCCCTTTGAATTATAAGCACCCCCTCGAAAATTTTAAATAACAGGAGTCGTATGGCACCTTGTTATAAAGATATTTTAGTCCTTTATTCAGCAAGGTTTTTAAGTTTGGTGCAATCATAACTGAAAAAATTAATTTTTAAAGGTAAAAATTTTTTTAGGTAAAATTTTGATAATGTCTCTATCACAAAACTTTAGGTTGAATGAAGATAATAATGTCACATAATATTTTAAATGTATTTTTCAATGTACTTTACAATTAAATTAAATACTCAAAATGACCACTATTGACTTCTTGGCAATACCGGAGGCGATTTTGGAATTCTTGTAAAACATTTTGTACGACTCCGGGAGTTATTTTGTTAATATCTTCCGTTATCCTAACTTTTAAATTAGCTATACTGTTTGGTCTATAAAAATATACTTTAAATTTTAAATAATTCCATAAGAAATAATCGAGAGGAGTCAAATCGGGGAATCTAGTCGCCATTCGATCGTCCCACGTCTTCCAATCCACCTATTGGGAAAAACCTCGTTTAAATAATTTATAATTATAAGTGCAAAATGCGGTGGAGCTCCATCTTGTTGGTAGTAAATTGGTAGATCCATCTTATGTGGATGATTAACATTGGGAAAAAATCTTCGTAATGGAGGCACTAAAAAGTTAATAAAAAAATCTAGATAAACCTCACGCACTCAAAAAAATAACGACCAATAATTTTATTGTTAATGATACCAGCCCAATTGTTAATTTTTTTAGGATATTGCGTGTGAGTCTCACATACCCAGTGAGGATTTTCTCTGCTCCAATATCTACAGTTCTGTTTGTTAACCGTTCCTTTTTAATGGAACCTCGCTTCACCAGAAAAAACTATTTTGTTTATGAATTGCAAATCTGCGTTCATTCTGTCCATCATCATTTCATAGAATTCTTGCCTTCTATCAAGCAATATTCATTTAACTCCTGAACCAACTGAACTTTGTAAGGGTGGTATTTTTCTTTATGTAAAACTCTTAAAATAGATGATATACTTACGTCACTGACGGCGGTAACTTCTCAAATTTTCTTATGCGGATTTTCCTTAATCTCTAAAAGTATATCTAACTTTTTTCATCAATATTTTAATATTTCTACCTGGTTTTTCAATATTTTTTACATGTTCAGTATAACGAAACTTCTTTGCAATTGTGCTAACTGTAGACCGCGAATCTTGTTGACCAGGGTATTCATTATTAATATTTCACAAACCTCCTTTTAAGTTCTTGTTTTATTATTACAACCAATCATAATTAAAATGTCTATTCTTTTAGTCTCGGACAAATGAGCCATAATTAAATTTATTACGCGCACAAATATTATACTTACGTCTATAGTAACCTTAAAGTATCTTTTAATAGATAGGGCAATATTGTTGATATAAAAGTTGGGATAACAAAAAAAATTAACAAAATAACCTCCGAGATCTTACAAAATGTTGTATATAGCTGTTGTATATACAGATAGCCAAGCGGGCTGGGCGGCCGGTTCCTCACTAGCTTCACTGCTAGTGATTCAGAGGAAGTGAGTTCGATCCCCAGCTCGGTGTACAGAAAACAAAAACGCTAATTTGGAATGAGGAAGATAATAATCCCTACTGGAAGAATAAGAATTCCAAAATCGCCTCGATTATTGTCAAGAAGTGAATAATGGTGGTCAAGTTAAACACTTAATTTAACTGCAAAACTTTAATAATTTTCTCAGTTATGATTGCACAAATTTAAAAAACTTTATATTGCTGAATAAAGGACTAAAATACCTTTATAACAAGGTGTCACACGACCCCCTTTGCTATTTAAAATTTTCGAGGAGGTAAAGAGGGTGCTGGAGGGGGATATTATTTTCATACTGTAAATTGTCAATTTAAGAATAAAAATCGACCTGTTTCAGGTTTTTGTCACATAGTACATAATAACGCTAAAAATGAATTTATTCCATACATATGGACCACATGGTATATATATATATATATATATATATATATATATATATATATATATATATATATATATATATATATATATATATATATATATATATATATACTCATGGACAAAAATATCGAATATTTTTAAAATTTCTTTTGGTTTTTTCAAAATAAATTCTGGTCAATCAAGTCGTCTATTATGAAATAGTGTTTATTTTAACAATCTTTAATGATCAATATTGCTTAAACAAGTTTTTTTAACTAAAAGAAATGCGTGATCAGTAACGAGTATTCCCTCTCTGGCTCTTATTTCTGCTTGCATCCTTCTTAGCATGCTGGCAAAAAATTTTGGACATATTCTTGGGAAATTGCATTCCAATCATCCTGTGCAGCAAGCCGAAGTTGCTCTATCGTTTTTGGAACGGGATTTCTTTGCCGTATGCGGCGTTTAAGGTATTCCCACATGTGCTCTATGGGATTTAAATCCGAGCTAAATGATGGCCAATCCAATCTTCGAATTTGGACCTCATCAAGATGATTACTCACTAATCTTTTATATCCAATGTTATCAACATATATCAAAATTTGATCTCACAGGATGTTTTAAACGTAGGAGTCACCAGTCATCCGTTCAATCACTTTCACAAGTGCGGTGTGTACCTCAAAACAAATACCTTTCCAAAGAATTATGCCACCACCTCTAACACTAACGATCTGAGCAAGATTGCAGCTGACGGATAGCTCTCCAATTCTTCTGTAAACGTGGTTTTGACCATCTGGCTTCCATAATAAGACTCTGGTCTCATAAGTTAAATAAACATTTTTTGTAGTTGTCGATATTGCACTGAATATGCGTTTTTGCAATATCTAAACGACGTGTTTTATAATTTTGGAGAAGACGTGGAACTTTGGCGGGGTGTCTGGGCTTTAAGTTTTCTTCTTTTAATCTTCATCTAACAGTTTCTAAACTCACATTAACTTGTCTAACATTTATTAACTCATTTTTGAGGTGCATCGATGTCAATGAACGAGTTCGTATAGAATTAAGAACCAAAAAACGGTTATCAATTGCGGTTGTGCACCTTGAACGTCTTTAAACAGGCATTCGTACAAAATTTCCTGTTTCGCGATACCTTTTTAAAGTATTCGAAACTGTAGATTAACTTCTCCTGAGTCGTCGTGCGATATCTTTTTTTGCGTATTCTTCCTCGTACAAAATTACAATTTGTGCTACTTGGGCTTAGTCGCATTGGCGAATTGGTGGCATACTTGTTTTTAACTTAGTTAAATCGAAACAATATATAATTAAACTTAATAAATTAAACTGAAAATAACCGAATTAGTATGATTTTTTCTTTACGCGAAGGAGGTTATTTATGATAAAATGAACGAATGTCACTAAACGCTAAATAAAAGTCAAAATAAACGTATATGAGTATCATAAGTAATCTAATATCAACTATTGAAATAATAGTGTCTACAAAAAAATTGGAAAATTACAAAATATTCTATATTTTTGTCCATGGGTTATATATATATATATATATATATATATATATATATATATATATATATATATATATATATATATATATATATTAAATTATTTTATATTTTTATTTTTTAAATATTCTCTGTATATTTAAACAATTAATAAAGAAATTCCACGATACTTACCTGAACAATCTGCAAGAAAATAACTAAAATTCGTTTTTCTTTGTTTTAGTACGATTATTTCCAACGTTTGCACATAACTCTCTTCTCAAAGCCAAGGAAGAGCAAAAACTAAAACTGCTTCTCTTAATACTTATTGCTAATGTAATTACTAGTCAAACTGAAGCCGTTTCAGTGTAATAGGATTAGAGATAAAGTCGGTCCTAATATAAAGTTGCCACTTATACGTTTACTTTTTTATATACGCTGGTATTCACTGTTGGTGTGATGAGGGCATGCACTAGGAATTTTACGGGTATCCTTTTGAAGGAGAATGATAACAAGTCATTTCAGAGGCGTGTCGGTTTTTAATCTAACTACATATATGAAGGTAAAAGAAAATAACAAGAAAATTATCATCATAATGCAATATGCATTTGGCCTAGTTAGATCATAGTAATTAGCAGGGGTGTAAAGCTAGTTTGCGTCCGTAGTAGAATACTACACGTGCACCCTGGATAATGCTAAATGAACTAGCGCCATAGGCAGCCAGACAATCTATTATTTCTAGATCTCCTGACAAGAAAATATCACAAATATAAGGTATGCCTCCAATCAACAATTTAAATGGACCTTCTCAGGACCAAGCGACAAAAGGACTCGGACCAAGCATCCGAATCTGCCATTTAAATATAGAAGGTATTACTAGAAGTAGTTGTGAGTACCTTCAAAAGGTAGTCTTTGAAAATAATATTGACGTGGTCGCAATTCAGGAAACCCATGTAGAAAATGAAGAACAAATTCTCGCTAGAGGAAGAATTCATGGCTATGATTTATTGGTGCAACTTACCATCCAGCTTATGTAGTGGCAACCTATGTTCGAAACAAAATAGAAAATGCATACATACGTTCTACATCAGACATAAATAACATTCATACGGTTACTATACAAATTGGCGAAATTACTGTCAGCAATATTTATAAACCCCCGGCAGTCCTGTGGCCTTCGCATGTTATTCACGCCCACCCACATCCCTCAGTTTATGTGGGAGACTTCAACAGTCATCATGAACTCTGGAAGTATAGGCACTGTAGCGTTTACGCTACTGACTAGTCCAATTTAAACCCCTCAAGAAATTTTTATTACCCGCCTACGATCGATTTTGAATCGACATTTTCCCCCACACGCGCTGTTATCGTTTTGAAAATGAACCTTCTCATAGCTCGAGTAATGAAACTATCGGAGATGAGGATCCTTACACTAGTGAAGAGGAAGAACAAGAAGATAGTTCAGATTACCGCAAAGGAGGTTACCATCCTGTCAGAATTGGCGACCTCTTTCTTTCCAGGTATCATGTAACTAGAAAATTAGGTTGGGGTCATTTCTCGACTGTGTGGTTGTGTTGGGATCTTGAGGAGAAGAGATTTGTTGCCCTAAAGATTGTCAAGTCAGCAGATCACTTCACAGAAACTGCTCTTGATGAAATAAAAATTTTGAAATCAGTTAGAGAATCTGATCCAACAGATCCAAAACGTAATAAAACTGTTCAACTTTTAAATGATTTTAAGATCAGTGGAATCAATGGGGTACATGTTTGTATGGTCTTTGAAGTGCTAGGTCATCATCTATTAAAATTAATTATAAAATCCAATTATAGAGGAATTCCATTAGCAAATGTGCGCACTATAATGAAACAAGTTTTAGAATTATGCCGATTTTCTCCACCATGTCCGTTCATATCGTTTTTACCTTTCTTTTTGGCAGGCTTGTGTCTTTTCTTTTTAGCTTGAATAGCTAAGACACGTCGATTTACGTCCAATTTAGCGCTCATCTGTATACCTTTTTATAACAATCGCCACTAAAATTACTTAAAAACGTTATTAAGGCGTCAAATGTCCTTCATTTTATTAAAAACACTTTTGTTTGATTATGGCCGCCTCACCACTATTCCCTAGTACGAAAAGACAAACAACACTTTTCAATGTAGCGTTTACGCTACTGACTAGTCCAATTTAAACCCCTCAAGAAATTTTTATTACCCGCCTACGATCGATTTTGAATCGACATTTTCCCCCACACGCGCTGTTATCGTTTTGAAAAGTTGGTAAGTCGAGGAATAAGTATGCCCGATCTCACATACCCCACCAAAGGATTGGAGTAACTTTCAGGAATGTTCCTACCCTGTTACTCAAAGGAAAATGTTCGGATAATAAATTATATATGAATAATATAATATATATATAAAAATGAAATGAATATCGTATGTATATATGTACAAAAAAATGATAAATCAGTTCCTTTACACGGACGTGTAAGGCAGGTTTTAGACCGCCCAACCAAAACCTAGTTGGTAGCGAGAATATGAACATATATGATCGATAGGGTCCATTAGTTATTGGACCCTATCGATCATATATGTTCATATTCTCGCTACCAACTAGGTTTTGGTTGGGCGGTCTAAAACCTGCCTTACACGTCCGTGTAAAGGAACTGATTTATCATTTTTTTGTACATATATACATACGATATTCATTTCATTTTTATATATATATTATATTATTCATATATAATTTATTATCCGAACATTTTCCTTTGAGTAACAGGGTAGGAACATTCCTGAAAGTTACTCCAATCCTTTGGTGGGGTATGTGAGATCGGGCATACTTATTCCTCGACTTACCAACTTTTCAAAACGATAACAGCGCGTGTGGGGGAAAATGTCGATTCAAAATCGATCGTAGGCGGGTAATAAAAATTTCTTGAGGGGTTTAAATTGGACTAGTCAGTAGCGTAAACGCTACAGCACAATGATCAAAACGGCTAGGCTCTAATAAACTGGAGCGAAGAGGTTGACACTCGTTTAGTCTTTGATGGTAAAGATCGGGGAACTTTTTGATCTGCAGCCTGGAGGCGAGAATACAACTCAGACCTATGTTTTGTTTCCACAAATGAAAACAATCAACCACTGGCAGCTTCACGTACAGTATTGTCAGATTTTCCACATAGCCAACATAGACCAGTTGTAATAGAAATTGGCATCAAAATACCAATAATATCATATTTTCCCCGACCTTGGTGGAACTTTCAAAAAGCAGACTGTGCGACTTTTACTGAAAGATTGGACAAATGTCTGGGATAAATCCCCCATTCATTAAAAAAAGGCCTCCATTATAGCCAGATTAAAACAAGAAAAGGCAAATAATCAGCCTCGAAAATACCGTCCGATTGCTTTGCTGAGCTGTGTTTATAAACTGTTGGAACGCTTAATCTACAACAGAATTAGTAGAAACGTATTTGAATTGATACCTATTAAGCAAGCCGGATTCAGACCTAACCGCAGCTGCACATATCAGATCCTATCCTTAACAACACATATTGATGCTGGTTTTTAAAGAAAACAAAAACATCCGTTGCTTTCATTGACCTATCAGCTGCATACGATACTGTCTGGAGACAAGGACTAATCTGCAAACTAATCCGTGCCGTCCCGTGTCAAAAGGTATATAAACTCATTGATAACATGCTCACCGACAGACCTTTTCAAGTCACAGTGGACAATTCTAAAAGTTTCCAAATGAAGCTCAGCAATGGACTGCCACAGGGATCTGTTTTGGCACCCTTACTGTTCAATTTATATATCGCGGATCTACCTAGGACAACTTCGCAGAAAATTGGCTACGCTGACGATTGGTCCATTGCAACAAGACATAATAACATGGATATCACAGAAACAATATTAGCGGATGACCTTGCCATTATGGGAGAATACTTTCGCAAATGGAGGCTACGGACTAATACAACGAAAACCAAAGTGTGCTGTTTCCATCTGAATAATGCCCAAGCCAACAAAAAACTCCCCGTCCACTTCGAAAACAGACTGCTCACTCATAACTCAACACCAAAATATCTTGGAGTGACTCTGGACAGAACATTGAGATTTAAAGAATATCTTCAAAGAACGACAGCAAAGCTGAAAACGAGAAATAATATAGTCCAAAAGCTATGTGGCACTACATGGGGGTCCTCAGCCTCCGTACTCAGATCATCCGCTCTCGGACTTGTATACTCGGTGGCTGAATATACTTCCCCGGTATGGCTCAATAGCAAACACACACAGATTACTTACACACAATTAAACCAGACAATGCGAATGATCTCAGGTACAATTAGACCCACACCGAACTATTGGCTTCCCATTCTGAGTCACATTCCACCGCCGAAACTGCGAAGAAGTCATTCTCTTCTCAGAGAATATCGAAAAATATTGAGGCTAAACATCAACTACCCATTCACCAAGATAAGCTTGATATCGAAATAGACAGACTGCGCTCCATATATCCTCCATTGCTAAGAGCCAACTCCTTACATCAGGAACATTTCAACCTGACCAAAGCTTGGAGAACACAATGGGAGAGCGACTCACCACAGGAAGCACATCAAATGGCCTGTATCGATTAGAAACCACCAGCCTTTAAACTGACCCGCAATACATGGACAACGCTAAACAGAATAAGAACAAGCAGCAGTAGATGTGCTGACAGCTTATATAGATGGGGAAAAGCCCTTACTCCTGAGTGTGACTGTGGTAGGTAACGACAGACCGTCCGTCACATTGTTGAAGAATGTCCCCTATACATGACAGTGCTAATGCTATATTGTAGCAATTTAAATTTACCTAGAAATAAACAAAAAAAAAATACTTACAGAGATTTCCTGGTCAACAAATACAAGAAGATTTTTAAACTATTTAAAATGAACGCCGTTTAAAAAGACCCTTTGCAGGTTAGAAAGACAGGCTTTTTTCTTTGGAATTGCATATAAATCAAACACACTGTCCCACACAAACTTTAAATTATCTGGTTTGACCCATGGAGACACAAAATGTACAAATATTGGGGACCCCAAACGTCAAATTGGGTTCAGGTTATCCTTATGATTACAAAATTTCTTCACAACTAGGCTGCTTAATTTTCACTTAAAACCATGTGGACCTCTTAAAACCTTAGAATTGCTGTTTTTTAAATCCCTTCGGAATACAGCAACAGGCCGGTGATTATTTCACTTTACAAAGACTGCCAAATAGCATTTTGACATTAATTCTACCTCATTCGAACATCGAATTAAACTAAAATTTTGCCGATTTTTTAAACTCTCTGCCGAGAACCAGCTCTACAGTTCTGAAGTCAATCTGCTTCTTCTCTTGACTGCTCACTCAAATTTTCGTGTGAATATGAATAAGTCAGATGAATTATCATCATCAAAATTAACAGGTATTCTATCCATCATCTGGATAGATACCCATATTCTGAGATACCCGGAAGTTAAGAAAAAGGATAGTTATAAAATACACGAAGTGGAAGCTTGGACGTTAACAGTCAGCTCGTTACGACGTCTAGAGAGCTTTGAGATGTGGGTATTTCGTCGTATGCTGAAAATTCCATGGACCGACCGCGTTAGAAATGAAGAAGTTTATGGCGTATGAATAGAGAACGTGAACTCACAAAAATTGTCAAGAAGCGTAAAACGTCTTATCTTGGACACATATTTAGACATGACAGGTATAACTACCTTCAGCTTATTATAGAAGGGAAAATAGAAAGCAGACGCGGCCCGGGTAGACGACAAATGACCTGGCTACGCAACATCAAAGATTGGACAGGACTAGACTTTCAAAGTTTAATAAGGAAAGCCCAAAATAGGAAAGACTTTGCAGAGGTCATCGCCAACCTTCACTAAGAAGACGGCACTCAAAAAAGAATACAATACGTGTCCAGAAATTTTAAATTGATAACACCCACCTGTTTGATATCAGCGCTTGCAAATGGGAAATTTTTGATCAATGTTCTTGCGACAAGGAAAAAAAAGTATCCAAAATGAACGGGGTTTTTACTACATCAAAGAAGACCTAGAAGAAAGAAAACCTTAAAGCTAACAAATAAGGCCAGAAGAATAAGAAAAGAGATGCAAAAAAAAGAACTACAACAATCCGTTTAACATGAAATCAGCATTAACTTATCAAGAAAGCGAAAGCTCGAAACTGATATAGAAATAGATTATGAAATGCCTTCCACGTCGCATGCCAATATCAATACAGAAATGTAGTGTCCAAAAAATTATTTTAAACTTCTTTGATTAAGGTTTGTGACCGCTATGGATTATCGGACAGATCTGCAGCAGCTGTAGCAACGGCAGTGCTATACCTTGAAATTGTTCTCAACACTAACACGAAAAACGTAATAGACCAGAAATAAACTGATAAGAGCAAGAGACCAATCAAGAAAAGGTTTTATGCAAAACTCCTTCGAAACTTTGAAAGCCATATAATTTGGCGAAAGGCAAGATAAAACCTTCGTTATCGAAATTATTGAATGCATATCCCAGAAGAACTGCATTCGAAGAGCATGCGTCGGCTTACAAGCGAAACACACTAAGTCAATTTTTTTCACTTTTGAGTTATTTGCAGCATTTTATTGTAGTTTTTTTACTCTTTAGACTGGTTAAACTCACTAAGTCATACAATAACAAAAACGGTTATTTTTATAATTATCATGTTTCTCACTAAGTCTCAAAAACTATATATGATTCAGGCAAAACACACTAAGTGACTTAATGTATTTCACTTGACAACGAATGAACCTACCAACTGACTTACGCAGAGCAACTTATCCAATCTTGTAAAAAATTAATTATTTGTTTGGGTATATTGCATAGGTTTTGTCAGTTTTGTCAGTTTGTACAGCGATAAACAAAGACGTGAGCCTAAATTCTGATAATTTTTGTCAAGATATTCAGTCAGGTCCCCCACAAATTAGTGACCAGGATTCTGATGAATGTATAGAGGATAGCGACTATATTCCTTCAGGTAATGAAAGTGATAATTTAGATACCAGCGAAGGAAACTCTACAGCAGCCGAGGAAAAAACAAATTCAAATGAAAATAGTCAAGTACGACTTAAAAGAAGCCGATGGAACACCCCAAGACTATCTGTGTGCAAAAGAAATGTTGAGAAAAGCAAACGAGTTGAAGGAAAACCCTACAAAAGTACCACTGGTAGAATGCAAGCTCCTAAAATTCCAAAAGCGGTTGATTGCTCTAAATGTCGATTTAAGTGCCAAAATAACTTTTCTGAAGAGAACCGGAAGTTGCTTTGTCAAACTTATGCGATGTTGTCATTTCAAAGACAGAAAGATTTTATATTATTGAATGAGCTTTCTAATGAAGTAAAGAGTCGCAGGCCTAGAAAAGTAGAAAATAGTAAAATGCGATCCAACGCAAAATCCTATTTTTGACAAATCGTCCCTACCATTTCCAACTATCGAATGTGAAAAGTGGTACTTTTCAGGAGAGCAAAATAACTCTTTTTTAGAGAATTCTAAATCAGCCCTTTGGCAAATGGAAAATTTTTTATATTTTTAAAAATTAATGTTTGATCCTTGTTAGATTGATATCAGAATAAAACTGCTTACCGTTTGCTTCTTCCACAAAATCACATTCGTTATATTGCTTTTTGTGTTAATCAACGATTTGTTTTGGTCCAATGTTTTAAAATTGCGAATGTGGCATTTTCGACAGTTCACATTTGTATAATTTTAGCACATTTATTTGGTGCAATGTTTCAAAATTGCGAATGTGGCATTTTCGACAGTTCATATTGGTCTAATTTTAACACATTAATATTCTTAATTGAAAAGGAGGAAAATGAAAATAATCTCAATGTTCTTACAAAGTTTATTACAAATAATTTAATTAAAAATTGAAGTTATAGGGTAAAATGGGAAAATCATGTATAAATAAATTATTAAAAGTATTTTTATGAAAGTACGTATTGATAGAAAATTAATGTAATTAGAAAGGTTAAAAATAATCACAATACAATTATGGAACTTCACGTCCTGTAGATACCTCAAGTAATCAGTAGTAAAATAATGATAAATTAAAGTAAAGTCTTAAATTTTAGATTCAACGTTATCATTGTCTTCAGTTGCGTCAGGTTCTGGAAGACAATCTCTGGCAGTATTGGATGTTGGTAAGATTGGTAATATTGGTGGTATGGCCTAGGTATTAAGTTTTGTTTACATAGTGACAAGAGGTTTTTTTTTCTTCATATCCGTGATTGGGAGTCTTTCGTCGTATGCCTTAACAGAGTTTATACTATTTTGTTTGTCTCTTTTTTGTATGGTTTCAAGAGATAAAAAGTTTCCGTCAATGCTAGTCTTCATGTAAAGTTTGTTATTTTCATTTTTCCGATACTGGTACCATATAGGTACACTGTGTGGACGACGTCCTAAAGGCAGCATTGTTTAATATTTTTTTAAATAATTCTCGCTTTGACAACATCACTGTTTTTGGTTTAGCTATACTCAGTTAACTGAATAATCAGATAATGAAAAACCGATAAAAACAAAATAATAAAGTTCCTCACCGAAAGAACTTCTTGGAAGAAATAATTCACACAATTATTGTGAATACGTGCGTTTTGTTCTTGTCAGCAATGTTTAGTATTTTCGACAGTTGGCAGATTATAATTGAATAACTGTATCAAATACAACACTGAAGATAATGAATGTGACACATTCGTCATTTTGCATTGTACATATATATGCCCTTAGTTATATTTATACAAAACAAAATATCGAATATTCCATTTTCGTCAGTTTGCAGCATATTCGATATTTTGACCAAAACAAAATGACAAAATGTTCATATTCGATGGTTTAGACAGAATATTTCCCGCGTTTCTGATCAAGCTACAATTTCGATATTTTGCTACAAGGTGTATCACGTTTAATGCAAGGACAAGGTATCGAATCTGAAAAAACCCGATTTTTCACATTCGATAGTTGGAAATGGTAGGGACGAAATATGGGAAAGAAAAGTCAAGTGTGTCAGAAATTTTTTTGTAAAACATTGCTATTACTAATATGCCTATAATTAATGTCTTTAAAGAGCAAAATAAAAGCGGCGAATATAGTGGAATAGACAGAAGGGACCGTAGGATTCCTGGCAATAAAACTTCAGTGGAAACAAGAATAAGAGCAAAAAAACACATTCAAAGCTTTCCTGTTGTAGAAAGTCACTACACTAGAAAATCTTCGAAAAGACTTTATTTAGATTGCAATTTTAATATTAAAAAAATGCACGACCTGTTCGTTAAAAAGTGTAAAGAGGACCATTTGCTTAGCTTAAGTCAGATAACTTATAGGCGAATCTTTTGCAAGGAATTTAATATATCATTTTTCAAACCTAAGAAAGACCAATGTTTGACCTGTAAGGAATACACAAAAGCATCGCAACAAGAAAAAGAAGCGATGGAGCTTAATTTTAGGAGTCATTTAGACAGAAAAGAGGCTGCAATGAAAGAAAAAAATTCAGACAAAGAAGTATCGAAAAAGAATAAAAAATTTAAATCAATTACATGTGATATGCAAAGCGTTTTACAAATTCCATCATCGCAAGTAAGTCTCTTGTATTATCTTAGAAAGCTGAACCTCTATAATTTTACAATTTAGGAATCTGCTCCACCAAATGAGGGCATTCTGTTATTTTTGGACCGAAGTCCTAAATTTCCAAAAGCGGTTGATTTGAAGTTGATTGGAAGTATGAGTGGAAGCTGTGAAATTGGTACTTGCCTAGCAATGTACATTAATTCATTATCTGATATAGAACATCTAACGATTTTTTCAGATACGTGTGGAGGATAGAACAGAAATATTCAAGTATCTGCTCTGCTTTTACATATTGTTAAAAACCATCCGAGTCTTCGGATAATTAAGCAAAAGTTCATGGATAGTGGACACTCCTATATGGAAGTAGATTCCATGCATAGCGCTATTGAAAGTGCCAAAAAAAATGTGGAGATTTTTAGTGTTCACGAATATGAAAATGTCTTTAAAATGGCCAGAATGGGCAACAATGGGAATAAAAAGTCTTCCTATAATACTCGTGAAGTTAATTATAACGAATTCTTCGATTGGAAAAACTTGCACAATATACTATTGTTAATAAGAAAGAGGATCAAAAAGGGCAAACGGACAACTGGTTAAAGGTAAAGTGTTTTAAGTATGAGAAACAGTTTCTTAACATTCTACAGACAAGTATAATTTTCACGACGAATATGAAAATATTAACGTTAGTTTTGTACGTGTTTCTAACAGAACAGTCAAAGAGGATAATAATAATGAAAATTTGGTTATTCCTCAATTATATTCTAAACAGCTTCCAATTTCGGATGCAAAGAAAAAAGATTTGATAAGCTCTGTGAAAAAAATATAGTTCCGCAAGCGCTCCATACCTGGTTCAAAAAATCTACCAAGTTCTTCTTCTGTTTGAGACCAAACAGCGGAGTCAGCTGAAAAGGACTCTGATGAAGAAGACTTTGAAAATTAGAAGCATATTTTTTTTTTGTTATACACGTTTTGTTTTGTTATACCTGTTTTTTTAATAATGTTCTTGTTTTGTGAAAATATACATGAAAAAAGTAAAAACTTATATAAGCAAAAGTTATTGTATTATTTACAATGTAAACGAAGCCTGCAATAATCGTATGACAGTAAGTAAATAAAAAAAAAATACACGTAAGTCATACTTTCATAGCAAAATTATACAAGTAAAACACACTAATTTAAATGCTACATGTAAAAAACATTAAGTCAACGTATTCAAATCGAAAAATAAACAAAAATTAATAATTTGGTAATATATAATTTACTTCTCCTCGTCAGTAATCATTATTAATACTTTATGAAAACTTTCGTATAATTACAAAACAACAAATAAAAGTTTTGAATGTAAAAATTGATCAAACTGTTTTTAAACAATTTTTAAAACACGATTATCTCAAAACTATATTTTTTGACTTGTGTGTTTCGCTTGTAAGCCGACGCATGTTTCATTAGTTCATGAGCCATGCTCTATATTTTCAGGTCACATAGTACCTACCACTTTTTGAATCAACTCTAAGCGTTTGACAAAGCATTGCCAACTTTTTAAATAGTCATAAATATAATGTAGAAGAACTAGTGGTAGCAGGCTGTGACGGAACTGTAGTAAATACGGGAAGACATCCTGTAATTTCTTAACTAGAGTTAAAGTTAGAACGCCCTTCACAAAGATTTGTCTGTCAGCTTCACGCCAATGAATTGCATTTAAGGCATCCTTTCCAAAAGCTTGACGGTCAAACTCAAGGTCCAAGAGCTTTTGCAGGAACAATGGGAAATCAAAAGAATGCAGTGCGATATACCAGTTCTAAAATATAACATTATTGACTGTGAGTTACCAGAAGTAGATTTAATCAAATACTATAGACTATAATACATACAACTCTTGACATTTCCCATTAGTTTTGTGGCAGCAAACAAAATAGCGCCATCTCATGGTATGAGTTGATAACTACAAACTTATGCATTTAACAGCCTGTTATTTAATAAGTGTAATTTATTAGTTTATTTATAGATTAAATCAAAATACAAATTTAATTATGAGTTATTTTCTTTAATTTGATATTTTTACATTTTAATTTATATAATTTTTCCTTATTACTGTCGTTAATTTTATTTACATAAGCTTTTATTAACACATTAAAATATTTATCTATAAAAGTCTTGTAACAATTTGTACATACATTTTGGAGAGTTTCTTGAAAGTCACATTTTAATTTCAATTTATATTTAACATTTTCAACGCTTTCTTTTATATAATTTTGAAAATACCTTTTAAATATTTCATTAATTTTATCTGAAGCTGCCTTGGCTTCATCATTTGGAAATTTAAAATTAGATGATTTCTCATATTTTTTTAACTCTATTAAGGTATTTTCTGAAGAATAATTATTAAAAGAGTTACATACTGCATTTCTACATTATTCGTGAGGCAATTGACTGCAAACCCATCCTAACACATAAGTCTCAGAATTTTTTTCGATCATATCGTAATTGTCATTACTTATTTCGTTTTCGGTGCAATGCTCGATAGGATTATTAAGCAATACTTTAATTGGATTTTTGAGCATTTCATCTTTTTGAATTAAAAATGAACAAGCATCAATGTCGCTGTTGCTGTCCGCTGATGGTTGCAGTAACTGATTTGCCATGATAGATCGCAAGTTGCACCTAAATTTCACACTGTCAGGTGTATTATTATTAAAACCCTTAGCCCTAATAATAGAAAATAAATTTTCTATACAGTCTTGGGTTAGCCTTCTTGTAAAAAGAAATTGAAACCCATAATTGCTCTTTAAATCATTCCAAAGCAACTTAAGAGAATTATTATTTGATATCCATCCATTGATACATGTTGGATTAACTTTTCTTCTGTTCAATACTCTGATATTACTTAGAAATTCTTTTAAATCATCCAATTTATCAATATGATGATTTTTTATTGAAATTGGCTTTCTGAATTTCTTGTCATTATATTTTGAAGAATTGAAAATGTCAAATAAAGTGTCCACTTTCTCAATAAAGTTAGCTGTGTATGCTGCACTCGCTGGTAATTTATTTAATGTAACATGACATAGCATCCCTACGTGTACTGCATGACTTAAAACCTTTGTAGCTAAACATACTCTCATCGGGGTGAATGGGGGCAAAGTAATACACTTTTTAGTTAATTTTGGTGCCATCCTAGGTACTTGCTGGGAATCGGCAATATAAAAGTCTACAATATGAGACCATGAATAAATTTCATTTTTATATTGAAAATCATATTTTTTTAAATTGTTGCGGATACATTTCAAAAGATGTGGTGGATAAAAAAAAAGTAAATTTTTTCTTCATTCATTGTAATGTATGGATCAGTAACAGTAACAGTCAATAATTTCCTTAATTTTACATTATTAGATCCTAGATCGCAAACTATAGCTTTAACGATAAAACCAGTTTCTTGCAGTTTTTTAATGGTTTCTAAAAATAAAGTTTTGAAAACATTTGCTGATATGCACTCCTTACTTAAAAAATATCCCACTACTTGTTTGAAATCTAGGTATAAACCTTTAATCATTATAACCATTGCGTGGTTGCATGCTTTAAAAGAATTAGCTCTTCTATCACCAAAGTCCTCAAACCCTTCAAAAATATCTTTCCGAGCATCATAATTAATATTTTCTTGTAAAGCCATTTCATCAAATACAATAGAAATTACTTTTTCATGTGGTAGGAGTTTTTTGCTTTTAATTTTCAACAATTCTAATACAGATTCATTTATACCACAACATACATGCAAATTATTTAGCCAAGATCGTAAAGAGTTTAAACTTGGAAGACAGAAAAATTTTTGAAGTAGCGTGTACGACTTTGTCGAACCATAGAATAAAGCTAAAGCAAACTCTTTATCAAAACTTTCGTACCTTCTTCCTCTTTTATGTCTTTGCGACAACCTTAATTGACTATTAATGAATCGGTTAACAACTTTATTCATTTTTAATTTTTCACCGACTAAGTTTAATGATCTTTGTTTTTTAAATTGTTGAAGTTTACGCTTTAAAATTTCATTTTGCTTCTTGTATTTAGATAATAAACTGGTTTTGTTCTTTAATTTTTTTCTTTCCATGGCAATAGATACTTTTAAATTTGCATTTTCTTTTTGTAAATTTTCAATTAGATCATTAATTGATGCATCATTAGTTGTTGTAGCACAAGTTAAGGCGTTTGTGAAATCCATCGGCATTTCTGCTAATTTAATTTTCTTATGACTAAAAATTATAATAAATGTTGCATAAAATATTATAGAATAAATTATATGTTAATAGCTAACCTTTTGTGCGTTACTGGTGTATCTCGAATCCTCCTTTTTGGAGCATTTTGAATTTGATATATGTTAATAGTTGGTACCGATCCACGAAACAAGCTGCAAAATGGATAGTAAAAGAGTAACATACTTTACAATTTATTAATAACTACTTTATCATAAAGTAAAGAACATACCCTTGGCTGAATAAGTTTTTGTTTCTAAAACACTGTATTTCGAAGTGATCTGAACACACCACATAGCTTTTATTAAAATGTTCAGGTTCTTTTTCTTTAAATAGCAAGTCAAGGTCTTGTCGCTTGCAAGCTACAATCCATTGTTTTAAACTGAAATTTAGTCATATTTAAAATACATACCGCTAAATGCTTAAAAAAACAAAATTTTAAACTTTTCAATCAATATTTCTACTTACACATCTTTTGGCATTCTAAAAAATGATTTGTGTTCCTTTTGCTGTTTATAATTGTTACAGCCGTACATAGCGCACACCGAACCCATTTTGTGTGACATTTTGTGTAAAAGTAGAAACGAAATTTAGCGAGATTAGCTAATAATACAAAAATTTGAAAAAGAAAATTTGTATGTTTCTGTTGACAAAACGTAGTTATCAACTCAAGCCGCCGTGGCGCTAGAAGCAACGTGCTGCCAGTTTTGTGTCGGAGTTGGATGTATTATAGTCTATAGTATTTGATTTAATTGACTTGAGTGTCAATCAGAAATATTTGTTTGACATTTGTTCTGTCGATTTAATAAACTGAAGCGCTGGAAAGTTAAATTATTCTCGAAGTCTCACGTTGGCAAATAACATTCTACCTCTTTATGTAGATCAATAATTTCTTTGTAGAATTGTTCTACTTTCTTATTTTCGTGATCTGATATCGAGGTATATGTCGGAATTATTTTATATGTATAAATTTAGTTAATCTGGAGGTCTATTGATATTTCTCTTTTCTTGATTTTCATTCCTTTTGTTCAATAGTTTATGGCCACTTTCTGGTTCGATACATAGCTCTCTTTTTCGTCCTACTTCTGTCAGTCTTATCACTATCCACCTTATTTTCTTACTTTCTTCTTCCAATTCTAGCAGCCTTTCTTCCGAACTTAATGTACGTATTTTGAATGTAGCATATGTGCCATTCAGTTGTGAGATGTTTTTGTGGATGTTTTATGTGTTGGTTTCTCTTATTTCCATATTTTGTTTTATGCCAAGTCAAATGCCAAGGTTTTCATAAAAAAATTAGATTTGCAGACATTTAATTAAAAAAAAAAAGAAAATATTCGCCAGCTTAAAAAATACAATAACGAAATACCATGTATATAAGTAATATAGAAATAAATAAAATAAAATTAGTAAAGAAGGAAGTAAATTTAATTTTTTTATTGTTGGGAGAGCCCGTTATTGTAGAACAAATAACATAAAAACAAAGAACCAATCGTTCTTGTCAATAGATCCACTTCCTTTGTCTACGAATACCTCAGCATCAATAAACAATAAGCACCAACATCTTTTCTTGAACGTTTCTTTTATTTACTGGGATGTTATACATGTAATTGCTTTTAACATTCTTTTCGCTTGTAATACACCGCTCGTCTTTTGTCGGCTCTCCCTACAAGATAATACAACTATTTGTCGTTTGCTCACACAACTTTCCATCCATCTTCTATAAATCTTCCTCGTTGTCATTTCATCGGAAAATATTGAATCTGTTAATATTTAACGTATACTAGGTGGAAAGGTCTATTTAACAGTAAAGTCAAGGTTTATAAGTCACTCGTCAGATGATGTCGTTTATTTACGAGGGTTATACTATACATTTCTTTGTTACAATCGCATCTATAGTATTCTTCTCAATAATAAATTCCTGATTTCATAACTTGTTGTTTAAAAAAATTCAAAAACCTGGATATTTAATTTGAAATAAGTTTTTTTAATGTCTTCTTTTTATTCATTATATAATCTTTAAAAATTCGAAGACATTATCTATAATTTTTTAAACTCATTTGAAATATATATTATCACTTTAAATTCATATAATTAAGACATTTTAAGTTACTACATATTTCAGCGTTTTGTTTCCCCTACTATTTAATTTTTATTCTAAAGCAATTTTTAAAAGAGCTTTGTGAAATACTGGGGATAAGGATGAACTAAATATTAATAGACAGGTTATTATTAACATTTGCTATGCCGATGACGTAATTACAGGACTTAAGTAGCCCAGGCAGGAGAGAAATATCCTGACTTAAGAACTTGCGAGATTGGTTTGGACTTACAACATTTATTGAACTGTTTAATATAGCGACAAATAAAATAGGAATCTACATATCTACCTAAAGAAGAAGATAAGGATGATGCAGTCATAATAACCTAAATACTGAATACACAAGGACATTGTCATGTTTAAAATTTAACACACTTAAAACGAAAAGTAATGGCAGTTTATAGAATACCGAATATACATTTGAATATAACAGTAAACAGTAATAATATAAGTCTTAAAGTTTAGATATCTCACAAACTGGATAACTAAGGATCTTGACTCAGACACAGATATATGTAGCAGAATTAGCAAAAAAGTCTGCTTAGCAAAATTCCCTGGAAGGATCAGATAACCAACGCCAAATAGGGAGAAAAAGAGAACTGCTGTAATTAGTGATGCGAAGGAAACCAACCTACCTGGATCAAATATTTAAGAATTATA
This sequence comes from Diabrotica balteata, assembly GCA_918026665.1. Lineage (NCBI taxonomy): Eukaryota > Metazoa > Arthropoda > Insecta > Coleoptera > Chrysomelidae > Diabrotica > Diabrotica balteata. The sequence goes on from OU898277.1 coordinate 46,895,837, forward strand.
AGTACTATTTTTAATACGTATAGTTGATTATAGAGGCAAATAATTAAGGAAAGAGACATCTGGCAAATGAAATACTTGTAGCTAAAGAATATAAAGGAATGGGCAAACCTCGTAGCCCGTCCACTTTTTAGAGCCCAACAAGATCGAAAGGAGCACATCATAGAGCCCAGAATTGTCACCAACATCTAGTAAATTAATAAGGCACATTAAGAAGATACATTCTAGGCTGATTAGTAACGACGGACGGACTAAGTACAACGATATTAAAATTTAGAAAAAGCATCAACAAGAGAAGTACCAAAAAGGAAACCTGTAAAAAATAAAAATTATCACTTGTCAGAAATTAACATAGTCAAAAAAATATAGCACAAGTCCAAAAATATTGTTACGAACATGCATTCAGCGTGGCCTGCCTAACGGTCGCATCTCGAAGCACCGAGAACTTTCGGCGATATATCAAGCGCTGTAAAATTCCACCCGTCAAATAACGAATTAGAGGTGGGACTACTTCCGAATATTCTCGAACATAATACTTTGGTATATATATGAATATGTATATATATATGAATACCGAACTGTAAAGTTATAAATAAATATATTTATGTAAATTCGAACCGCTCGTTTTATTTAATCTCGCTACAATATCTTTACTTATAATAAGTTGTTGGGAACAGGCAAAAGAAAACCAACCAGAGAAATAAATTGAAAAGTAAGAATCAAATGGATGATATTTAAAAGAATATCTTATTTTTTGTAATATTTGTAATATCTAATATTGGTAATATTTGACATAACAAAACACTGTTACGTTCTGCCAGAGTATTTCTAGTAAAAATATTAAAATAGGAAATGGACTTCAGATAAACACCAGAGTCAAAAATGTACGAATTGAACCTACACCTAGGTACCTGCAAAATAAGAAGTAATTATGCGTAAAGCTGGCTGGTAAAATAACCTATTTATTTCCACAATTTGTGGAAATAAATAGGTTAACGCTATTAACGCCAGAAGGCGATAGTGGCATCTCACTGAAGTATAAGTGGCACCTGACTCACGCAAGCAAAACGCCTTTTGGTGACAGGTGGTAGCAAATATGTTAAAGCCTGAATTCATAACTTTACCAAAAGATAAATGACCGAAATACTGTAGTAAATATAGATTAATAATCCTTAAGAGCCTAAGAGCCACACCTTAAAGTTATTGTTAAGGACCATACACAGTAAAATTCGGAATAAGTCTGAGGAAGATCAAGATATAACAGTTTGGTTCTAGAAACTAGTTGGGAAATCGAGAAGTAGGTACTATTTGCAATAGAGAAAATCAAACAGCCGAAATATCGAGACGAGTAAGAATGGGATGGGCAGCGTTCGGCAAACTTTCTTACGTTCTAAAAAATCAAACAATCCCTCTATACTTACGAAGCAAGGTACATAACTCCTGTATCATACCGGTGCTCACCTACGGAGCACAGACATGGACATTTACACAGGCCAATTTGGATAGGATAAGGAAGGCACAAAGAGCGATGGAGAGACAAATGTTGGGTGTATCACTTAGAGATAGAAAACGTAACCAGTGGATCAGAACCAGAACAAAGACAGTAGACGCGATAGAACAAGCAGCAAAACTGAAATGGAAATGGGCTGGACACAATGAACGTCTCCAAGACGGACGATGGAACAATGCCATCGGAAAGTAGCGTCCATACAATGCAAAGAGATCAAGAGGCAGACCACAGATGAGGTGGAAAGATGACATCAGGAAACAAGGAGGTCCCACATGGCAGAGAACAGCTCAAGATAGGGAAAGATGGAGAGAACTGGGGAAGACCTATATCCAACAATGGAAGGATAGAGAATAGGTTAAAAAAAAAACTGTTTCTACAGAAATATCAAGTTTAACGAAAAGACTGACATTTATATTGATTATGAAGGTATTAATGAAAAGTTAACAGAGCAACGGATGATCCTAAAAAGAGTCAGACAAGGTAAACATACTTTTCTAATCTATATTCTGATAATCTTACAAGTTCTATATAACTTATGGTGTAAAAATTAATGGAGAACTCATGACGCATGAATACAATATTGGATACGCAGATGATATAATTATATTTAGTGATGACTTAAATGCACTGCAACGCCTCTTATCTGCTGTAGACATACTAAGACGTAAGCTGGGACTAAACATAAATTGTTTAAAATAAAATAGATAGTATTTAGTCACACAGCATATCAAGGTATACAGTTACAGGTAGACAACCAATACGTCGTTAAATTACGTTTATTTAGACGTTTCGATTTTTTACTTTGAAAATCGTTCTTAAATTTTTCATCTGTAATTTTGTTTCAATAATCGTCTTGAATGGTGCAAAAAATGATCACCTCTGGACCAAAGATGCAATGAGGTTATCCTTAGTATTAAATCTCGATTTTTTTTAGGGACGCTTGATGGTCGAGCAAGATAACCGAAACGACGTGGTAAAGGACGAAATCAACAGTTTATTGTTAAACGGCACGGGCATAGCTTTGTTGGAGTTATGATGTGAAGTGGCATCGCTTATCGTTCAAGATCACCTCTAATCAAGGACAGCACAGCGAAACATAGAAGAAATTCTGGAACCTCGTCTTATACCCTACCTACACGAGCTCCTACATTCAATTTTTAAATAGAATACCATAACTCTACATACTGAGAAAGCCACCATGAACTTTTTTGAATACGTTTTGATCAATGTTTTGCTCTGGCTTTAGAGATCCCCAGATTTATCCTATTTGAACTTAAGCCTAACTGAACACGCATGGAACATGATGGATCGCAGAATTTAGAGCACCCTCCTCAAACTTTAGAAGCACTTCGAGAAGAGAGAATTAATTAAGGCATGGAACAAGATATCATAGGAAGATGTTGACCACTTACTCACAAGCGATTTCCTACCCTGTTGAACCCAAATCTGTACAACTATAAATACTATAACTGTTTTTAGGGAAGATTTTATATCACATGAGAAGATTTAGAGACATCAGGAAATAAAGGAAATTATAAGGGAAAAGAGCAGAGCCAAAAGGAGAGCCATAGGAACAAGAAATCAGAAAAAAATAGGGTATTAAACCAATTAAATTGACAAGTCAAACAAGCACTAATATAACATAGTAGCCAAAAGTGGGGCAATTGCGTAAAAAAGCAATGGAGAAAGGGTGCCGAAATATGCAAGATATATGAAGGCTCAGAAAAACTTTAAAAAACGATAGAAATCCCATTCCCTCACTACACGGTGAAAACTGAAATGCCAACTCTGTAGAAGAGGAAGCCGATGTGATTAAAAATACTCTTCAGAGAGAGTGTACACTGAAGTATTATCAAGACGAAGACATAATTTATCGAAGAAAGAGAATTAGAAGTAGAAATAGTAAATCCCAAATCACCAAGAGAAATCAGAGAACCTGAATAATAATAAGTCCTGAAGTATCTTGATTCAAAGGCAATTCTATATCTGACAAACATAACAAACGTATTCCCAAACTGACGGAAGGAAGCCCATGTAATCATGATACCAAAGCCAGGAAAGAACCACATATTTCCGCAAAATTACAGGTTGTTTGGCTTACTTCCAGTAGTCAGTAAAATAGTAGAGCAAGTCATTCAAACCAAATTTTAATCAGAGACAGACTCCAATCGGAGACAGACAGTCTATGGTTAATCAAAGAAGCACAATTCTGATTTACATCTCAAGTACTCAGACTTATAGAATACATATCCGCTGGATTTAATGACAAGCAATATTCAGTGTGTGGCACAAAGGACATACAAAATGAGAGATTATCGATATAGCAGGCCATACTGAAACTCATCTTCTCCCATCTAAGCGACCGTAGAATCAGGGTCCAGATAGGGCCAGTTCTATCTGAATACGAAATCTCGGAAGCTGGAATATCACTCGGGGTTTTCTTACCATACCTCCTGTATAGCATATACACAGCAGACGTTTCAAGAACATCTGAAATACTAAGCAGCCTTTATGCAGACGACACTGCAATGGCGGCAGAATATAGGAACCTAGATATGTCTGTAAGAAATCTACAGATGGCCGTAGATATGCTGGAAGAATGGAATATAAAATGGAAAATAGCAATAAATCCAGAAAAGACACAAGCGGTTATCTTCAAAAAGAGTAAATATATCCCAGAAGAACAGCTAACAGTGCAAGATAGACCCATCGAGTGGCAAAATGAAGCTTAATACCTAGCAGTCACAGGTATTGGACCGAGGTCCAATATTCATACCACATGTTAATGTAATAGTCCAAAAAACAGCAACGGCAAGAAATGCAATAACTCACAGGAAGAAGCAAATTAGCTACAAAAATAAAATTAAGACTGATTAATAGCATCATACTACCGATATTAAATATGCATCTCTTATATAAAAGCACACAAGACACAGCAACAAAAAGAAAATTCAAGCAGCACACAAAACTGCTTTAGAGAAGCTGCAAAGTGCCCAGATACGTAGCTGAACGGTTCGTACTAAAAGACCTAATACAAATAAGTCTACTGGCTAGGATAATAGACTAAAGAGCCAGAACAAAATTAGCTGAGTTAGGCTGAGTTTATAGTAAAGCAGTGAGCATAGAGCGTAGCGATTTACCTAGAGATTTTACCGATTATGTGATCAAACATGCTGGAAGTATTGCACTCGTTTGTAGTAATGCTGTCAGGATAGCATTGCGAAAAGTGGTGCTGATAGCGGTGTCGTAAGAAACAAAAATGTTTGATTTTAAAGCGATCCAGAGAAAGGTATATAGCGTTCGGTAGTCTTCGGGCATCCCCGACTATCTCCAACCATCTTCGTTTCCGCCCGACCAGTTCTTTAGCAGGATATTTTATATTGATCTACCAGCCTTGATTGTTTTTTGCTTATATAAACAAAATATTGTTTATGGTTAGTATGTCAGCTGCTGCTTCCCTAATAAGTACCGTTCACGTATCGCACATAGCTGTTTTCAACTAGAAACAATGTCATACCTTGTTCATACAACATTCCGACCAATCCTGACGTTCACCTCGAGGTGGTCCTCACAGCCTCACTATAAATTATTTACCGCTTAGTAACAACTTTTGTACCTCTATGTAGGGTAAACTGTGCAAATACCGGTCAGTGGGTAATGGCGATCATCCCGATTGTGCGGAATCTATTCAATCTGGCAACCTCCTATAACTGCCAACGTGTCGCTACACTACTCTGTATTCAGATTGCTGACGAGCGTTGAGTTGGCGCAAACCATTGTCATAGAAATATTATTAACCTGTTTTCAGTGTTTTCGATCTTATTTTTATGCTGAGTAATATAAGGTCTTAATTCATTTTTATTCACTTGTAGATCTTAAAATTGGTTACAATTGATTATAATGACGTTAGCTGCCTATTCCTTTTTTAAAGATCAATATTTTAATACATGTTTACGAGTAAAAAATTCTAAGAAGAAAAATGCCAACAGGAGGCAATGCCGGTCAGTTGACCGGTATTACCCCCATGCTATAATTTATACCCTATACTATTAATCCTTAGGGATTAATCCATCCATTTTTCGACATTGCAAGAAAGAATAAAAAATCAAAATCTTCAAGGTGTCTCATTAGGCAGAAAATCAGTATTTTCTGCCGAACAAGAAGCTAAAATAGCCACACAAAAAAATATTTAGCTTAATTTTTTATGGCGTAACAGCAATAGAACTGAGAAAATTAGCATTTGGGTTTACAAGATAATTTTTCTTGTAATAAAACACCTTTTTCTTGTAATTGGCATTACAAGAAAAAGGTGTTTGATTCTAGTTCTTTGGAATCGGATATTGATATATCATGTGATAACAGTGACGATGCATACGAAGATAGATGCCTGGTTTACAGCGAGTTTGGCAAAAACAATGAATTGTGGTATATATTTACCGTTTGCTCACGATCGGCTTATTCAGAGTGCAGTGGATGGGATTCTGCAGAGAGTTATACCTGCGATGACTGTCAACTATTTTTACATTAAAACACATATTTTTGTTATTTTTTGTTTGTTTTGTAATAAAAAATATTTTTTTCACCTTTCTTACTGATTTACTTGAATTATGACCCATTAAGCCACATTCGTTAATCGTTTTATAACAAAAAAATGTTAAATAGATATTGATTTTTATTTTAATAATAACACAAACAAATTGACTGGCATTACCCACACTCATGACCGGTATTGTCCATGTATGGTGACAATACCGGTCAAAGATACTTTTTTATGTTTTGTCTCTGTCAAAGACAAAAATTTTATATTTTTGAAATTAAATGTATCTTGCAATAAGGTAAAACCCCAATTTACGGATTGACGGCTTTAATTTGATTCACAGAGTTTTACTTTTTTTATATTAAATTTTCTTCTTAGGTGACCGCGATTTGCACACTTTACCCTACGCGCGTCTTACCGCTATCCGCTTAACCGGATCTTGCGAGAGCTTGTGTACCATAGATGGAAGCACAGAAGACCTAACCTAACCAAAAAGTAAACATATAATATAATAAATATAACAAAAAAAGAAAACGTGTGCTTACCTTTGGCACGGCCATGCATTTACTAATGTTGATTTTATATGTTTCAGACATTCCTCAAAAAAAATCTCCAAAAAAATAAAAAACGAAAAAAAAAAAAAATAACAAAACACTAATTCTTAAGCAATCACTGACAAAAATTCGCAAGCCACAAAAAATACTAACAAAAACCAAGAAACGGATAAGAAGGGCCTACATCTTCGAGAGCTGAGTCATAGAACTGGGCGTAGCCCAGAGCAAGCAATACAGATCAATGATAAATCACTACAGGTAGCGGAAATAGAACACCTTACGCTGGCCTGCATTAGTCGGGATAGGATTTCTTGTGGAAGGCCTTGTGCCCAGGAATCACATATGATAAGCACTTTTCTGAAAAGAAAGCCTCTATTACTAATGGAGGACTATCGGATAGAACGTGGATGGTCTGGAGCATTGGGACTGAGTGAAGTGATTCCTGCTACACGAGGAATTTTATCACACTAATGTTATACTTAAGGGATGTGCAGGTCTCTCAGGCTGGGTTAAATTGTTGCTTGCTTGCTTGCTTCTTTTAAGGTAAGAAAGACAGATAATTAAAGAGACTAAATATATTTTGAAAACTTTTATTCAGTACAATACAGGATTTCTGTGTCATATCATTAATATTTAAATAAATTTACGAAGTAATCAAATAAATAGATACTTGCAAAAATAAATAGTTACTATGGTACAATCTAGTACTAATCTATTTTATTTTTATTTTACAATTTTTACAAACACAAATCACTAAGCATTCTATAAAGCAACAAATATCCCCAAATTTAAACAATTGTTATGACAATTAAATAAATTTTGCGATTATTTATAAATACAAGAAAATTAGAGAGAAGTCAAGCATCTAATAATAATTGCAGAAATCTAAATATAAATAAAAATAAATAAAAAGAAGGAAATTGAAAAAATTAAAAACGGTTTGGAATACAAAAAATATAAAAGTTTTAGTAAAACGCTTATTGAAATATTTTTTTTTAATATTAAAGCATTACCGAAAACATCTTGTTCTTATTATATTCATTATTAAGATATAGAATAACAATGTTTATCTTTCTTAGACAATTATCTTTAAATTAATATACTTTTGTACACTCTATACTACGTTAACTTTGCGGACGTACCTTCAATCTACCCAGTCCTAAAACAAATCTACTCAGTCAATATCAACATCCTGAAACCAACAATTTCTTTTAAATTGTTTTACAATGTTGTATTTTTTGCTTATTTAACAATATTTAAAGTTAGTTTAGAAAAAGATTTATTTAAATTTGTTATTTATGGTATTTTTTAATATTTATTTAATATAATTACGTAAACAACCTAAGATACGCAGACGGCACCGTCATTATTGCGGACAGTGCTGAGGACTTACAACGACTTTTGAATTTCATAACCAGAGAGGGAGATAGCTTGGGACTAAATATAAACACAAATAAAACAAAAGTAATGGCTGTAACACGTGCACCAAATGTCGACAGTAATATTCGTATCTATAACAAACATATGGAACCAGAACAAAGATTCCAGTATCTTGGTTGCTGGATAACAATCGATCTTGACCACGAGGTCGAAATACGTACTCGTATAGAATATGCTAGGTCCGTATTTAAACGAATGAAAATATTCCTAACAAACTCGACGTTATCGTTGGATATCCAATACCAATTTGTAAAAACGTTTATTTATTCCATATTGGTATACGGAGTGGAAACATGGACTCTCAAAATTACAAGTATGAGGCGTATAAAAGCCTTTGAGATATGGGTTTTTCGTAGGATGCTGAAGATCTATTGGACAGAGCCCGTGACCAACAACAAGGTGCTGAGAAGAATGGGTACTGAAAGAGGACTCCTAAATATTGTAAAAACAGGAAAACGAGTTATCTGGGACATATTTACAGAGGAGAGATATACAACTTCCTACGATTTATAATGGAAGGAAAAGTGGAAGGAAGAAGAGGTCCAGGAAGAAGAAAATGCTCCTGGTTGAAGAATGTAAGAGACTGGACAGATATGGACACACATTTGATACTAAGAACAGCTCAAGATAGAGAGCAATATTTGCCGTAGTTATAGCCAACCTTCAGTAATGGAGAACGCACCTTAAGAAGAAGAAGATGGTATTTTATTATTTCCAAAAGAGTTCCCATTTTTATTATGCTTATAATAAAAAAAAATTGGGAAAAATAGGATTTCTTAAAAAGATAACATCACAAACTAAGTATAAGTTGTGGATTTTGTGGGATCCCCAGCTTCATATTTCCATTTGCTTTAGTTGCAGCAATGGATGTTGCAAATCCATATGGAAGTTAAAAAAAACGTGTTAAATTAATTTCTTTTTTTTTATCCTATTCCTCTAGTTAGACATGTTTTACTTCTTGATTTACATCTAATACATTTTACTCTTAAATATGAAAGTCTGGTTATGTAAATTCCCTTGAATTAAAAATAATATATCTGCTAAAACATTATTGCAGTTGAAATATTGTAAAAAGATGACATAGAAATGATTTAAAAATGTTAACCTACACTTATGCTTTTTGAACCATTTGGAATTATTTTTTATTTATTTTTATGGTTTTAAATTTACTTTTGTTTAAGCTGTGTTACTATGTGATTAAGCCCTATTATTGATTATAATAAAAAATTACATTTTTAACTACTAATATTTGTCGTTTCAATTTCCACGCCGGAAATCGTTCTCAAATAAAAAATTCTGGGAAAATGTATAACCAAGTGGTTTGTTATTAGGTTCAAAATTGACATAATTGACCTCATCTTGTATGCAACAGAATGTATATGGCTGAAAATCCAAGGGTGGTGTATTCTAACTAAGAATATCAAACTTTGACTGTTTTTTTTTGTGTAATCTGTATCGTAATTGTGGTTATGTAACGTGAGTCGTCCGACGTAGATTTGTGTTTGTGTACTGTGTGTTGCATATGTACTGTTGCATATAAGATTATAAATGATGTTTTTGCGATCTTCTATTACTCCCCTTTTGTTGCTATATTCTTGTTGTTGACTTCTTCTTTCAGTATTGGCACAAACAAAACCGTCTTCAGCAGACTGTAGCAAGTTTTGGTTATCAATACTAAAAGAAGTCAACGAGAATAATATACCAACACTAGTGGAGTAATTGGAGGTCAGAAAAACATCACATACAATCTTATTTACAATACATATGCAACACACAATACACAACCACAAATCTACCTTGTACAACTCACAATATAACAAACAATTTAGTTACATATTTTCGCAGAATTCTTTAAAATATTCTTTTTTGTGAAGGATTACCGGAGTAAAATAGCCAAAAAGATCTGCAGTATGTCTTTTTAGGCACATACTAGGTAAAATGATATATAGTATGTCTATAGAAAAAGTTTCGCCATCGTATGTTCCAATAAATTGAAAAAACTTTCAACTTATAAGCAATCTAGGTTTTTCCTCTTTAAAAACAAAAATATAGTCTTAGCAAGCTGTTTTCTAATAAAATTAAATTTGTGTGGATAATCTGTAAGCTAACTCACATGAGAGTTGCCTAACCTTTGTTGTGTTTTTTGCGATACTTGTATGTTTCTAATTAATTATTTTGTACTATTCCATGCTAAAGTTCACCTTAACGCTTTCTTTGATATTTTGTTTTTGTTTTATTGTAATATTGTGCTTTGCATTTGAGCGTTGCTTAAGATGTATCCATATTCCTTCTTCTCATCATACGCTGCCATTTACGTACGTCAACTTTTGTTGTACTTTAATAGTTTCCCTAACTCCAAATTTGTTGGGACGATTGTGTAGTGTAGTTTTAACTACAATATCTGGAATTGTAAAAAAATGTACTTACAATAGCCCAAAGTGATTTAGGTGTGACATTTTACACCAATATTACGTAAGAGATTTATTCAGAGATGTTTGTTAAGCATGAACCTATTGATTGTTTGAAACAATAGTAAAACTAAAGTTTAAAATCTTTGAAAATAAAGAAGGGTTTCTTTATGTAGAATAAAACTCTTTGGGTTCATTGTGTATCATATATTTTTTAATTACATCTAAGATTTGATTCCCTGCAAATTTTCTCATTTCTTAACTGACTATTTTAACCGCCAGTTCCCTATAGTTGTTTTCTTTTCTACTGTACCAAGAAATTAATTTCTATATATTTTCAGTACTTTATTCTAAAATAGTTGAATAATATTCGTATTACTTTGTTTGGTGCATCTCCACGGTTGTACAACGTAATTTCACACAACTTAAGGCCTTAAGCTTAACGTATGTAAATTATTGTTTTGTTATATGTAGAAGAAGTAGAATTTCTTTTAATAAATCTGCATAACTTCCTAATTTTAGACTAACTTCTTCTCTTGTCTTTTTATGTGTGCGTACGGAATTTCACCTAGATTCCAAAGAATCTAGATGCTAGAGAACCACAATATATCTGAAAATGGTCCAGTGAAAATAGGCCAAAGGTTACCTTTTTGAATTGACCTATTTATCCAATTTATTCTTAGTTCTCTTGTCCATCACTACATCCAAGACGTTACATTTTTGCCAGATATCTATCTTCGTTTCTTACTTGATTCTGTCTAGTTTTCTTTACTGTAGATCTTAATATCTTCAACTTAGCTGTTATTAGAGGTTTCCCTTTTTTGTATTATCTCTTGTTTCTATTGCGTATATAACTACTGGTCTCTCAATACAATTGCAATGGTTGCTGCTTCTTTAACTTGGTTTGCTTTTTCTTTAATAAATGCCTTGGTGGCTAGTATTTTTTACTTCCACATAATTGAAAGACGAACCCTAATTTAACCTTTTTGTTTAGAACTCTAATTTGCATCTGATTAATTTTTTGAACATAGTTATTCAGTTTTTTCTGTGGATATTGCCATTCGGTCGGTCAGATAGCTCAGTGGGCTGTGCGGCTGCCTCTCATTCGCTTCACTGTCGAATGGTTTAGTGGATGTGGGATCGAGCCCAAGCTCGGTGTACAGAAAACAAAAAGTCTAACGCAGCAGTTTAAAATTCTAGATGAATCTGCGGCTTAGACTAGGATATGCTGGGATCTGATCGGCCTATGGTGGAGCAGTACGGCAAGAGATAAGGGCTTGCGGCTCGGTGATACTCCTCCATAGATCCCTACCGGACAGGCATAACGCCTAAAAAACCGGATATATATATATATATATATATATATATATATATATATATATATATATATATTGCCATTTGGTACTTTCTGGACTTCCCTTATTTTGAAATATTGTTCTTCTTGTTGAATTCTAAAGTATTTGGATAATTTTATAACTCCAAGGTGTATTGTTTATGAAAATTTATCTGTTGATTATTAAAACAAAATATTTTATAATATACTTAACCATTGCAATAATTAGTCAGCTGGTCGCTGCATTCTCGTTTCCATTCTGTGCCTCCAAGTTGTCCGATCGTGGACCAGGTCGTTTTTCAAATCATGAGCCTTGACAGCACTATTTATTTTTTGCTTCATGACTTATGGGATGTGCATCTTTGATTTTTTCCAGGGAATTACTAAGAGAATACTCGTTTTGCCCACAATTGCTGATAGTGCTAACATTTCGTTTCTGATTTCTTTGTTTCGAATTCGTTCTATTTTAAAAATTCTGATAGATCGTCGTAGATAATCCATTTCGAATGCTATAAGTCGTCTTTTGTCATCTTTTATTGTCAAAACTTCGCAACCATATGTAAGAACAGAATCCACCATGATTTCATCAATTCTCTTGTACCACTTCGACCACTTAAAGTAAGCATAGTTGTTTAGGGAAAACATAAATTTTAAGATCAGTGGCCGTGTTTTTACCTAATCCATGAATTTGATAAACGAATATCAATAACTCATGGAGTATTGCTGTTTTTAGACTGCAATTCAATTCTGCAGTATGATATATCATTATAAAGTCCATTTTATATGACACTGCAATTGCTTTATGAGATATAGATAACAGTGAAATGCCAATTAAACTAAATTTGTTAAAGAAAACCTTACCTTTATGGTAAGTAATCTGATTCTAAAATTTCATTGATTTAGCTTCATCATTACCTTTTTTCTTACATTCTTGTAAGAAAGGGAAAAGTAAACAAATAGACGACAAATGATTTACGTTATGAATACTAATATACTACATAGCAGAAGAGAATACTGCTCTTTGAAAGATGGGAAACTATTCCCTGCTCCAGTCTTTGTCAAAAGATTTGACATGGCTTACCATAGGTTTGAAGACATTTTGGAAGTTTTAGCATTTTCCGTAGAAATATTGAAAATGAAGAGAAGTGAAATCCTATCAAATTTTTTGTGGATATGCTTTATATAAAATGGAATGATATATTTAACCCCGGGTATAAATTATGTGTAGATAAATTAATGTTTTTCCTAATTCCATACAAGAGGTAATTATTATCCTAATGGAATGACAGCTATTATTAAAATAAGAAGAAAGACTAAAGGTGTGGGTCGTGAATGTTAAACTTTTACTGGTGCCCAGTCCCATATTAAATTAACGAAAGTAAAGAACATATATGGCTAAAAAGAAGTGGTAAAAAGAATTAGGAGCAGAAACTGCAACCACATTTTACGAAACCATAGTATGGATCTGGCCATATAATTGTTGGAGATTCTTGGTTTGCTTCTGTAAAAATGGCAGTCGAACTACATAAATGAGGTCTGTATTGTAAAAACAGCTACCAGAAGAAACTTGTTCTCGAGACCTGAGCCTTTACAAGGAAATTAGGATTATAGCTAATAAAAATTCATTACCAGGCGATCTAAAAACGCAAATGGTTTTATACAAAAGACCTATGCAAATAGCTAGTAATAATGAAAATCGCCTCAACTAAGTATAAAAGGTATTGAGCAAAGAAAGTGATAAACAAAGAGTACACAGAAAATGTGTTTGTTTCCGAATTAACCATAAACAACAAAAATCAAGATGTGAAAAGGTGGAATTAAAACGATGTTATAGCTCCAACGATAGGTCGCAGTTGTTTCGCATACCATATTTTACATGGAATCCATCCACAAGAAAGTGTTAAGTTTCCATTATGAAAGAAGTTTAGTTCATACTATCTGCAATATTTTATCTATTATTCAATAATTTTAACGTTTCTATAAATTTTCATTCTATTTCCGTATATTTTTTTTTAATTGAAAAATTTTATCGTTAAGTGTATTTACCTTTTATTTTTTAATAGACTTTACATGATTTAGTAAATGTTTATGTTCTTAAAAAACCACAAAGATTACATAAAACCAATATGCACGCAATTGATAAAATGTCTTTATACTGCCGGAATATGTATTTCAAGTCCTGCTGGAGGGACAGATCATATAAAAATCGTTAAGCTCTTCTGACAGGACATAACCTTTGTCCAACTGTGCTGCTGGAAGAGGTTTGTGGCAGGACAAACCACTGCCATTTTACCCGAGTATACTAGCTTTTAAAAGTTCTTTGTATAGCACGTTTACTCATTATCGCTGGTAGAAAATACTTTATAACTACAAAACAGCGTTTATGTTGTGCGTTAAACGCGTTATCATGGCTCTTTTACTTGTGAATATACATTTTAAATTCTTTTCCATTAACTTTGCAGTATTGAAAATAATTTAATTTCTTATTAAATAAAACATTAAAGATTAGTACTTTAAATGACTTATTCCTTAGGACGACCATTGACTAAGTAGATTATTTGCAAATACTAATCCATTCCTCATGGCTACATGTCTGACATTCCACCTGACAACACCATATAAATTTACAGTTGCATCTTTCTACTTTTCTTTTCTTGATGAGATTGTAACCTCTGCCACAGCAAAGATTAGCACAACTATCGGATAAAGTTGAGGTTCTGTTACAAATGCGCCCAGTTGTTCCCAGAATCTCCATTCCCTGGTCCCTCTCGCAGAAACTGGGGGATTTTTCGTAGTAAAGGAGATCGTATGAGAGGTCTCTTTTATGTTTGTTTTTGCGTGGGGTCCATTGTTTGTGTTTCGAATGTTTTCTGTGCGCCTTTTGATTAATCCTAAAAATAAATACAATTCTTTAGAATGTTTAGCAAAAATATAAGTAAGTGATTGATTGGATTGTTACTTGATGGAAGTTAATTTTATTAAATTATAATACACTGACAAATTTTTGATTTTACAATTTCACAAATTGTATTAAGTTCAATATATTTTTACTACAACTACTATTCATACTATTCCATAAAAATATCTGATTGCAATGGCATCATCTAGAAACAAATATTTCAAAACATCCCATATTCAAACAGTTTTTATATTGGTGGGGATACGTGAAAGATTTACTGGGAGGCTTTACAGGAACTTACAAACAACTGGACCAATTCGTATCTTACATTAATTCACTCCATAGCCATATTGAATTCACAATAGAAATAGAACAAAATCAATCCATAAATTTCCTAGATTTAAAAATTATGTGATACACTGACACAACTTTATATAATTCATCATCTAACAAACTAACTAACAAAAATAACTTCATGATAGAACTGAATATAATCAACATTAGTTGATTAGTGATTAGTCTTTCCAGCCTTTTTTAAAATTAGTCTTTCCACCGTCAGAGAGAAAAACCTAATACATTTTGCTCAATTACGTACAGGCGAAATGTTAACAGAAATAGCCAAAAACATAAAAGAAGGGAATTACACCAACTTCTAGAACAAACAGTAACCTAAACAAACAAGAGGTGATTCAGAGAAACGGACGATTTGGTAACGCTGCTGGCGAAAAAATAGGAAGAGCCGTGAGCTTGCGAGTCTTGCTACATAAACGTTATATATCTAGCTAGAGACTAGGAAGTGGTCGAGTAAACAACGCGCGATTGCTGTGAATGCTTATTACAAAATTGGTAAAAGTTTTGTGCTTGTACAACGAGCGATTCGTTTACATTTCCATTTGCTGCCCCGCGCTCCAGTTCCGTCTAACAAGGCTATTCATACATGGGTTAGGAACTATAACAAGTAGTGGTTCAACATCACAGAAAAGAGATGGGAATGTCAGAACTGCTCGCACATCACAGAATTTTGAAGAAGTGGGAAACTCATTCCATGCAAGTCTTCGAAGATATCTGCAACGACAAAACTTAAATTTGGAATTAAGCTATACCACTACAAGCAGAATTTTGTATAGAGATC
Organism: Diabrotica balteata; assembly: GCA_918026665.1. Taxonomy (NCBI): domain Eukaryota; kingdom Metazoa; phylum Arthropoda; class Insecta; order Coleoptera; family Chrysomelidae; genus Diabrotica; species Diabrotica balteata. The sequence goes on from OU898277.1 coordinate 46,911,647, forward strand.
TATAGCATACTTTATACAAAATCTAGATTGTGCAAGCCATTAAAGTTGGAGATTATCCCACCCGACTAGGATTTTGAGATCAAATGTTGGAGTGTATTAATGAAAACAACAACTTGCACTTTCATCTAAGTGGGTATGTAAAAAAACAAAATTTTCAATATGGATCCGACAATAATCTGCTGGAAATACACGGAAGACCCCTATATTCAAAAAAGGTAACCATGTGGTGTGCAATTTTTTCGTTAGGGATCATCGGACCCTACTTTTTTGAGAACGAGAATGGGAACGCAATAACAGTAAACTCTGATCGCTACGTGCACATGTTAATTTTTTGGACAAAATGGACAAAGGGCCTCTCAACAGGATAGAGCAACCTACCACACATCACGAATGTTAATGGATTTACTAAAAAGATTGTTCCCCGGGCGTTTTATGAGTAAAAACGGCGATATTTATTCGGCTACATCATAGTCCGGACATCTACAAAATGAAGGTCATCTTTCAAATATCATCTTCAAAAACTGAATATTTCTTCACTTACACTTACACATTAATTTCCATCTGTGTAGTGTACGTTTTTTTTTATTAAATTTAATAATAATATATATTTTCAGTTTTTTGTTTGTTTGAACTCATATCGTTTCATTGAATCACCTCTTATATTAAGAACAGCAAGAGCCAAAAGAAAAAACACCTACACAGTTGGCATATACAAACTTACATGTAGTGACTGAACAAAAAACTTAGATCGGTCAAACTGGTAAAACCTTTAACAAACATATAGCAGAACACAAAAGGGTTTTCAATAAGAGCAAACCAGATTCTACGTAACTATTTCACCTTCTAGATCATAATCATTATTTTAAGAACTATTTTAAATTCTCTATGTTAAAAATAAAGGTCTTAAGCTGTCTTTATTGAAATCTATTGCAATTAGTAAATTAAAAAACATAGATTCTTCTTCACGTGCCATATCAGAATTATTCGACGTTGGTGATCACCATTGCGAAGGCTTCTCGATCTTCTGCAATATGGAATAATTGTCCTGCATTTGGTATCTGAGTCCATTCACGAATGTTTTTTAACCAAGAAACTTGTTTTCTTCCTACACCTCTACGGCCCTCTAATTTGCCTTTAAGGATCAGTTGCAAAACTTTATATCGATTTCCCCTTACTATATGTCCCAGATAAGACATTTTTCTATGTTTAACAGTTTTTAGCAGTTCTGTCTTTGTTGACGCTCCTTAGTACTTCTTCATTAGTTTTTCTTGCTGCCCAAGGTATTTTCAGCATTCGTCTATGAACTCACATTTCCAATACTTCAATTTTGTTCTTGATCGATACTTTTAGCGTCCACACTTCTGCACTATACAAAAGTACAAACCAAACATAGCACTTAACCATTATTTGCCTTAGTTCTAAACTGAAATGGTTATTGCAAAGAAATGTCTTCATTTTCATAAAAGTAGTTTTAGTCATTGCTATTCTACGTTATATTTCTATGTCTGGATCTAGTTGGTCCGTTATCACAGTTTCCAAATATGTCATTTTGTGAACTTTCTCAACTTGGACTCCGTTCAATTAAAGCTTTGCATCGGGATGTGGGTCACGACTAAACACTAAAAATTTGGTTTTGTTTAAGTTTATTTTAATATCCATTTCCTCTCCTACCTCGTGAATACGATCAAGCAGAATTTGAAGATCTTCAATATTATCTGATAGAATTACTGTATCGTCTGCATATTTAATCACATTAAGTAGTTCCCCGTTGATTTTTATTCCATACGGTTGTCTGTCAAGTGCCTTTTTAAATAACTGGTCCGAGTAAACATTGAACAATGTTGGCGACAAAATGCAACCTTGTCTGACTCCATGTTGTATGGGAATTTCATCGGTGTAGTTATCTCCAATTTTTACGGTAGCAGTTTGATTCCAGTACAAATTTTTAATGACACGAATATCCTCGTCATCTATTCCGATATTTTTAGGATTTGCATTAATTTTACATGCTGTACTTTATCGAATGCCTTTTCGAAGTCGACGAAACATGCAAATACATCTTTTTGTGGTCACGGCATTTTTGTAGTAGGATGTTAAGCGCAAAAAGTACCTCTCTGGTTCACATAGCATTTCTAAAACCAAATTGGGTACCTTCAAGATCTTCTTCGCATTTGCGTGTAATTCTCTCGTGAAGTATTCTGAGGAAAATTTTAGAGTGTGGCTCATTATGCTAATTAATCGATATTCTGAGCATTTTCTCGCATTGTGTTTTTTAGGTATTGCGATAAAGATGGATTTGAGCCAATCTGCTGGAATCACTCCGGTGTTATATACTGAATTAAAAAGTCTTACTACTACTTTTATGTTATCATTCTCTATTAGTTTCAGCAACTCAGTTGGTGTATCATCTGGACCATGAAAAAATATAGATACTAGACCGTAAAGTATAGACGCATGGTAAAAATACGCCATGAGAAAGGCGCTCTGCCGAAATAGCTGTTGTGACAATAAATTGTAATAAATTTTATGGAAGTGTAGCAAATAAAAATTTTTAGTGTTTTATACTTAGAAAAATTATAAGTAATAACTATATTTTGCTGGCTAATTGGTCTTCACCAAAGCCATCTAATTAAGTAAAAAAAAAAACTATATTTTGGATCAACAGTATTAAATCAATATATCTTTTTTTATCTGAGTGATTTTTGTTCTGATATTGTTTCACTTAATTTTGTAGCATAAGTCACACTATTTGTTTTTTTATTTGGAATTAACTACAATTTTATTTAAAAATGTTTTGAGCCAATAAATACTTATGTAAAAACAATTTAAATGTTGTTAAATTAAATTTTAGTTACATTAGATTAGATATCGGTCAGATAGCTCAGCGGGCTGTGCGGCTGCCTCTCATTCGCTTCACTGTCGAATGGTTTAGTGGATGTGGGTCGAGCCCCAGCTCGGTGTATAGAAAACAAAAAGTCTAACGCAGCAGTTTAAAATTCTAGATGAATCTGCGGCTTAGACTAGGATATGCTGGGATCTGATCGGCCTATGGTGGAGCAGTACGGCAAGAGATAAGGGCTTGCGGCTCGGTGATACTCCTCCATAGATCCCTACCGGACAAGCGTAACGCCTAAAACCGGATATATATATATATATATATATATATATATATATACATTAGATTAGATTTTTTATACTGGGATTAAGTTACAACAGGAATAAATAACATGGCAACGTAAGACTAAGGAGTCTTACGTTATGGAAAATAGTGGGAAAATGACTACAAGTGCTTCAGTGTAAAAAACATTCAAAATAACTTAGGTAGACCTCAATGGAGAAATGCACACCACCTCAATGTCTTCCCATTCTGTCCAGACTAGTTTTTCCTGATAGTAGAGCATGAAACTATTAGTAATACAACATTATATTCTCGATTTGGGAAGAAAAAGCCAATCGCAGACATACGTTATGCGGATACAGCACTCTAAGTGAAACGTAAACATACTTATCTTTATATTTATAGATCTTTATGTTATATACCAAAAAATTACTTTCTAATATTATATTTCAATCAGATGTCATTGTAACTTTAAATATTTTGTATGGTAATAAAAAATAAGGATGATATAAACTTGCTTACATATTAAATCTTCGAATATTTTTCTTTCCAAAATTGGTCTGGTCAACTAAGACAGCTTGTCTAAATCTTTCTTTTAGAGCTTTGCCAATGGCTCTATAGTCAGGTGCAGCTCTCCAACAAGTTTTTAATTCGCAACTTCCGGACATCCCGTGGCATTTGCACACCAAGTTCATGTTGTTTGATACTGCCTAAAAGTTAATAAATATTTTATTATTTGCCATTTATAGAAAACTACTATATGGCAACTTGAGATAATAGATCCTATAAGATAATATTTTTCGAACTATTAAATGTGAAATGTAATATGATTATTAAAAAATTATTACAACCAGTTAATAAAAACTCTACAGAGAGCGGCGTAAGTCTAGAAAATTTTCAATAACAGAGTATTTCGACGGTCGCAAATAAAAACATCGTAACTCTATAATCACAACTTTTCAGAAAACCAGTTCCAAGTGTTTTAGTTTTTTCATTGATATAAACTAAGTTTTTTTTTTATTTAAACGTATATTTTGACTAGAACTAAAAGAAGATTCGTCGCTATATGTCTATTAATTATGAAAGTGAAAATATACCTAAATATTTGTAAATTTTAACTTAAAAGTACATTACGATGTAAATATTTACTTATTTTGAAGTAGCGAATATGCTATTAAGAGATACAATACAGCAGTTTCTCTTTTTTTTTTTAATATTACTTAATATCGTATGTGAAGATACGATGCAACTGGCTGCTATTTCTGAAGTTAGTAACATCGTATCTAAAGATACACAAAAGAAAACAAAGATAAATTTGACAATGGTTATTCATTACTTTGATTTCTTGGCAAAAAAAAACACTATTGTTTAAAAACACAAAATTTTTTCTCAGGAAAAGAAATGTGAACATTACAATGTAAAGATATTATGTAATCAGTTTTCTTAATCATCTACATATTGTTGGATAAGTGTTTGATCGGAAAGATTTTTATGAAAGTTGTGATACATTTCGGGAACTCCGTGCTTGCTTTCATCAGTGTTCCAATTTCTATCATTTGTTTATGTTTACGTTATATGGTTCTCCAATGATCTTTGACATCTTAATAAGCATAATCCATTTCTCAGGATTAAATAGTACTTTACCTTTTTTTGTTATTACCTCTATTATTACGTGTAAATTGTCTCCCTTAGTTTATGTATGCCAATTTTCTAAAAAACAGTGGATTATAGAAACTTTATATTTTTCGGGAGTATATATATATATATATATATATTATATATATATATATATATATATATATATATACAGGGTGGTGAATCGTCAAACGGGCCATAGGAAACTCAATGAGAAATTCTAAATTATTGAATTCCCCTGCTTCCCTAATTATTTTACACCAAAAGTCATGGAAAACTATTTGTAGAGGACTCAAATATGTATCGAAAACAATTGTTAAAATTGTTCTACGACTTAATCGTATTCCAAAATTTTGCTAAAATATAATACATTTTTCAGGCCACCCCGAAAAGTCAAGCCAGACGCCGTGAAAAGAATGTGTATTACTGTTGCGTTTTGTCATATTAACGTTTCTAATATTTGACAATATTTAAATCAACTATATTATATTTATCTATGATTTAAATGGCCAAAATTTTGTGATTTATTATTTAAAAGAAAAATTAAGTTGATTAAAAAATGTACTTAGTTAAGGAGAAAAGAGCAATAATAAAAATGTTTTATTCATGTTTTATTATAACATTTGTTATAGTTTTATATTTAGAAATTATCGTATATTATTATTAGAAATAAAGATCACAGTAACAGTATATTGGAATTCATTGAATTGTTGTATAACTTACCTTAACATGGAAGTAAATTTTAGTGTATTAGAATATCTTACGTTAAATAAAGATCCACTAGTGACAGAAAAAGGTTAGTAAAAAAAATATTAAAGTAATATTGTTCAGTAGTAGTAGTATTTAGTAAAATTCATTGTTTATAATTTAATCATAAAATAAAAGAAATTGACAATTCAAATTGTCAAACATCTGACATCAATATGATAAAACACACACGTTATAATATATTCTTGTATTAGGTGTGGCCTAACTTTTAGGGGTGGTCTAAAAAATCTATTATATTTTTGCAAAATTTTGAAGTACATTTGATTCGTAGAACGATTTTAACATTTATTTTTAATTTAGAATTTAGTCCTCTACAAATAGTTTTTTATGACTTTTGATCTAAAATAATTAGAGAAGCAGCAATTCAACAATTTAAAATTTCCCATTGAGTTTTCTTATGGCCCGTTTGACGATTCACCACCAGGTATATATATATATATATATATATATATATATATATATATATATATATATATATATATATATATATATATATATATATATATATATATATATATATATATATATATATATATATAATAAGGATCACTCGAAGAGTGGCGGGTTTTTCGGTCAAAAATTGGAGAATAAAGACAAAGATGATGGCTACTTCATCTATTTATTGAAAACGTTTCGCTATCCAATTTGATAGCATCATCAGTTCATCTAAAAAGAACAATATGAAAAACCTAACATCCAATGAAAAGCTATTAAGTATGTTACCTCAAAAAGATATGTAGCAGTCAAAGATATTCACAATTATTGTAAAGAAGCTTACGACAATGGACATTGTATAATTATGTTGTATAAACAATAAATTGAACTAAATATAGTTGACAATTTTCATAAAATTAGCACAGCAAAAAAAACATGTGGTAGTTGTACATGTATGTTAAAAAAATATAGGTAAAAACTTTACATGTATAAAAAACAAAATTAGTGTAGAAAAGAACTAAAAGGTCCAAGAATGCACTTCCAACAGTAATTAAATAATTAAGATTTCATTTTAACTTTAGGTGGCATTATTCTAATGTTTAATTAAAAATTTTAAATTACAAAACTTTTAAATTACTAAAATTTTTAATTAAACATTAGAATAAGACCTAACGCTGTAATAACTTTGGGCTGTTCGATATTCCAAGGTAGATAGTTATTGGTATTCGTTTGAAATACTGTTGGGAATTGAATGTTCAGTCTGGAGCTATATAATCGGATTCTCTCTTCATAAGGTTTGGGGGCACGGGCTTATTGTTGTAATAATTAATATATTTTTTATTAAGAGTATTACAGTAGAGGGGTCTTTTATATTTGGGGCTATGGATGTAGTATGCGCTAGAGCTAAGTATATTCTGCGGTAGTTTAGAGGTGGTTCGCCGGCTTCGCTCAGTATGCTTTCGGAGGGAGTTGTCCGGAAGGCTCCAAGTGCAATTCTAATGCCAGCGTTATGTATGCTGGCAAGTTTTTTAAGTAGTATTTTTGAAGTAGATCCATATGCAAGTGATCCATAATCTAATTTAGATCAAATTAGTGTTTTATATATTCTCAACAGAGTTTCCTGATCTGATCCCCAATTTCGGTTGGCCAATGTTTTCATTAGATTTAGTCTTTTATGACATGTTAAAATTGTTTGTTTTATATTTTTTTGCCAAGTAAGTTGTTGATCAAACCACATACCTAAGAACTTTGCCGTTGGTTTAAATGGGAGCATAGTGTTGTATAATTTAATGTAGGGGGCATTGATGAAACCTTTTTGGAGAAGAGTATTCCTGGTGTTTTTGTTACTGAAAATTTGAATCCGGTCGTTAGAGACCATTGTTCTAATTGGTTTTGAAAACACTGCAAAGCGTTTGTCATTGATTCGGTGTTATTTCCTTTAATATAGACAACAAGGTCATCTGCGAAAAGTCGAGCCTTTATAGGTTTAGTAAGGTTGTTAATAATATTATTTATTGCCACTAAGAATAAAGTTGGGCTTAGGACTGATCCTTGGGGTGTTCCATTTTCTTCACTTTTCTCCTCTGAGTAAGTATTATGTACTCTTACGCAAAAAGACCGGTTCTGTAAAAAGTTTTTAATAAATTTCAGGCAATTTCCACAAATATTCCACGAATGTAGTTCTTTCAGAAAATTGAATTTCCAACAAGTATTAAATGCCCTTTTCAAGTCGAAAAATATTGCAATACAATGTTGTTTGGTTGCTAGCGCTTCATGAATGTCAGATTCTAGATCAAGAATATTGTTAATGCCCGAGCGATTTTGTCTGAAACCGTTTTGTTCCGAAACTAAACGAATTGATAATTCTAATGTCCACGTTAATCTAAGATTTACTATTTTTTCCATCAATTTGCTCATAGATCATGCTAAGCTGATTGGTCTGTATTAGTCAGGTTCTAGGATTGATTTTTGAGGTTTTAAAAAAGGTAATATGATAGCTTTATACCAAATTGATGGAAATTTATTATTTTGCCAAATTAAGTTAAAAAGTTGAAGAATAAATAATTTTGCTGCGTGAGGAAGATGTTTCGATTTTGATTTTGTCCGGCGCAATTTTATATGTAGAATACAAAAATATAAACTCTATCTTGAATTTTGTGTTTTATATAATCAAGTACAAAACTTCCAATTTCGTTCGCTCTCCGCTTTACAATTGTTTTATGCCAGATGTAACAATGAACTTTATTATTATCTATGTCAAATAGGATTATATCCGAATAGGATTAAATTGTAAGTGCTATATTTTAATTTATATTAAAAAATACTGACATATTTCTAGGGGTTACTAAAATCTTCCGTAAATCGTAAGAAGTCACGTTTAATGTTTTCTCTTTTGCATGCTCCTTGTCGTTGTCTTTTAATTTTCGTACAGCTTCTTCATTTTCTTAATGTTTCCTTTTTTTGTTTCTAATTCTTCTACTTTGTTACTATCTGCCAATAAAAATTTGTCACATATGTCACATGGATCTTTTTTAGGTAAAAAGAATCTTATGTTAAAGTCATGTTCAAAAACATATTTATACTGTCTGCAAGTGGCAATAGGAATTTTTCTATCTTATAGGCCTTATAGGCCCAGTCAATGTACAATCTATACATATGAGCTAAGAACTGGATATCAACTTGAAGGTATTGATGTTTTGAGTCCTTGCGAGTGTAGTGGGACTCTATGTGTTCGATGTGGGCAGAGACTCTATGTGTTCTCTTATAAATTTTTCATTTCTTTCTGCTTTAGAATCTTTACTTGTAAATTTGCCTCTCTTGTCTGAACTTCCCATTCCAAATTCATTTTTTTCAAATTTGGCTATGACAGTTCATACCCAAATGTCACAAATTTTAAGGGTGTTGAAAAAAAAAGCGACAACTAAAGCTCGATTCTCTAACTGTTTGTAAAATAAGTATTTCATTGTAAACTGACGCCGAGAACTTATTTCTAATAGTCTCTACTTTTTTTGGTTGTTTCGTTAAATATTTTGCTAAAAAGTACATGTGCCTGTTGGGATTAGCCTGCGCCCAAAAATTTTTAAAAATAGTCAGTTCTTGATTTTCCGAAATTTTTGTTTAGCTATTTATTCTACAATTTTTCTTTTCCCAACTTTTTATATTATTCTAGGTTTTACTGCTTTCTTTGTAGAGTACAAGACATACTCTTGGTCTGATTTTTTTCCTTTTGCTTCTTGAACTTTCCAGTTCCAAGGTTGTCTGTATGCTTTTCTACCGGGGATCTTTGCTATTTCCATTTGGGACTGATCCATCTCATTCGCACTTTTCAAAATCTTTGACGGACCTGCATTTATGGACAAACTGTTATTTTCCTTTTCAACAGTTAAATCGTCGAATAAGGTTTGCTGTTGAATTTCGGTTTCAATGTGACATAAAAAAATATATTTTATTTATTTGATATACCTTAGCAAAAATGTATAAGCATGCATTAGGTTACATAAACTATATTTTTTAGAAACCTAACTCCAATATAGTATTATAACTAGACTTAGGCAAATATGCAAATAAAAAGGTATGAAATATGCGCATAAATATGCAGTATTTTATGCAAAATATGCATATTTATCTAGAAAATATGCATGTAATAAAAAATATTTACAATATTTTTTTATTTACAAAAATACTTACAATATTATATATTGTATATATTACATAATATATACAATTATTTTAACATATAAATATTATTTTGAATTGTGGTAACAACAGATTATCAAATAATGTTCAAAATTTTCTAATAAAAACTTACGGCTTCTATCTGAATACATATATTTGTAAACAGAAAAACTTTTGTTGACATCAACTGATGTAACTGGGGTATTTTTTCTGGGGAGTTATAGTTTTCTGGACAAAACTATAATTTGATTTTATGAATGACAGTTGCTGTTGGAGGATGTTATTTTGGAAGGCTTGCTTAGCTTCCAATAAAGATTGGCACCTATCATCCGTTAAAAGGTTAATTATTTTTTTTTAAATCAACAAAATGATCAGCATAGAAATTAGCTGCTTTTAACCATGTTCCCCAACATGTTAAAATGGGTTGCGGTGGCAGTGGAACACCAGGAAGCATATCTCTGTAACATTGTATTCTTACAGATGATTTCAGGAATACCTTTTTGACGCTCGCTATTAAACTGTTAACTAGTGGAAAGTTTTTTCTTACTTCCTCCGCAACTCTGTTTATTCCATGCGCCAAATAAGTGACGTGTATTAAGTTTGAATAAAATAATTTTAAATTTTGTCCTGATTTTACCATATATGGTGCGGCATCAGATAAAATAAGCAATAGTTTAACATTGGGCACAGAAGCAGGAAGAAAAAAGTTTGCTAATGCTTCTTGTAGAAACCGTGATATTGTTAGAGCGTTGGTTTTTTCCACTTGCTTACAGGAAATTAAATACGATTTTGGAAAGGTTTGATCGCTAAGTACACCAATTAATAAGTGCACAATGTATCCTGACGAGTCTTCTCTTCTTAACAAATCTTTAATCTCAAATCTTAACTGTCTTTCCTTTTATTCCGATACACTCTTTATGAGTACAAGAAAAGAATTCGGAAGGAGTTTTGCTTAGTTGAGGACATATGTTGTGGAATGCAGTTTTAGATTTCCCATGTCTCTAATAACATCTTTATTAACGTCTGTTTTGCCTTTCAATTCTTAGAGGGCACAGATTAAAGCAGAAATCTGAATTTGGTTTTGAAAATCAGTTTACGGATTTAAGAATATTTAAACTTTATTCTTCTTCTTCTTCTACTTTTTGTAGATCTTTCGATCTGTTTAATTCTGAAGCTGCCTCTGGTTAATTTCTTGGGAGGTAGATTGCCAACTATCCCTCCATCTTTTAGGTGGTCGTCCGGGGGGTCTTGAACCGGGCGGATTGTTTTCTAGGGCAATTTTTGGGAGTCTATTCTCATCCATTCGTCTTACATTGTTGTACCACATCCTCTTGCGCTGCAAAAACTTTATTTTATGCAGCTAATAACGAATAATTCTTATAAATAATTTAATAATAAAATTTATTTATCATTATATCACGAATCCGCTGTAGCATTTCTCGTCGATAAATGTCAGAGCAGCGTGAACAGAAGGAACTATTATTTCTAGACTCTCAACACCTTTCAGTTAACCTTTTCTTTCAAGCATCCCCAGTACAAAAATTTAAAAGATTTTGATGTGCAGAAATAACGACTAAGTATATTTTAGGCCCTTCGGTAGCACAAACTACCATTTCAATGTTTTCGATTACTGGTAAAAGTGTTTCGTGCATATCTTTTAGTTGATCGGTCCCGGAAAATTATAAAGATCTAAATTATAATTATGTTAAAAAGTCCAATCACGTGAAACACTTAAATCTTACATTAACAGAGTAAATTCTTTATTTAATGCTCATCCGAATGGCCATCGACCGTTCTAAATGAGAGATCATCTCTAGAGGAAATTTCTTAATGAAAGAATCGGCGCGTGTGGTCCTAATAATCATAATAACACGAAAGAAGGTGTAATGGCGGTTCTTTGTCAGGAACTTTTAGAGGCGGGGCCCTGTTGCACTTCGGTTATTAGGGGCTCTGCCACCTCTGAAGCTGCGGTCAGATCATCGGCTTAATTCCAACAGAAAATTAAAATCTCTGTCTCACTTCAACGTATCTGACACTTATCTATTAATACCGTTTGTGATGTATAATTTGTTTTTAAAAGTGAGAATCAAGGTCCTGGTGGTCATCGGGTGTCTGCCTCCTAGTGGCCGTTTGTCTGGTTTAATGTTTTTGTTTGTTTCGACTTTAAGTAAATTATACCTACATATTTAAAAACAGGAATTTTGGTTGTGACTGGTATTGTCAGAATTTTAAGAATGCATAAGGGAATATATAAATATGTACTCTTAGATCTTTCTCTCAGATGTTGACTGAAAGCTTAATCAATGTTCTGTTTAAATATAATTAAGTTACTTCTAAAAACATGACAACTATAGAAATATTCATAAACTTAGTGGATTTAAGCATCTCAAAATATTTTTCAATTTTATTTATTGCTTGTTGTTTTTAAATCATAATGTCTATTATTTTTTATTTGACATCCTATGTTTATTGCAATCTGGTTCATCACAAACAATAAGCAATATATAATCTATGTAAAAGCACATATCGGAAAGCTTTTCAGATGAGAGAACAAAAGTTATTGATAGAGAGCCGACTTCAAAACGTAAAAGCTCATACATTACTACACACACATATCTCCAAGGTTACAAATATGTTTTTTTTTCATTTATATTTTCTATCATCCAAAAGTTAAAGCAGATTCATGACGAGTGGATTTGGATATCTGATCTTACATGCCGAATTTGCAGTAGAAATTGTAGAGTTGGTACAATATTTTAGACTAAAATATTTATACATATTTGTATTGCTAGCTTTACACTAAAATTGTTCTCTATCAACCCTATATCGTATGGCGTTGTTTTTTGGCAATATAGAAATTAAGTTTAGTTAGAAAAGTTACATCACAGAACGTTTTCGGACTAAAAAGCCCATTATCAGTGTATTATTACCTGGAATAAGTATTTCCACTTCATTTAAAGACGGTAACAAAACACTGGTGATGGACTTTTTAGTCCGAAAACGTTTTGTGATGTAACCCAAAGGGGATTTTAAATTATATATCTGTTATAAAGGATTTTTAATAAAATTTTGTGATTCATGGTATATAGCTAACCACAGGAATTTAATTTTCCTTCTGAATTTTAACATTGTGCCTTAGTGCTTTTATAGTAAATATTGTGTGGTCAAAGACAGATTCTATCAAAATTATCTTACAAATCCCCATTTCAGTACATCAAATCAAATTTTCGTGTCAAAAGTTTTCAGATGTTGTCGTCAGTCATTTGCTTCACGTGTACGGTACAATCACAATCACAATCGGTTTAAGTTTTAGTCATATTATACCATTTCTGAAAACAGTTTGTTTTTTGGAAGTTATTTCGCGACCTCCCAGGGGTCGCCACCCAAATATATATGATATTGTAAAAAAACAATTCGAAGAAAAGTGCATTTATTTTATTTTCAAGATGACACATTTCTTTTGGACAGACTTTTAGCAGACATCGGTAGTAACAAAACATTTTTAAACATAACAAGAGACTAATAATTGTAGAAAAAATTGTAAAAGTTTTAGTCTTTTGAAAGTCTTTATACGCAGTCCTGTAAAAAGGCTGCTGGAATCTTCGTTCATAGAAAATGTTTTTATATATTATCGAGTATACAGTTCACTTCTCTATCGTCCTAAAATTCTAATACTATTTTTTTTACCCTAAAAATTCGACTTAAATGCTTTTCTAAACGTCCCCTTGAGTTTCTTTTTTATTTTTTTTATTAATTCATAAGTTTCAGTGCTTACTTTTTTATTTCTTATAGTTGTCTATGATTATATATATTTCTTTACGTCAGAAATTCCGGTGAACTAAAGAGTTTTTGAATTGGGTTTCACATCTTTGATAATTGTTTGCTTTTAGTGCTTCATAAGGTATGTTTCGTTTTAATGCCGGTCACTCTGTGTCTATATCGTCTTCTACTTTGGTAGAGTTTATTTTAGTTTTATCTTTCACCTTTTTTTGGAATAGTATTGTTACGAAAGTCCGTGAGATTTGTTAATGGTTAATATAAGATCTTCTAAATTAAGCAAAGAAACGGATAAGTTAGGACCCCTTGCATCGTTTTTAAAAGGGACAGAAGGGAAGAAGAAGCTTGAAGAGGTGATGAAGAAGGGCAAAAAAAGAAAAAGTGCTGAACGAGAAGCATAGAAAAGGGAAAGAACTAAAGAAGCGTAGATAAGAAGAGGAAGAAAGGCATAAAAAGTAGAGGTACAAATCATAAATAGTTTATTTCAAATTCAAGAAAATTTTTAGTTAAAAGTAAGTCAAATCACTATTAGAATAAATAAATTAAAAAAACAACAGGATGATTTAGAAAATAAAAGAGTAGATCAACAAAACAATTTAAAAATCGATTTAGAAAATAAATTAACATTAATATATCAATATAACATCAATAAATTAATATCAAAAGGATTTAAAACAACAAAAAAACTATTTATAAAATAAACTAGAACAACAGCAAAGCGATTGACAATTTAATTTAGATAGCCGAATAGTTAACCGTCACATAGTTTTATTAGAAATACTGGTGGATATATGTCCATATATGTACCACTAGTGACCACAGAAGGGAAAAAGATACTTTGGAATCTTAAGTTGCCTATCTGAGAAATAAAAAAGTTAAAAGAACAAGTGTAAATTTTGCAGACTGAACAATTAGAAAAATTCCAAGATGCTTTAAAAAAATTACAGGTTCAAAGTCAGTGTCAGCCTGAAAAAAAAGAGAATTTGCCGAAGCAGGTAGTCTTCGGAGGACCACAGTTAAATAGGAAGAAGATAATGATTAGACTTCTCTGGAAAACGTTAAAGAGTTAAAAGAAAGTTAATGACTTCAGAATCGTATAATCGACTGGATTAAAAGTGGATTAAAAGACTGGATTAAAAGATCTACTTGGCAAGAAATACCCAAATACAGTGGAACTATAAACTAGTGTACTAGGCTCAATGAGAATCTCTAAATATTTCCAATGGTCTATTATATCGGAAGTGGGGAAGTCCCGATGGAGTACGTACAGTTCTACAAGTGGTGCTGCCAAAATCGCACATTTAAAGTGTGTTACAAGAACTTCATAACAGTCTTTCTGGAGGACATTTTGAAGTCAAAAGAACACTGGCCAGAGTTCAAGATATATTTTACTAGCTCAATGGTCGCCGATATGTAGAAAATTGGTGTAAGAAATGCGATTTATGTAACTGTAGAAAAAGCTCTAAAAAAAGTCGTGGTAAAATGGCACAATATTTTTCCGGATATCATTTTGAACGAATTGCAGTGGATATTTTTGGTGCACTTTTGATATCAGAGAAAGCAAACAATGGTCGCAATTGACTAATTTTCAAAATGGCTCGAAATTGCACTCCTTGCTAATCAAGAAGCGACTACAATAGCAGAAGCATTCATAACATACGTCGTATCAAGACATGGAATTCCTTTATAGTTACATTCTCATTAAGGACGAAACTTTGAATCATAATTATGACAATAATTATTGAAAATCTTGGGTATTAAGAAATTTCACAGTCACCTCTCCATCCACAATCAAGCGGAATGGTCGAAACACAACTGTTTATCAAAACCTTTCAATGTTTATCTCTGATAATCAAAAAGATTGGGATACTTTATTTCCTTCATTCCTGTTAACCTGTAGAAGTTCCGAACATGAATTAACTGGTTACTCTCCATCAATGATGATCACCGAAGGAGAAATAAAGCTTTCTCAAGATCTTATTTTCGGAAAATTAGCTTTCTGCAAAGAAAAACTTACATCTCTGACGTACATCGAAAATTTGAAAGAAAAGTCTACGAATTTGCTCGTAAAAGTTTGAAGCTTCAAAGTCATAAAACCATGGCCAGGCTCCACTTAGGTACATGCTACAGGTACAACTTTCAAAAGAGGTGACCCAGTCTGGTTATACAATTCTATAAGTAAAAAAGTACTTTTTTCGAAACTTCAACAAAACTGGAAAGACCCGTAAACAGTCCTGCAAAAAAATAAACGATCTAATCTACCGCATTTAGTTTCCAGTTAGAAGTAAACTCAAGGTAGTTAATATCGAGATATTAGCTCCACAAAATAAAACTAATCCACCATGTTGGCTTCATTCGGTCCCTGATAGAGCAGAGTTATTCTAGACGAATAACTATAAAGGAGACAGCCGTGTTACGAAAGTTCCATGTCATTTAGTTTATATAGAGGAAGTCCCCTAACGAATAAGAAGAAGTAATAAAGAAGTCTAGAATTTTCGAGATGTCATCTAAGAATCCTAAAATTTCTAATGAAGTCTGGAACGTCAGAAAATATATATAAAAATATGTTGTTTATAGTTTATAACACTAGTA
Organism: Diabrotica balteata; assembly: GCA_918026665.1. NCBI lineage: Eukaryota > Metazoa > Arthropoda > Insecta > Coleoptera > Chrysomelidae > Diabrotica > Diabrotica balteata. The sequence goes on from OU898277.1 coordinate 46,927,647, forward strand.
GTATTTTGCGTTTTGAAGTTTATAGTTGTCAGTCTTTAAAAGTATTGTAAACAAGTTAGTGTTGAATTAAATTATTTTAAAGCAGTACTACAGTATATTTACTGATCTTTTCTATAAATTCTTGATTTTTAAGTTACGTTTTACCTTTGCATTCGACACCACTCTCTGATATCATAATCAAAAATGGATTAATTAAAAATTATTGTACATACATTATTGCTATTACTGTATATTAATATTTTGATTTAAGATTATTATTCTTCCATACCCTAACGAAAATTGGGATAAAAAAATGTTATACTTACAATCCTCCCCACTTGATTATTGTGTAGATTAATCTTAGACTGCATATCTTCAGCCTTTTCTCTCGAATCCAGAAACATCTTAGAGAACTTAAGACCGTAGCGTAAGTTATGTGAACAACCTCCCCATTTCCACTTAGATTTTACCATTTCTCTGGGTTTCCTGATTTTGTAAATCTTCGAATCACAGCCGCAGTTCATTAGAACTCCAGAACTACACCCTCTCGCTATAGAGATAGCCACGCTCGCTGAGGTTATTGCGTGTGCAAAAGCTGCTTCTTTGTAACCTGTAAATATAGAATGTAATTAAAAATTTTTTTTTTAAATTTATTTTTAAATCAGACGTATACAAGTTGAGACCAAACATAAAGAAATTTATGTTGGTATTGTAACGTTATAAACGTCATGTTTGATATTAAGTGGCATATATTTTATTTCAATTTCTTTCGTTTTTATTTATCTATTAACTTTATCTTTTATTTTAAAAATAAATGGCGCTTAACTCTTCCATCAACTAAATATCGCATTTAATCTTTATTTTTCATTTTCAATTTATATTTACTGTATTCGAATCCAGTCTGTTCCATGTCGTAGACAAAGAACATATTAATTTCCATGCCTCACTTTAGTCGACAAAGTATATCTGTCAGTAAGCAACTCTTGACTTCTGTCATATCACTTCAATTCTGTAGAAGAGAAATTTTTATTTATCTATAAAAAGACGTGTTTCAGTTTTAAATTTATTTATATCTTTACATCTTTCTTGGGGTAAGTTTATATTTAATATTTAACCAATATCCAGTGTCTCTTTATTAATGCACATTCGACTTTTTATACATATTATCTATTCAAGGAAACCGGGGACGGTAAATACAAGTTAAATCTTGAAATATTTGTTATGTATGGCTTCCTACTCACTTTATAATGCTCTAAAAATTGCGGATTCTGTATTTTAATGCATATTTTTTCTATAACTCTCGTTTAAAAATTGCGTGTTTTGACATCAATTTTCAAATAATTCGTCCATTTTGATTGTACTGTTGTTAATGTCATGTCACTTTTCCACCACTGTTGCCATATTTTTAAAAAATATTGTTTCTTGCAAAATTTTGTAAAAATATAAATATGTACAAGAAAATTTTATTTTGTAAAAAAGAAAATATTTTGTTTTTCGTTGCGTTGAATTAGGTTTGACCGGGTTAGGTTTGATCAGCTTAGGTTAGGTTAGGCTGGGTTGGGTTAGGTTAGTTTAGGTTAGGTTGGGTTATGTTAGTTTAGGTTGGGTTGGGTTATGTTAGGTTTAGTTAGTTAGGTTAAGTTAGGTTAGGTTTAGTTGGTTAGGTTAGGTTAGGCTGGGTTAGGTTATGTTAGGCTCCGTGCCCTGGAGAGTTCGTGCGGTGGAGGTAGGACTTGGTGCAGCCCAAATCCACCGCTCGGCCTTTTCAGGACGGGTTAAATCCTACCCGACACGGCGCGTCCTGATGGCTGATAAGGTGTCTCCATAGGAGTTGGCCTGTCTCGCAACTCATGACCCTTGTGGGATTGTAAGAGTGGCGAGACCGACCAAACCTCATGGATAGGCAACGAATAAGGGAGTGATATGCTCCCGAATAGTTGCCCGCGGATCAAAGGGATATGACGGTATGGGGGAGGCAGCCATGCTGATCATTGGACTCGAGGGAGCACGCGCCACGCAACTCACAGTGGATGCGGGGAGCGGGTTCGGTCGTAGTCACTGCGTCCGACTCTACTATGCGATAGAGTTGTGTATTAGGTCGCACGGGTGCGCCCCCTAGATGTTTGGCAATAGCCGGCCGTCTGTGGGGCGCACGCGGGCGACTTAGCATAGTAGAGGAATAAACCTCAATAAAAAACTCCCAACCGTATGGTGTTATGCGAACCGTGCCAAGGGGTGAAAGGCCAGAGGGTTAGATGGTCTCGAACGGTGCCCCCAGTCGGCCAGGCAACCTTCTGGGCTAACTTAGCCACCCTCACGGTAAGGGCGCACTGCCGTGGGGCGTTAGTTGTTTCGGCCCTACTCGTGGGAATAGATATGGAAATAGAGAAACATGTAGTAACAGTAAGTGAGATAGAAAAGTCGGAGGAACTGGCAGCGTTTTCGAGGTCTACCAAGACCCCGAACTCGCCCAGGAAGGAAGCTTCGGTAGAGGGCGCGTTCGGAGGAGCGCCCCTCGATTCTGAAAACACCTCCACTCTGGAGGTAGCTGAGGCCACTGCCCTCGATAAAGAGTGGCAAGTGGCAAGCAATAAAAAGAGAAATAAGAAAGCGAGCTCAGGGGGGGAATCAACTCCTTCACCTCCGAAGAAAAAAGCGGGTCTTCGGTCTGTGGAAGAGGAATTCAACTCCTTGCGGGAGAAGGTGTTTAGGCTTGCACGCTTAGTGCAGGCCAATGTAAACACAAAGAAGGAGATCAAGGCGATCTCCAGGGAGCTGGAAAGGAGCGCTCACCGAGTTCAGCGCTCCTTGAAGGAGAATAAAGAGAGGGAGGCTATGTCAGCCGCTGAGTCGACACCGCTTTCAAGAAAAGCGCTAGGCTGCACCGTCAGCACACAAACAGTAGCGGTGCAATGTGGACCCTCGGTCGGCGTTCAGGTTGGTCTGGACGCCGAGCTGGAGGACAAAGAGAGGGCTGCATGCATTCGGGAACGAATGCTGGCAGCAGCTACAGGTACGGCGGAAGAGGTCATGGACCTCATCTCCGAGGAATGGCCCGAAGAGCTCTTCACGGCGTCGAGCTGGAGCGATGTCGGGCTCTATGACTCACCCGGGGACGTGGCGGTCCTTATTACTAAGGACGCTGCCGACGCGGAGGTGGTGGCAAGGCTTAGGGAGAAATACCCAGATCTGCCTGGTGCCGCTGCCCCCGTTCGCGAAGGGGGAGCCGTGGGGTCTGTCGTCGCCAGGTTCGACACCGTCGAAGAGGACGGCAGACGGGAGTGTGCCGAGAGGTGGGCCCACAAGCTTATCCCCTCAGAAAGTGACGAACCTGCGGCGGTCAGGTTTCTGAGAGTTGTCTCAATGCTTGTCTGCCGCATGGAGCAACATGGGCGCAAGAACGTGGGGCTGCATGCCCCGGCAGTTCTTGGTGCAGAGGTCACCAGGAAGCTGGCGGAGTGTGCAGCCATTGGTAAAGACGTGACGATTACTGTTCACGGGAACAGTAGGAGGACGGCTACGGAGAGACCCCCCGGTCCACAAAGGGGATCGTCCTTATACATAAGGAGCAGGGCAGGTCATACGCCGATCTGCTCAAGGGGCTATCGAGTGACTTGTCTGGAAAAAATGAATGTGTGGTCACTCGTGTAAGGAAAACAAGAGAGGAAGGGGTCGTCCTCGAAGTAGAGGGCGGCAGAGAGATGGCTGAGAAGGTCAGGAGAGCCATCTCCACCGGCGGCTCTGGCGCGGTCAAATCGGCCATCGCGAAGGGCGGCAGTCGGATGAAGAGGGTTCTCCTGACCGGTCTGCATCAGATCACCACGCCGGAGGACGTGGTGAAAAGTGTGAACGAATTTGCAGGTAACAGTGTTGTCTGCGAATTAAGAGGGCTTCGGCTTTCACGTGGGGGCGGCTCCGTCACCGTGGAAGTTGAAGAGAGAGTGGCCACACGGCTGATTGAGTGTGGCAAGCTCCGGGTGGGTTTTGTCACCTGCCGGGCTAGAGAGAAAGTAAGACTCGCTCGGTGCTACAAATGCCAGGCATTTGGGCATCAAAAGGGTGAATGTAAGATGCAGGAGAGGAAGGGTTGTAGGAGATGCGGCAAGGATGGCCATGTCTCCTACGATTGCAATGAAAGAGAGAAATTTTGTGTGACTTGTACGCAGGGGGGCCACTCGAGTGACAGTCGAGCGTGTCCAGTATTTAGACGTCTGGTTGACGAGGCTAGGGGTACGTCCGCTGGGGCGGCCCAGGGACCGGCGTGACTCTCTGTCCGAGATGGCGACCACACGTCTTCCTCGACTGAGGGTCCTCCAAACTAACGTGGGCACGGCGAGATTGGCACACGATCTCGCTGTGGGGTTCGCCGCGACGGGTGACTTTGACGTCCTTGTCGCGGCGGAGCCGAACCCGACGTTGGTGAGGAGCCGAGGCTGGTTCGCTGATAGCCTGGGCGGTGTCGGTGTGTTTATCCGGAACCGTCAACTGAGAATCCATGGTATCGAATCCCACTGGGGTTTCGTGAATGTAAGGTTAGAGAACATGAGTCTCCTCTGTTGCTATATCTCGCCGAATATAACAGCAGAGGAATATGGAAGAAGGCTGGATGAGATAGTTGGCGTGATTGTTGGTGAGCGGCCGAAAGAGGTGTTAGTGATAGGGGACCTAAACGCGAAATCGGCGGCGTGGGGATCCCCGGTCACTGATGCCCGAGGGCAAATGTGGATGGACTGCCTGGGGGCCCTGGATCTGGTAGTATTAAACACCGGCCAGGAGCCCACGTTTGTGAGGGGCGGTTCTGGTACGCACATTGACGTCTCCTGTGGCTCCCATGAGGTAGCTCGGCACGTAAGTGATTGGGCGGTCTTAGCGGAGTACACTGGTACCAATCATAGGTACATCGCCTTCACGGTGGACGGCACTCCTGCTAAGGATATGTCTACCCGGCGGGGGGGATGTAGGTATGATTGGAACGTGTACAAGGGTGCTACGCAATGGGAGATAGCGATGACTCGAGCCCTACCACCATCAGTGGAGGGACTCGAGCGTGTGGTGAAAGCCGGTCTGAGAGAAAGCAGGTACAGTACCGTGGGTGCTGACCGTCGTGTACCTTATTGGTGGAATGATTGCATTGCACGAATGAGGGAAGAGTGCCTGGCCCTGCGTCGCAGAATGACCAGGGCAAGGGTGAGAGAGAGCGAGCGAGTGTATCTGGAGTTGCTTGCCGAACACCGAGCGCGAAAGAGGGCAATGAAGGATCTTATCCGAAGGGAGAAGAAGAGATGCTGGAGGGATCTGGAGGACAAATTGAATGAGGACCTCTATGGAGATGGGTACAAAATCGTCATGAAGCACTTCGATGCCTACCCCCTCTACACCATGCCACTCGCGGACAAGACTGCTCTGGTAACAGAGCTGTTCCCGTCCGGCGGTTGGCATGGGGTGGAGTGGGAGGCCGAAGATGCAGGACGAATTGTTCCGTTCTCCCTAGAGGAACTCGCTGTTGCCAGTGGGGCCCTTAAGGCCGGAAAGGCTCCCGGGCCAGATGCGATACCGCCTGAGGCGGTTAAACACCTGAACGCTTGGAGCCTGACTGGCTCTTGGGCCACATGAACGCACTGCTTGTCCGTCAGATTTTCCCAGCTTCTTGGAAGCTATCCAAGTTGTGTTGATACCCAAAAACGGGGGGAAACACCGACCGATTTGCCTTCTTTCGTGCCTCGGAAAGTTGTACGAGAGATTGCTGAGAGCAAGAATCGAAGAGGTGATAGAGAGGTCTGGAGGGTTGTCCCCAGACCAGTATGGCTTTGTCGCGGGCAAAAGTACAAATGAGTGTGTGTTGGCGGTGTTTCGGGCCTTGGAGGGCAGCGGCAGCAAGTGGGCTGCTTTGCTTCTCTTCGACGTCAGAAACGCTTTCAATAGCATAAAGTGGTCCCACGTGATGAGCTCCTTGAGTGGACGGAATTGTCCAAAATATCTGAGGAATGTCGTCGCGGACTACCTGTCGGAGCGAAAGCTCGTGGTTGAGGGTCCAGTTGTGATCGACGTTACGGCCGGGGTCCCCCAGGGGTCCGTCCTTGGTCCGACGCTGTGGAACCTGGCATATGACGGGGTCATGCGCCGCGAATATGGTGAGGGGTGCACCCCTTTCGCATTCGCGGATGATCTCGCTGTGTTGGTCACGGCCCGGGACAGGGATGAACTGCTGCATAGGGGATATATGGCATCAAACGTCGTGAGCGACTGGATGGGCGACCATGACCTGGAACTTGCGGCGGGGAAGACCGAGGCGATCGTCCTCAGAGGCCCTAGGGACAGGACGGGAGTGGTCTTTCGTTGTGCCGGGGTGTATGTGACCCCCAGAGCCTCTGTGAAGTATCTGGGGGTGAATCTCCACACGAACGGACGGTGGGGGGAGCACGTCCGTGTGGTCGCTCAGAAGGCTGCTCAGAGAGTGGCTGCGTTGAGCCGGTTGATGCCCAACATCGGTGGTCCTAAACCCGAAAGGAGGCGGGTACTACATGGTGTTGTGCATTCGACCGTCCTCTATGCAGCCCCAGTCTGGTATAGGGCGATGGAAACATCGTCCTATCGGGAGCGCCTGGTACGCGTGGATAGGACTAGCCTACTACGTGTAGCATGTGCCTATAGGACTGTGTCTGCGGCGGCCCTGTGGGCGATCACGGGATGTGTTCCCCTACACCTCATGGTGCTAGAGAGGGAGCGGCTTTATCGCGGTCGCCCTGGCGAGGCCGAAGAGCGAGCCTACACGTTGCTCCTGTGGCAGCGGGAATGGGATGCAACGGTGGATGTTGCACAGTGGACGAAGTCCCTGATACCGAACCTGACCAGATGGCTGACCTGTAAGCACCGGCGTATAGATTATTATCTGACGCAGATGCTTACGGGACACGGTTGCTTTCGCAACTACCTGTACAGGTTTGGGAGAGCAGCCTCTGAGGTCTGCCCTTACGGGGACGGCTCGGACAGTGTGTCGCATACGCTGTTGGATTGCGTCCGTTTCACGCGGGACCGCAATCGCCTGGAACTGGAGCTGGGCCATCGCCTCGAGTCCGTGATCAGTCTTGTGGACATTATGCTCTCGGACTCGAGACGATGGAACAGCATTCACGGTTTCGTCAGGGCGATTCTGCGAAAGAAAGAAGAAGAGGAGAGACTACCTCCTGGAGGGAGATGAGTGTCGGCAAAAATTTTATATGTATTTGTTTTTATTTTGTTAATATCTGTTATTTTATTTATACACACTTTTTACCCATTTACACTTACATTTTACTTATTATTCAGTTCTATACACATTTCTTTTACTATATTTTTTTATTTTTTTTACCCACTATATACAATAATTTTACTTTTATTTATTTATTATTATTTATTTATCTATTTATTTATTTATTTATTTTACATATTTTATTTTTACATTCTATTTATACCTACAAATACATGTTGTGCTGCCGAGTGTGTATGCGTATTGTACATGTGTGTTGTATATATGTGTATATGTGTGTGTATGTATATGTGTATATGTGTGTATATGTGTGTGTGTGTGTGTGTATATATGTGTGTATATATGGCACGTGTATGTAATCTGAGAGGGGTATTGCCCAGGGAAATCTGGGCATATACCCAGAGTGTTTGAAGAGAGGAATTACTTCGAGCGTGCGTGGTCTTTTCCCAGAACGTCGAGTGAACCTCCAATAGTAGAAATATGTGAAACATAGTATGTACCCGCCAGGGGTACACCTCATTGATACCTTGCGGACTATGTGTCAGAGCGAGAAATTTCCTGCACAGAGGTGACATAAGTCTGGGAGGCGCCAAAGTGAGAAAAGTTCCAACAGGATGGTCCCATTTGGCGCTCTCCGGAGAATATGGGGGTGGTGGTTTTAGCGGGTAACGAGCCTGGCATTCCACCTTTTGGCTCGAGTCCCGCACTGTTCTGTGGAGCCTTCAGCCCTGCAGTTCGGACATAAAGTCTTTCCACCACTTTGAGCAAGCAAAAAAAAGGTTATGTTAGGCTGGGTTAGGTTAGGTTAGGTTATGTTAGTTTAGGTTGGGTTGGGTTAGGTTAGGTTGGGTTAGGTTAGGTTGGGTTAGGTTAGGTTGGGTTAGGTTGGGTTAGGCTAGGTTAGGTTAGGTTGGGTTTGTTTAGGTTAGTTTGGGTTGGGTTTGGTTAGGTTAGGTTGGGTTATGTTAGTTTAGGTTGGGTTGGGTTTGGTTTGGTTGGGTTTGGTTTTGTTGGGTTAGGTTAGGTTGGGTTTGGTTAGGTTGGGTATATTAGTTATATATTCTTATTTCAAATTCTTAAGTATATATTCTTATGTATTTTTATTACAAATTCTTATATATTCTTATTTCAAATTCATAATATATTGTTATTTCAAATTTTTACAATTTATTGTAAAACGCAATTATAATATACCCCATACAAAGCAATTATAAACGTGGCAACATTGCGAATGTATGTCGAATTATAATTATTAGGCAGATGCCCAGAGTTTTTTTGACAATTTTAATAAATTAGACTTTCTCTCAAAATTTTTACTTTTTTAATGGTGTAGACCATAAATATTAGTATTTATATTTATTTATATATATATTTCATATGTTTTTGTAAGTAGTTTTATATTTTTACATTTTTATAGTTATTTCCTACTTTTTACGATTTTGGTAATTTTTAAACGAGAGTTACAAAAAAAATGTGCGTTAAAATACAGAATCCGCAATTTTTAGAGCGTTAAGTGTGTAGGAAACCATACATAACAAATATTTCAAGATTTAACTTGTATTTACCGTCCCCGGTTTCCTTGAATTTTACCTGGGTTGGGTTAGGTTAGGTTGGGTACTCTATCTTATGTATTTTAGGGCGCTGACTCCGAAAATCATATTAAAAATGTTGTGTCGCCCACCGTTATTTCACAGTTTAACATTTAAAATTGGATAAACACATTTTAGTTTGAATGTAAGGTTGTATGTTCGAATAATTGAACTTTGATGGTATACAAGGCAAATATCGAACACAGTAATTAATTAAATCTTGCCCAAGTACTTTCGATCAATAGATCATCCTCAGGGGCATTTCGTCAGTTGTGGCCTATCCGACATGAGCAGAATGTCATACATGTAAATTTGGACATATACAATACACAAAGACAAACAAACACTTTAAAATTTTTAAAAATGGAGAAGCTACATGTTATATAGAAGCCGGAGACAGAATCAGATTCTCATCAGGCTCATGTCGGATAGGCCACAACTGACGAAATGCCCCTGAGGATAATCTATTGATCGAAAGTACTTGGGCAAGATTTAATTAATTACTGTGTTCGATATTTGCCTTGTATACCATCAAAGTACATTTTAGTTTGTTTAACGAGCAGAGAAATCTAACGTTACTTAGTTGGTAGCACCGTTAATGAATTGTACAACACTCTTTGTTCTCCTTCCTATTTAGTAACAGCTGTATAGTTCCTTTATTCTAATAAACATAACCTTACTTTTCAGTTTTTGACTCATACGCTTTTAAGTATGGCTAGTAGTGGTTGTAAAAACTGTCCAAATACATTTTGTTACATAGTGGTGATTTTGTTATTAAAAACATCAGAGAAACATTAGCGTTTTTGTAAAAAGGTGTATTCTGCATATTTTGGTGTAAAAATTGGGGACCAAGACAAATGTTGTGCTTCTCACAATGTATGTTATGTTTGCGTTGAAGATTTAAGGAAGTGATCGAAGAAAGAAATAAAGCTTTCAGCTTTGCAGTATATATGGTATGGAGAGAGCAAAAAATCATTTAAATGATTGATATTTTGTAGGGTCCATGTTTCTTGATATAATCCAAAAATAAGAAAGTGATTGGTTATCCTATCCTGTCTATTATCTATATGATAGAGCATGGACCTGAACTGTCAGTCCCTGGTGAATCAGAATATGATGAACGTGTTCCAGGAAGTGTTGATAAATTTAATTGCCCTTCAGAAAATTTACAACCACAGCTTTTTAACAAGATAAATTAGATGACTAAGTAAGAGATTTGGATTCAACAAAGAAAAAATTAGAATTACTTGGCTTAAGAATAAAAGAAAAGAATTTGTTGTTGCCTGGTACATTTATTTACAAGTACAGGTACAGAGTTTGCGCAGTTTTTTAGGCAGGAAGGGAATTTGGTCTACTAGGTTATGATGTGCTGATTTCAATGAATAAGTTTGCTATTGAGTATAATAAGGAATATTAAAGGTTTTTATAGACTCTTTATGAACAAGTTTAAAAGCTGTACTCGTACACAATGGGAACACTTATGCTTCACTTCCTATTATACAGAAAATCAGCTACTCAGCGCGCAATTAAATGATTTGTGGAGATTAAAAGTTGTTTGCGTACTACTTTGTCAACAAAACGGATTTATAAAGTTTACATGTTTTATTTGTGAATGGAACAGTAGAGCAAGAGATAAACAAGAGTCGACAAAACAATGGCCCATAATAACTGTTTTACCACCTAGCGAGAAGAACATTCTGTACCAATCTTTTGTAGATCCAAAAGTTAGTCTTCATGAAACAGTTTGTCAAGGCCCTGCCTAAAGATGGAAAATGTTTCAAGTACTTGAGTAGAAAGTTTTCCCATCTATCAGAACCCAAATTTAAAGGAGGTGTTGCTTCTTGAACCAGATATTCGTAAAATGATGTTTGACTTCACCTTTAAAACCAAGATGACGACCAAGCAAAAAGGAGCTTGGTTGGAGTGCATTAAAAAAAACTGTAACCAAGTTTTTAGGTTAGACCCTAACTACGAGCCTATAGTAGCTAATTTATTAAATAAATTTAAAGATTTGGGATATCTAATGAACCTCAAAATCCACTTTTTGCATAAGCATCTTGACTTTTTTCCTGAAAATCTAAGTAAAGAAAAAGAAGAACGATTCTACCAGGATTTCAAAGTAATGGAGAAACGATACCAGGGACGTTGGAATACCAATATGATGGGAGATAAAGCTGCTTGAGAAGTTATACAGAAAAAAGAGAAAGAGTATTACATGATAAGAGTTAGATAAAAGGTTATATTCTAATAATGTATTATTTTAATGTATTTCGGTATTTTGTCTTTTTCAAATTATTATAATGTACAATAAATCAGTATCATATTGTGCGAATACCGTAAAATCTAATTTTACCACTTCATTCCTTCAAATTTTGAATTTTTTATATAGTCTAATTCAGATTTAGAATCTGTTAATATTACTTCTTCGAGTATGTTATTGGATGTTAACCAGGTAACACCTTTTATAATTGCAAAAAGCTCGGCAGTATAAATGCTACAAACAGATGGTAATTTATTTATCAATGATTGGTTTGTATTTTGGATAAATACTCCACACCCAACACCTTTCTTCGATTTAGATCCATTTGTAAATATAAGAGTTTTGTTATAGAAATCACCTAGTGTGTATTTTAGGAGTTTTTTGATTTATTTGATAAGATTCATTATACTTGGGAATTATAATTCTGTGTGTTTTTATTAAATAGTTAAAAGGTATAGTGTGCATGTAATTTAATTTGTTACTACCAAACAAATTTTGGATTCCATTGGTCTCAGTAAATGCTTCTGCGAGCTCGGAAGAATGTTTAGTTGCCAATACTGGTTTGTTAAGTCTCCTTTCATAATATCACTTACTATGTTGATTATGTTAAAGTCCTGGGTTTTTAGTTTTACCAAATATTTTTACGATAATAACTGACGGCGTAAATCCAAAGGAAATTCATTAAATCTGCCAGTATTCACTGGTGAGGATATGATCCCACCTATGCAAGTTCTAAAACATTTATATTAAACTCTTATCAATTTTTTAAGGTTGTTATTACTTAAAGATCCGTATACACAACATCCGTAGTTAACGATGAATTGCACATAGGCTCTACAGGGTGATTGATTAGTGTGAGGAAGCTCAGTAGATCTGTTATAGTAAAAATAACTGAAAAAAGTTATTTACAAAAATTGTAGGTAGCTTTAAACTCCACATTTTAAAATTAGTTACAATCTTACAGGGTGTTCCATAAGATGGTGGCATACCAAACTTATGTTTTTTTAAATAGAACACCCTGTATTTTATTTTAAATTTAAAATCGGCTTCACTTCCACATTACAACAATGTAAAGTTTTATTATGTTATATCGGGTATCTAAAAAGTTATAACCAATATTACCTGAAAATCGTATCAAGTTTAACTCCCTGTGCAATTAAAAAGGAGTATAGGAACATTGATCTATTGCAACCATAGTTTTTAAATAATTGTTAAAAATTATAAAACATATTCGTTTCCATAATATTCGTTAAATCAAATACAGGGTAAGTCAAAATGCAAATACATTATTTTCTTGGTAATTTTAAATAGAACATCCTGTATTTTATATCACTATCAAAAAGTAATAATATCGTACTTCAAATTTTATAAAGTACTTCCTATACCTAAAGTTATCAGTTTTCTAGATATTATTGTTTTTTTATCAAAGTATTAATTTGGTAGATATTTTAACGTTTACCAACTCACAAAATAATTATTGTGAGTTGGTTATGATTGATTTGTCAAAAACTGACAGTTTGATATTATTGTTTAATAATTTAGTAACGAAATAACGACATAGAAAAGAAAACAATTTATTTAAAATAAAATTTATAAAAAATAACCGACGGAAAATAAAAAAAATATATAACAACACATAGAAAAATTAAAAACAACAGTAAGTTTAACTTATCTTACTTAAGTAAGGTGTTCAAAATGACCTCCCAAAACATCTATGCATGCTTGAGAACGGTCATTGAAAGAGTTGGTTAGATTACTAAGCATTTGTAAAGAAATATTTTGAAATGCAATTCGGATTCTATTTTTCATATCATCCCTTTTTGTTGGGGGTATTTTATATACTTCGTTCTTAACGTAACCCGAAAAAAATGAGTTTATTTTATTGAATTCTGGTGACCTTGGGGGCCACCTTACCGGTCCATCCCTTCCGATCCATCTTTCCCCAAACTGATTATTAAGTTCACCACGTACTAATTCGTTGTGGTGCGCAGGAGCACCGTCATGTAGAAACCACATTTTTTCACGTATATTAAGTGGAACCTCTTCTAATAATATCGGTAACTGATTGACGATAAAATCTAAATAAATCTCACCATTTAAATTATCTTCAAAAAAATATGGTCCTACTACATGGTTACCGACGATACCTCCCCACACATTTAGAGACCATCTTGTTTGACTATGTGTTACTATGTGGTATGGATTACTTGTTGAGTAGTAGTGAAAGTTATGCCTATTAAAAGAACCGTTTCGATGGAATGTAGCTTCATCATCAAATAGGACATAACCAAAAAAATCTCTCTGCCCATTAATTTTTTCTAAGGCCCATTCACAAAATACTATTCGTTTCTGAAAATCATCATTAATTAATTCTTGGTGCTTTTGAATATGATAAGGGTGCATCTTGTTTTTAGATAGAATGTTTTGAACAGAGTAGTAACTAAGTTCTTGTTCATTGGAAATAGTCCTTATGCTTGTGTGTGGGTTTTCTGTAACCGCCATCAACACACTCAATTCGTTTTCCTCTGTCACACTAGTTTTTGTTCGTTCATGTTTTTCATAATTCACTGAACCAGTGCGGTTAAATCGATCTTTCAATTTTTCAAATGTATTTTGTCTAGGTTGTCGCCTATCTGGAAACCGTTCTTGATAAATTCTAGCTGATAGTAATGAATTTTTATTGCATTCCCCAATATCCAGATCATAATTTACCATTTCATCAGTAGTAAAATTCATTATTGCTAATTTAAATTGAATCAATTACTGAATTACTAAATAATAATTGTTGCTAATTTACGGTGTACCCCAATATTGAATTAATAAATATTACTGTCAAACTGTCAGTTTCTGACAAATCAATCATGGCCAACTCACAATAATTATTGGTAAACGTTTAAATATCTACCAAATTAATACTTTGATGGAAAAATAAAAATATCTTTAAAACTAATAACTTTAGGTATAGGGAGTACTTTATAAAATATGAAGTACGATATTAGTTCTTTTCGATAGAGATATAAAATACAGGGTGTTCTATTTAAAATTACCAAGAAAATAATGTACTTGCATTTTGACTTACCCTGTATTTGATTTAACGAATATTATGAAAATGAATATGTTTTATAGTTTTTAACAATTATTAAAAAACTATGGTTGCAATAGATCAATGTTCCTACAATCCTTTTTAATTATACAGGGAGTTAAACTTGATACGATTTTCAGGTAATATTGGTTATAACTTTTTAAATACCCGGTATAACATAATAAAACTTTACATTGTTGTAATGTGGAAGTGAAGCAGATTTCAAATTTAAAATAAAATACAGGGTGTTTCATTTAAAAAACATAAGCTTGGTCTGCCACCATCTTATGGAACACCCTGTAGGATTGTAACTAATTTTAAAATATGGAGTTTAAAGCTGCCTACAATTTTTGTTAATAACTTTTTTTTGTAATTTTTACTATAACAGATCTACTGAGCTTCCTCACACTAATCAATCACCCTGTATAGAACCTTAAAGCTATACTAGGGGTTGCGCCCCAACTTCGATTTGTTATGCACTTAAGTAAATTAAAACCTTTCTCGCTTTTGTTTATTACACAAGGTATATGACCAAAACGGGGTTCAAACGAGTAGTGATACGCATTATAAGATGCTGTTTCCAGTTAGCATCTCTAGCCTCTTCTACTCAATTCCTATCCTCACCTCCACGAAGTGTGGTCTTGACCACACGGGTAGACCCCGGAAACCTGAGCAACCTTGTTGGAGATTGGGTATCTAACCCCAATAGAAGGCAGGGTCAGAGCAAACGAGGAAGGGAGAATATGGTCCTCCGAAAACGAGGTTTTGCTACTGACCAGCGACCCATACAAGTAAAAAAAATATTGCTACGAAACGAATATTATTGCCTCGGAATAGGATACATTATAAAAACAAACGACGAAAGCTACGGACAAAGGATATTCTATTAGGAACATGAAATGTACTAAGTTGGTACAGACCTAGAATTGCCACGACCGTGATAAAACAACTAGAAAACTTGAACTATGATGTAGTAGCCATTCAGGAGATGACATGGGCAGGTCTGGTACAATACACATGGAGAAGTCATTAATACTGTGGTCTGGACGTGAAACTCGACATGAAAGAGGATGTGGCTTTGTAATACATGAAAGACTACAATCAGAGTTATTAGACTTCAAACCAATAAACAAACGAATTTGCATCCTAAGATTAGGAGGTAAATTGTCCAATTTAACTATATTTTCAGTGTATGCACCAACCGAAGACCCATTAGAGCATGATAAAAATGAATTCTATGACTCTCTAAATCAACTCTACACATAAGCTCCTAACCACGATATTAAAATAATACTAGGTAATCTAAACGCAAAGGTAGGCACAGAAGACTACGTAATACCGGTGGCAGGAAGATATAGTCTACATGAAGTTACAGCGATAATGGATCACGTTTGGTCCATTTAGCGACGGGCTGCAACTTAGCCATCAAAAGCACACAGTTCGCTAGAAAAAAGATTCACAAGGCAACATGGAGATCAAACGATGGAAGAACAAATAATCAAATGGATCACGTATTGATTGATGGGAGACATTCTAGCAGCATAATAAGTGTAAGAATTATGAGAGGGCCGGACAGCGACACAGACCATTTTCTCGTAAACGCCAAGCTCAGAACAAGAATTTCAACATCAACAATAGATAAACACACAAAGATTGAACGATGAAATGTGGCGAAGCTGAAAGAAGAAAATAATCAAAGACAGTGCCAAGTAGAATTAAGAAATAGGTTTGAAGAAAGTGAAAGTGAAGATATAGAACAGCGATGGAACTCCATAAAAACAACTATTACAGAGGCAGCAGAGAAATCTATCGGAAGAACGAAAAGAACAAAAAAGAAAAAATGGTTCGACGACGAATGTGAAAGAACTCTAAAAGAAGCAATCAAAGGAAGAATTGATTATCTATCTAATCCATCAGAAGAAAAACATATACGATTCCACAGAGAGAGAGAGAGAGAGAGAGAACCCCAGCTAGAAGAGCAGACAAAAAAAGAGACAATATCTGCAGCAACAAATTGAAAAAGTAGAAGGAGAACACAGACTAAATCAAAGTAAAAATTTCTACAGAGAGATAAAACAACATAAGAGAGGCTGGTATATAAGCATACCCAACTTCGTAAGAGATAAAAATGGAGAAATGTTGGCTGCCGAAAACAAAATAATAGGAAGATTGGCTGAATATTTTAAAGAGCTCCTGAATATCCAAAATGTAACTGATGAAAACAATGAAAATGGTGGAAACACTGGAGAACATGAGCATCAAACAGTCGAATTAGAAATACCCCCACCAAGCATGGAAGAAATTACGCATGCCATAAAAACGCTTAATAACGATAAATCCCCTGTCTGGACAATATTGATGCCGAGCTAATTAAAACAGGCGGTCATGAACTCATAAGTAAAATCCATCAATTAATAGAAATGACCTGGCAACAAGAAATAATGCTGAAAGAATGGTGTGGTAGTATTATTGTACCAATACACAAGAAAGAAATAAAGGAACTATGCATGAATTAGAGAGGAATCTTATTAATCAACACTACATATAAAATATTGGATTCTATATTATTAAAAAGACTAGTACCATACGCCGAAGAAATAGTTGGTGAATACCAGTGTGGTTTCAGGCCTGGCAGATCGACTATTGATCAAATATTCACAATAAGACAAATGCTTGAAAAGTATTGGGAATATAATCACGCCTGCATCAGATTTTTATGGACTTCGAACAGGCTTATAATTCAATTAATCGTGCAACATTATGGAAGGCAATGATCGAGCTAGGCGTACCCAAGAAACTAGCTGCGGTAACACAAATGTGTGTAAGTAACTCTTTTGCACAAGTTAGAATGAGGAGAAAAATATCAACTGCTTTCTGCGTAAGTTCTGGACTGAGATAGGGAGATCCGTTGTCACCATTGTTGTTTAACCTGTCCATAGAATATGTCATGTGAAAAATATATCCAAAAATCAAACCAGACATAACTGATCGGGGAACAAAAATCATACTCGCCTTTGCCGAAGACGTATACGCAGTAGCATAATCAACATTGGAAATTAAGGAGATTTTCTCAAGCTTTGAAGAAGCTGCATTAAACATCGGTCTAAAAATCAATGAAGACAAAACAAAATACATGGTCGTCTCAAAACAAGAACGACGGCGCATAGGTCAAAACATTACTATAAATGATCATAACTTCGAAGTGGTCAAAGAATTTAAATATCTAGGAACAAAATCACAAATGACAACAAATTAGAGCGAGAAGTTAAAACGAGAATAATGACAGGAAACAGATCTTTCTTTGCAATGCAACATCTAATGAAGTCAAAAATAACAGAAGACGATAACAAAAAGAAAAGTAAATAAATTGCTGGTGTGGGAAGGTAAAATTCTTCTAATGATATATGGCCCTTGCAGAGACAGCATGACAAACGAATGGAGGGGGAGATACAATAACGAGCTAGAGTCTCTATTCGGAAAAGAAAATCTAGTCAGATATATAAAGGCCAATAGACTCAGATGGGCAAGACATGTGATACACAGTAACGACAATCGCCTTATAAACAATGTGTTCTGGGAAAGGCCAGATGGAAGAAGGTCTGTAGGGCGGCTTAGAAAAAGGTGGAAAGATGTAGTCAAAGAAGATCTAGAGAAAATGGGAGTGTGACAGTGGGAATTACTGGCACAGGACCGACAAACATGGAAGGCAATAGTAAACGCGGCAAAGACTCAAGAAGAGTTGGAGCGCCATTGATGATAATGATGATGATGATGATATGACTAAACCATGGTAATTTTGTGTCAAGTATGATACCCAAATATTTATTTTTTTTAACTACCGACAGGGTACGCCCACACATAATAAGGTTCCCCGGTGAACGTAGTCTATGCCGGATAAAAACCTTGATATAACATTTTTCCGTAGATAGGCTCATACCTATTTCTTCTGTCCATGCAAACATTGTATTTATAACGTTCTCTAGAGCCCTAATGCAATAATATGCAACCCATGATAAAAAATTAACTCTTATTGCATAAGGCCAAACTTCCAATTGCTTTTACACATCATAAGAATCGTGAGACGTACTCTTCTTTGTTCTGGTTTCTATTAGACAGTGGTCCATGATTGTTTTTTATGATCGATATTAGAGCCTTTAAGTGTATATCGTGTGGTTATGTTTGAATCCTCAATGTGATAAGATCTTAAAAAAAAGGAAAAATTTTATTATTCAACTTGAAACCTTTGAACTTGGAAAAGAAGGTTGGTTATAAAGATTAAAAACAAACTTCTATCTAAAATATCTGAGCCACCAAAAATGTGTTTTTAGAAATAAATATATTTTATTTTATATCAAGTGCTTTAAACAGATTTATTTGACAAAAAAATAGTTTATTTCTTCGTTCATGCAAGTCACGCTTCCAATAGAGCCAAATGGTAAGAAATGCACGTATTTTTTCGGTAGACGGAAGGTGAATCTCAACCATATCCACTTGCGAAGCGTACACACAAATAACATTCTTCAACACTTCTTTATCAAGTATAAAATTACGTAGAAATAAATATGGCAACATTAACAACAAAATATTTAATTTTTTTTAAAAATATTTTAAAGGAAAAAATTAGTATGTTGTTTACTTAAAAAATAAATATTGATTTACTTTCAAAATTTCTCTCATCATCATCATCCAGCCTTAAGATTCCACTGCTGAACATATGCCTCTTCCTCATGTTTCCAACCCCGTCTATCTTGCGCCGCTCTTATCCAGTTTTTGTTGAGTCTTCTTAAATCGTCAGTCCATCTTGTAGGTGCTCGACCGACGCTTCTCTTGTCTTCCCTTGGCCTCCATTCCAATAACCTCTTTGTCCATCGCCCATCTGTCATTCTGGCTATGTGTTTTGCCCATCTAGATTTTAGTCTGGCTATCTTCTCGATGATGTCAGTCACTCCGGTTCTTCTCCTGATGTCTTAGTTGGTTATTCTGTCTCGTAGAGTTATTCCTAACATTGACCGCTCCATTCTTCTCTTGTGTGACTCTCAGTTTGGTAGCTGCTGCTTTTGATTTTGATTTACATCTATCTACGAGTTCTATTTCTTTCCCACCAATACTGATGTTCTGGTTGGATACCAAATTGGTCATGATTTTTGTTTTCGAGATATTTATATTTAAACCTACATTTTCTGTAGCCACAACGAGTTCCTGTACCATCTCTCTTGCCATACCTAGATCTTCTGCTATTATAAGTATATCATCGGCGAAACGTAAGTTGTTTAGATATTCTCCATCTATTTTTATTCCCTTTGCCATCCAATCAAAATTTTTAAAAGCATGTTCTAGCACCGTATTAAAAAGTTTAGGTGACATTGGGTCTCCTTGTCTAACCCCCCGTTCTATTTTTATGCGATTACTGTTAGTATGTAATCTGACAGTGGTTGTTGCCTGCAGGTATATTTTGTTTAATAATTTAGTATATCTTTAATCTAGCCTGCATTCTTTAAGCGCCTGTAATATTTTGCTTAGCTCTACTGTGGTTTTGTGAAAATCGATAAATATTAGAACTAGAGGTTTATTGTATTCCACTGCTTTCTCTATTAGGGTTTTTATACTTTGTAGATGGTGATTTGTTCCGTAACTTTTTTGGAATCGAAAATTTCTGTAATATTTTAAATTTTAAAACTTATAAGATGAATACTACAAGTACGATGCAGACCTACGAATTCAGTGGTACCTGCAGTTGTAATCATCAAATTAGCTTATAGAATAGTATAGTCTAATTGCTAATAAATGTATTATTTGTTGTAGATTTTAATTAATTTAAAACCTATTGCTACGCCTTATGTATGACTTCAAGAAAGTGGAAAAAAATAAAGTCCTAGTCTGAATTTTAAATATCTTATGGCGACAAGGAAACCCTGCACATTGGCCATACCTAAAGGCCGAAGCCAGTGTCAGTGTCTAAATGTAAGAAGGCATATCTTTCGATTCTTGTGCATAGATTTACGAGGATGAGTACTTCCCGATGCGAATGTCGCATAATAAACAAGCAGTAGCCAATACCCTATATAGTACTCGTCCTCAAAATTTTTATCTCTCCTCCATACCTTGTTTGTAGCTGCCTCACTCGAGTCACCTTTAGATTTATTGTTAATGTATGATTTACAGAAGCGTAGGTTCTGCAAAATTGTGAGGTACCATAAATAAAACTTCAAAAAATTATAATATTTTTTTTAATACTAATTCACTTACTCGGATTGTATGACTCGACAAAGATTTTATCATATAATTACCAATTAAAAATACAAACAAAAGAACATCATAGATATTTTTTGCATCACAATTCTTATTTTTAGTAATATAAAATTTCTATTAAAGCGTTACCCAGAAAAGTTTATTAAAAAATATTCAAGATAGTAGAAGAAATGCCTTTTAGGAGTAAGGATTAAATTTACACGTTTCTTTTACGTTATTTTTTTTAAAATCAAGTTTTCGTTTTCCTCTTTACTACTAACAAAGACAGTTGAATATGTACTCATCATCATCAACCTCATTTTGTCCACTGCTGGACATAGAGTTCCCTCAGCTCTCTCTACCTGTCTCTGTCTTGTGTGGCTTGCATTCAGTTATTGCTAAAACGCTTCAGGTCGTCAGTTCATCTAGTTGGTGGGCGTCCTCTGCTCCGTATTGCTTCTTGCCTTTGTCTCCACTTCAAAATACGTTTTGTCCATCGGTTGTCTTTGTCTAATAATCTGGCGATGTGTCCTGCTTAATTCCATTTTAAGGACGCGATTTTTGCGATAGTGTCTGTTGTTTTTGTTCTACGACGCATTTCCTAGTTTGGGATTTGATCTCTCAGAAAGACACTATAGCCATCTGAGTCACGCGAATCTTATTTACTATCTTTTTTGTGAGTGTTAATGTTTTTGCTTTATAAGTAAGTACAGGTAATACACATTGGTCAAAGATTTTCCTTTTGAGGCATATGGGTAGATCCGATTTAAATACATAGTTTAATTTACCAAATGCTGCCCAGGCTAATCTATGCGACGTACGAGCTCACATGTCTGGTTATCTTTGCCCAACCGAATTTCATATCCTAGCTACTTATATACGATGTATTCTGCACAATATTCCTTCCATCAACAACAATATTTCGATTTAGCACCAGATTAGTCCTAATTTGCATCTTGTTCATATTAATCTTTAGTCCGATCTCCAAGGAAGCGTGAATTTTTCAAACATTATTGCATCATCCATACGATCGGCTATTAGGATGATGTCATCCGCAAATCTCAAATAACTGAGCTTTTTCTCCATTTATATTGATACCATGCTCGTTTAGGTGTGCCTGCTTACAAGTATGTTCTAAAAGCGTCGTGAATAGCTTTGGGCGTACTCCTCGCTGTATACAGAATTTATTTCTATCTTGTTCAGATATTCTTACGGTAGCTGTGGTATTTTGGTAGATATATTTGATTATGTTAGTGTAGCTATGGTGTATTTGACATTCTGTCAGTGCTTTTAACATTTTTGGATGGCTTATGGTATCCAATGCTTTGTTATAGTCAACAAATATCCGTACCAATGGTTTGTTGTATTCTGCAGACTTCTCTATCAGGTTTTTTATCACTAGTAAGTGGTTGTTAGTGCTGTATCCCGATCTAAGTCCAGCTTTTTCTCTATAGATAGAGATAGCTTTTTCTCTATAGAGAGGCTGATAGAAGTCTAGTTTAGCCTCCAGTCTTTTATTGATAATTTTTGTGAAAAGTTTATATATGTGTGAGAGCAAACTGACAGGACGGTAGTTTTTGAAATCTGATATGTCTCCTTGCTTGTTTAATAAAGTAATGACTGCATTATTCCATTGAGAAGAAGTTTTTCCTTGGTAGATGCATTCGGCGAAAAGATTTGCCAAAGCCTAGATAATTTTATTTCCACCTAGTTTGATCGCCTCGATCAGTACTCCGTCATCGCCAGGGAATTTGTTTTTCATTTCTAAAAGCGCCGTTTTGATTTTGCATGGAGTTATTTCTGGCATTAATTCTGATCTCTGGAGTGTGATTTTGGCCAGGGGCTGCTATTGCCTTTCGCCTTTTTTTATCATACATTTCGCGATAAAAGGATTCGACATCCTCAAGGATTTTGGTTCTATAAGTAGTAATGTTTCCATCTTTGTTTTTTATATTGTTCATATTTTGTTGCCTATGATGTTCGTTTTTCGCCTTAACACTTTTAAACTTTTATTTTCTTGAATTGCTTTAGTTATTTCTCCTGTATTGTTTTCTCTTACGTCGTTTCTTATTGACCGGTGGATATGTTAATTTAATTTCTTCATTTTTGTGTAGTTGGAGCCGTATTTTTCCGTGAGCTGTCTTCTTTTAATTATTAGCTCTTTGGTATTTTAGCTTAGTTTTTCTTTATGGGTCAGAACAGCCGGGCAGCACTCTCTTTTCGTTTCTTTTAGAGCCTTCATTATGTCGCCATTTGCTTGATCTACATCTTCTATTTCTTCTTCCAAGTTTTGTATATGTCTGGTTAGTGTATTTGTATACTGGTTTTTGTTTTCTGATAGAATCAACTGAGCTGATCCATGTCCATTTACGCTGAGGCTTTTTATCAAAAAAAGAGTTCACTATAAATAAATTTTCCTGGTGTAAGAAGTATAGCAATCGTTGTTCTCATACATTTCTTTGGCTATAGCGATACTTACCCATTGCTACTTCTGTATCATGTTGATTAAACTTCATTTTCGCATTAAAGTGGTCCACATTTATTACGTAATATGCTGGTGTGGCATGTAACGCTGTTTCTAGGTCCTCATAAAATTTATAAATTCTTCATTCGAGTGGATAGTCGCTGGAGCATATGTCTGGATTATATTAAGTTTATAACTTGCATTTAGTTTGAAAATATATACAATTCTCGGGCTTATGCTAATAATTTCAACTATATTGTGTGTGTATGTGTGTGTGTGTGTGCTTTCTATATATATATATATATATATATATATATATATATATATATATATATATATATTATATATATAATCCTACTTCACCATTTAGGGTGTCTTCTTCACCACTAAAATAAAATACGTGTCCTGATTTAAGAGTAATTTGAGTTTTTTCTGTATCTATATGTACTACTACTCACAAAAAGGTCGTGACAGATCTAGAATTGCTATTTGTGTGGTAAGTACTACCTACAACAACTACAGTCAAATATCCAAAACCTATTTCTTCTTTTTCTTTACGTGACTTCTCCTATAACGTCGAAAACTAATTGCTTGATCTTTACTTTATATATTTCCGCTCGGAATAGTAATATTACAACAGTTCCATAAGGTTATTTTCGTATAGAAAAAATCCTTTGACGAAGAAGAAGCAGTAATAAAAATGTAGAATATTCGAGATGTTGTCATCAAAAAAATCTCGAAATGTACGTACCGTAAAGTCTGGAAGAAGAGTATTAGATAAGAAGAAGAAAAGCTGAAGGAGAGTCGTAGACAAGAAAAGGAAGAAGAGAAGTAAAGGCGTAGAAATCTTAAGGTAGAAATCATAACTAGTTTATCTCAAATTCATGAAAATTTTCAATAAGAGGCAAGTCAAATTACTAGTAAACTAGAAAAATCAGAAGAACAACAGAACGATACAAAAACCAATTTAGGAAATAAAATAATACAACAAAACGATATGAAAAATCATTTAGAAAATAAAAAGTATCACAAAAAAAATTTAAAAAGAAAATAGTGTAAGTAACATCAAAATGATGCAAAAACTAATTCAGAAAGACAAATAGCTGAGTTATAAATAAAAATATGAATCCAACCTTCTTTATCTAATATTGTTTCAGTATCTAATGTCAAATCTGAACAAGCAGCATCATCATCTTACATAGTTGAACCAGGTGCAACTAAAGCTAGCAAAATTTTTAAGCCACCCACATTCGATAGTCAAACAGTATGGAAAATTATTAGACATCGTTTTGATTTCCAAGCTGCAGCTAGAGAAAATGGCTGGAATAAGAAAAAAATGGCAGCTTTTTTAGTCGGTCGCTTTTCTTCTCCGATTATAAAAAACCGCAAATTTACCAGGCAATCACACTGACACAAAAAAATGTGCTCTGCTGTTTTTTCCTCTAGGACTGTCCTCTTAGAACTGCAGGACTGTCCTTATCTTTTTGCATATTACCGCAGGTGTGTCTCGTCTACTCACTACTTTAGACAAAGAGTTGGTGCTAACATTATTTTCACAACACAATTTCTTCCCTAGGATGCACCCAGGGTAATTATATTTTAAGTATTTTACAGATAATATAAAAATTATTCCTGTAACATTTCTATTTCCTTTCGTACATGTTAAAACACCGAAAAATATTTTCAAGCCCTTTGCGTCGTCGGGATTGATAATATAAACATTTCTGGTCTGTATATAATAATTTTAATTGCAAAACTTTAATCTTGATGCCGCCTAATATTGCGCGTCAAATAAATATTAACTTAGGTTGGTGAAAAAAAAATCTATTTTACGACACAACTCGACTAAACATACAAAACACCTTTAGTTAGTCATAATTCCTAAGTTAAAATTAAGGCAAATTTTTTTAATGCCAAAAATTACCACTAAAGAAATAATTCACACAATCCATCTAAAGCTCATCTGTTTTGACAACAGTCAAGTTGGTCAGATAAATGACGAAATGTTAATAAATAGGAATATTCGATTAAATTAAAAACCTAGTGAGCAACCTATGGCTAGTAACCGTTTTAATAAATATTTAATGATTTTTAAAAAAATTTCAAATCAAGCAGTACTTATTCCGATTCTGCAATCTATTGAATTTAAAAGTCTTGTTCTGATTCAATGCAGCTTACAAGAAATCTTATTAACATATGGTGATGTTTGAGATTCTTCAATGAATATTATCAGCATCAGTAAGATTTATTAAAATACGCAACAATGTGACCGTTTCCTTCTTTTGTCTTGACTTTTGTACAGAGTAGCTAATGGAATATATTGCTTATGTTTAGCTGTTTATTTAAAAATTATATTCTGATGAAGAAAAATAGTTTAAAAAATAGTACTAGTATTAGTAAAACTAATTTATGTCTAATAATAGTAAGTGTAATAGTTCATTTTTATATCACAACTAAGCGAACACCAGTTAACATAGTGTTAACCAAAATAAAGCTGGTAACTAATTATTCTCTGTAATTCAGTAGTTGGCATATACGGAATTGATTTTTTTTTTCAAAAATTAGATATCTTGAACTCTGACTTTTTGGGTATAACCTTTTTCCAGACCCCCAGAAGAGGAGGGCCTAGAATCTTCAACATAGATCTTAGTCTAGGACGCGGCCTAACTGATCTTAGTGCAGAATTCGTTCTTCGTAGTCCCGTCGATAATTGCCGATGTACTCTAAAACGTCCTTTCGTCACCGAGTCTACGCCAAATGCCTACATCTTAAACCAGACTCTTCTTTCATTATCTACAGTATCATACAGCGTCTTTTCCAACAACTTACCTTTGCCGTTGGTCCAGGTGCCTTTCTTCCTCATCTTTCTGTTTGATCATTGCATGAATTTATTGTGTACACTAGTTCAACCTGCTTTATTTTTAATTATTTTCTCAACCATTTCTCCTACTGTATCAAAGTTGACAACTGTCACTATTTCCATTTTTCCTGTTCCTTTTTACTCTCCACCTCCTGCACAACATCGTGTGTTTTAAAAATATCCAAGTGTTCGTAGTTTGGGTATTTATCCGTGTCAGCTTTTTCAAACTTAGAGAGGTAGGCCCTAAACACCAGTGTGCTATAAACACCTGCGTTAGGAT
Organism: Diabrotica balteata; assembly: GCA_918026665.1. Lineage (NCBI taxonomy): Eukaryota > Metazoa > Arthropoda > Insecta > Coleoptera > Chrysomelidae > Diabrotica > Diabrotica balteata. The sequence continues at coordinate 46,953,635 of OU898277.1, forward strand.
ATAATTCAGTCGCCTGTGATCACATTTCTTCCAATCTCTTATGTTCGAGATCAACATCTTTGTAAATTGTGTCACACCCTCCGTGTTGCTTTATTTTTCTTTCTATCTTTTAAATAACCTTTTCATTTCCTGCATTTTCTTGGCCAGAGTAAGGTCTAGGTCTCTTCTATCATGTAGCTCTTCTTATGGCTAGTACAGCAGAAAAGAAACAGATATGGCCATATTTTTCCGCGCTAAGGCAACGAATTATCAATGAATCTTGAATTGTTTATAGACCATCATGGAGAAATGTGAAAGACGCATTCTACCATCGATTAGGGTACTGTCAACTCATAAATTGAGCACATTTTGAACACTTAACTATTGTTAAAAAATGTTCTAATCTATCAATTGTTACGTTTTCATGTAGTTGAAAATAATTAGTATTAAAAAATTTATTGAAACAATTAGGCGTTTCCAGACTTGTGTTTTATGTATTTAAGACCTTTCAGACTACATAATATCATAAGTGTTACATATGGTTGAACTCGTATTGAATAGTGATGCATTTAAAAAACCAAAGTTACTAATAATATAAGAGAAACGGAAAATCTGTCAACATTGCAAATATCAAATATGGAATATCCGTATTCCAAAATAGGTGTACCTCAAATTTTGTACAATTTACGAGGTAATTGGCCGTTTCCAGACTTTTGGGCCACTCTGTATAGAAAATGGTATTAGGAAATACACTAAATGCATTGTGATAGGAATAAAATATAATAAAAAACAATTTAACCTACTAAAAAAGAAAAGAAAAACCAAGTAAAGACACGAAAAATTAATGCAAGACTGAAGAGAACCGACAAGTATGGGAAAAACTTTGTTCTTCTTCTTCTTCTTTTTATATAGACATGACTCTGTATGCTTTTCAATGTGCCCCCAGTAAGGGGCACAATCGTTCTCAAAATACAAACAAGAAATTTCCGCAGTGGAAATTGAAACGTCAATAAACGTATTTTTATCTTTAATTGTGGCTTATTCCCAGTTTAATAGTAACTAATAGAGTTAATTAAGCTACAAAAATGCTGGAAACGCTCTATGAAGCTTTAAAAACAATTGATCTTAAAATGAACACCTCAAAAACAAAACTTATAATCAATCTTGTATTTAGCCATAACATTTAGATTGAAAGCCATAGCCAAAGCCAAAGTAATAGCTTACATATATCTAGGGCATAAGATAAGATTCACTTAAATCAACATAATCAAATAAATAAAATAGCTACCTTTGGTAGATTGAACAACATTTTCAGAAACACCAACTCTGACAAAAGAAACGATAAATAAAATAAGAGTTACACAACACTCTATGAAATGATCAAAAGGAACGATAAATAAAATAAGAGTTTCACAACACTGTATGAAAAGATCAATGTTAGGACTTATCCTTAGAGATAAAGTAACAAACCTAAAAATAAGAAGACGAACAGGAATTTATTTGCCTGTTAATGTATGTAAACATTATGTATGTAAACATAATGTATGTAAACATTAACAGGCAAATAAAAGCAAAAATAAGAATAGCAAAAAATGAATGGCTTAAACAACAATGTATCGATCTACAACATTTACAACGACAGCACGACGACCGTAATTTACATAAAAAGCTTAAGGAGACTGCTGGAATATACAGAAAACGAAGACCAATTACCATAGTTAATCAGGATAACAAGATAGTGCTGGGTGAAAAGGAGAAAATTGATATATGGAAAAATTATATTCAGGAGCTCTTCCATGACGAAAGACCCATGAGTGAAGTTTATACAGACGACCAGCTGACTGGCCCTTCAATCACCAAAGGGGAGATAGGAAAAGCAATATTAAATTCAAAAAACAATAAGGCACCTGGACCATATGAGATCCCGTCAGAAATACTCAAATTACTAGATGAAAGGGGAATTTCAGCACTACACAAAATATTTAATTTAATTTATGAAACTGGCTGCTATCCTCAGCAGTGGTTACGCTCTACCTTTATTCCCCTGCCCAAGAAAGTCAATGCAAAAAGATGTGAGGATCACAGACTCATTAGCCTGATGAATCACACTTTAAAGATATTCTTAAAAATACTACATCAAAGATTATACAAAAAATGTGAATGGGATATCAGTGATTCCCAGTTCGGGTTTAGGCAAGGTTTAGGAACAAGAGAAGCAATAGTAGCAAGACAGGTGCTGGTCCAAAATTGTTACGATCAGAGGAAGGATGTGTTCCTATGCTTTTTAGATTACCAAAAAGCGTTTGATCGTGTCCAACACCACAAGTTAATGCAGATTCTCAAGAAAGTTGATATAGACCAAAAAGACAGAAGATGCATTGAAAGCTTGTACTGGTATCAAACGGCACATTTAAAAATAGACAATTCTGTATCCAAACCCATACATATCAGAAGAGGCGTTCGACAGGGATGTGTGCTTTCCCCTCTTTTATTTAACATTTATTCGGAAGCCATATTTAAAGAGTCTTTGGAGGATACAGAGATGGAAATCAAAGTGAATGGAGTGTTGATCAACAACATACGATATGCTGATGATGGTGTCTTAATTTGTGACAACATAGTCGATCTTCAACAACTTGTCACTATAATCGGAGAATACAGTAAGCGAATGGGATTAGAAATTAATACCAAAAAGAACAAATTCATAATCATCTCCAGAAACTTGAATGCACTTGAAAACTCCACCATAACACTGAATACTAAATCCATTGAAAGAGTGAGTAAATTTAAATACCTGGGATCGTGGTTTTTGAAGATTGGGCATCGGACAGGGAAGTAAAATGTCGCATTGAGCAAGCTCGACAAGCTTTCGTAAAATTCAAGAAGGTACTGACTTGTTCAGAGTTCGATCTTCAACTGAGACTAAGATTTACTAGGTGCTACGTATGGTCAGTGCTGCTATATGGCGTAGAGGACTGGACACTCAAAACGAAGGATATAAACAGATTAAAAGTTTTCGAAATGTGGCTTTATCGCCGTATCCTAAAAATACCATGGACAGCGAAAATCACAAATATAGATGTCCTTAAAAGAATCAACCAAGAACGCCAACTCTTCGAAACCATTAAGAAAAGGAAAACGGCGTATCTAGGTCACATCATGCGAAATGAAAAATACCAGTTCCTCCAACTTATAATCGAGGGTAAAATTGAAGGCAAGATAGGAATGGGACGCAAGAAAATGTCCTGGCTCCGAAACATAAGGCAATGGACAGGGATTAACGACATACAATCTCTGATACATATTGCAAGAAATAGAAAATTAATGGAAAATGTGATCGCTAACATCCATTAGTGGATTTGTATCGGAAGAAGAAGAAGAACAGGAATTACGGATGTAGTTGAAAGAATAGTCATGGCTAAATGGCTTGGACCGTACATGTTGCCAGATTACCGTATGATAGATGAAACAGAAAGATTTGGAATCGTGATCAAGACAAGAGTTATATCGAAACAGAAGATGACCATCGACTAGATGGACAAATGATATAAAGCAAATTAACACAGATTGAATGCAAGAATCTTAAGATAGAAATAGGTGGCCTACGTTCACCTATCGAAACAGAAGATGACCATCGACTAGATGGACAAATGATATAAAGCAAATTAACACAGATTGAATGCAAGAATCTTAAGATAGAAATAGGTGGCCTACGTTCAGTAGTGGACAAATATAGGCTAGTGGATTAATTTTTACACCTTGCTTTTATACTTTCACCAACATGGTCAACAGAATGTGCAGTTCCTTTAGACTATTCGCATTAATATGGTATTATGAAACTGTTTATTTTAAATACTCTTAATATTGCATTGCCATTTTATAATGGTTCTCTAAATATGTTCTTAACATAAATTATATCAAATAGTAGATGAATTTGTATTTATAAATACAATATAGTGTATACATCTTATTTGTTAATTATATAATATAGGAAATTTTTCTGAGAGTAAAATAGCTTTTGATAATTCAGATTCCGGTCCGGATAGTCGTTAACCCAGATTGGTTAGACCGATTTTTCTAAACTATATCTTAGCAAATTCTCAGCTGAAATTCCTACAACTGCACAGATAAATTTCTTCGTCTTGCGGACATAGCCAGGTGCCCTCGCGTATGATTGTTTGAAATGGGTGTCTTGGTGGTCACCCTATAAAAGACCAGAAAAATGGCAATGGAATAAGTAACGTCCTGTCGATAATACCATTCTGGGTATTATTAGACAATCAGTGCCGGTGGTCGAGTATACAACTCTCGGACATTAGACACATTACGAAAGACGGGAGTCGGTAACTGAACAAGAAGAAACCGATTCAAATTATATTGTTGGCCTTAAGAGTATTCTATATTCTTTTACCTAACAGTTCCACCAATGTTATTCTCTATTTTTATTAAAAAAAATTCTATAACAATGTAGACAGAATATCTATTTATTTAATGTGAAAAAAAGTTATCGAGTGTTTGCATATACTTAAGATTTATAGACAACTCAATTTTCTGTGCTTGTAAAAATAGCCATTAATAATATTACTTAATAATTAGGTTACCTTAGATACACTGCACTTCGATAGTATATAAAAAAAAAGAGTATACAAAGCACTATTTAAAATAGAATTGAAAAAAAAAAAATATTTTTAAATAGAAGCGTGAATTTAAAACCGCGACTGAATCCAACTGTTGCGTTAGCCGCCATCTTGAACTTAAAAATGAAAAAGAAGAACCGTTTTTGCTCAAAATATCCGCCATTTTAACTTTACAACAAAAATCTTTAGAACTGAAATTTATGAACATGTAGTTTACTACAATTGCTTTTTAACAAGTTTTTTCGTAGGGTCGATATTTTCCTTTACGGTATGAAGACAGTCTGCATGAGCCCAGGGACCAAAGAGACGACATCTCCAACATAATTCATTTGATCCAAACTTAGAACATACTGTACATAGTTCGCTTTCTCGTGTTTGGTGTGCTTTCAAGTCATAAGTTTTCTTGACTAATTTTTCTGTTTTTATCTTAGTAGCTCCAATTGTTCGTTTAACTTTCTCAACCTCATTCTTCTGCTTTTTTGTTCCTTATTTTGTAATTGTTCTTTTAATGGTGTTGATGTTAAAATGGTTGAGTGTTGAGTTCGCCTACTTCTAGTTTTTGTATAACTTCTGACGGGTAGTGCCGGTAGGGGCATAGTTCACTGAAAGATATACGAGATACCATTTCATTTTTTAGTTGCACAGATTTATTCTTATCGTCGTTCAGAACAATATCTGAAACATCCTCTATTTCTGGTTCAGACAAAGAATTTTTTGATGATGGTGCTGCTTTTGGTCTCAGTTTTTTATTTTGGACTCCATTGGGCCCCGTAGTTCATCTAGGGGAACTGGTGTTGGCGATGGTGTTTGATGTGTATCAGGCAGAGAAGACACATTATCTTGATGGACGAATGTTGCTTGGTGCGCATATTCATCCTGTAATATCAGTGGTACATAGAATATTTTATTTTTCACTTACCTAATATAAAAACTAAAATTGAGACTTTTTACTTGTTTGAAGTAGTCTATGACAGTTGTTGATATTTTGACATTTGTTGATTTTATTATGTAGTTCTTAGTTGGATTTATATTCAGTTATGAATTTATGCTATTTATTTATATTCAGTTAATAAAAAATTGTACTTTTAATATTTATAAAATTTGTTAAAGATCGTCAAGAAAATTAAAAAATTTTAGTCCTATAATATTTACTCCTTTCAAGGTTGTTTAAATTAAGAAAACTTCGTTCTATAACATTTGCTTTTTTTCTTATCCAATAGGGCGTTATAGGTCATAACGCCCGCTTAATATGCCCTAGGATATAACAAGTGTGTTTAAGATAACCGTATATAAGCTAAATTACTAAAGCCACCTAGTAAAATTCCATTTTTTTTTTACAAAAAGGGTATATAATTAAGCTGTATATGCGTTTGTTTTTATTTGATTACCTTGTGTAACTTTATAAAAGTACAATAAATAGTCTGGCAACAGTAGCAATACAGTGGGGGATGCCATTGTTTGTCAGTGCTGTGTAGCATTTTGTATTCTTGATGTTTAGAGTTATAAATAAATAATTTTCATTGATCTGTTGTGATATTCTGACAGTCGCATTATTATATACTATTTTTTGTAAATTTAGCAAACATTGCATGTTCGTTACACCAGTGGTGCCAGAACATCATAGGAAAAGGCAAAGACATCTGACAAAGAAAAATGGGGAAGACAAAACTTTATTTAACTTTATTTTAAGGAAAATGATGTAATAGCTTTGCATCAATATTTCACTAATGAGCTCATCCGCGAATAAAGGATCTAGGGTTCTTAACTTGTCGCCCTGCAAAAAAGCCGCTACTCATACCAGCCATGAAGAAAAAAACGCCTCAATGGGTAAAAGATCATAAAAATTGGACCAGGTATGATTGAAATCAGGTAAATAACATTACTTAACATTTTTTTATGTATACAGTTAATTAATCTGTCCATGATTCTAAAATAATAATAATATTCCAGGTTTGCTTCTCGGACGAATCTGCTGTGCAGAAAGTCATGGATAGAGCTGAATTTGTGAGGAGAAGACCTGGGGGAAAATACGAAGCAGATTGTATTGCAAGGACGATAAACCACTCCTGAGCATTATGGTATGGTCTATCAAAAGCAGTCAAGGAACTAGTAGACTCTCCATTGTCGAAGAAACAATGTGGCAGGACCAGTACCTGAGACTACTGCAAACAAAAAAATAATTACTTGTTCAGGAGTGGTTCCCGAATAAGAGTTTCATGTTTAAGCATGACTCAGCGCCTTGCCACAAGGCTAAAACTTATACAAAATTCCTTGCTTAGAACCAGATAAAGGTGCTCGACTGTCTTGGCAATTCGCCAGATCTGAATCCAATAGAAAATCTTTGGAAGCTCATTCTTCTTCTTCTTGATGTGCCTATCCGTTATAAATGTTGGCGATCATCATGGCAATCTTCAACTTATCTGCAGCAGCGCAGAAAAGCTGCACAGATGTTGTATTGAACCAGATTCTAAGGTTCCTTAACCAAGATGTTCTTTTTCTTCCTGGACCTCGCTTTCCAAATATTTTTCCTTGCTGGATGGCTTAAAGAAGAGCATATATGGATTCATTTCGCATAATATGTCCGAAGAATTGTAACTTTTGAGATTTAATGGTGGTCAGTACCTCTCGGTTCTTATTCATTCTTCTAAGGACCTCCTCATTTGTGACTCGGTCAGTATGTGTGGAAGCTCATAAAGAAAGTTCTAATGAAATTATATCCATAAAGCGTTAATTGATCGAGCGCTTAATATTAGTATGGCCCAGAAGTGGAAACAATTCAACAAAATTGTCAGAAATGCATAGAAAGTATGCCAAGAAGGTATCAGGCCGTCATTGCTTCAAAAGGTGACACTACCAATTATTAGGCTTAAGGCATAATTTTAATTGTTTTTATGTAATAACTTGATTCTTTTTTTAATATTTGTAAACTTTACAAGGTTCAAAATCACAGTTAAACAAAATAAAACAAAACTTAGTTAAACAGTTAAACAAAAATATATTTTATAGCTTAATTCCATACCATTATTAAACAAAAAGTCAAATTTTATGGGGTGGTTCTAATATTTAATCACCCACTGTAAATGTAAAACAAAATAAATAAAAAAATTTTAATATCTAACTTGATTGTGACTAAACCCAACCCGTTAAACACATCCTGCACTAAGTGTGGCCTAACTTTTGCAACAATGTGTTTAATTCGTAGAACAATTTAATATTTGATTTCAATACAGATTTCAGTCCTTTACAAGTAGTTTCTAAGGAATTTTATTGTAAAATAATTAGGCAAACAGGAATTCAAGATTTTAGAAATTCCCATTGGATTTCCTATGCTCGTTTAAACCATCAACACGCGGTATATTAAAAGACCTACCTAAAATGTATCTCGTTAAAGTGAAAAATGTACAACGTAATATTTAGCTATTAAGAATCTATGGCAATAATAGTAATAGTAATAAGTACGACAGGGATGCCTCTTGTCACCCCTGCTTTTTAACGTTTACTCCGAAAGAATTTTCTGAAAAGCACTTTCTGAAAAACAAGAAGGAATACTTGTGAACGGCGAAGTCATCAATAATTTGCGATATGTGGACGATACAGTACTCCTAGCTTCTAGTCAAGAAGATCTGCAAACACCACTTGATAGTGTCGTTGAGAGTTGCAGGGAGGCAGGTCTGGATTTTAACATACGGAAAACCAAAATACTCGTAATAAGTAAACAGCAGCATATAAAACCGTCTATATATGTAAAAAATACCAAACTTAAGCAAGTTGATAAAATTGTTTACCTTGGACAGCAACTAAATTATAACGCAGAAAGTCACGGCGAAATTAGATCTAGGATAGAGCAGGCTAGAGCTGCTTTTAGAAGGATGTTCAAGGTGTTATGTAACAGAGACCTAAAATTGGCATTGAGGATCCGCCTACTTCGCTGCTATGTATTCTCGGTCTTACTTTACGGTGTCGAGTCCTGGACTGTGAATAAAATCGATTTAAATCGTATTGAGGCTTTCGAAATGTCGTGCTATAGAAGAATTTTAAAAGTTTCCTGTGTGGAGAAGATTCCAAACTCCACAATACTAGAACGTCTCAGCAAGACTACTGAGATCATAAAAAGTATCAAGCAGAGAAAGCTGGAATATTTCGGACATGTAATGAGAGGTCCCAAATATAGGTTGCTACAAAATATCATGCAAGGAAAAATAGCAGGCAAACGCAGTCCAGGACGAAGAGATTCTCATGGTTGAAGAACTTGTGAAATTGGTATGGTGTTGATACAAGCATGCTATTTAGGGTGGCAGTGAATAAAATTAATATAGCCATGATGGTAACCAACGTTCTGAAAGGACATGATACATGAAAAAGAAGAAGAATCTACCAAAATTGCTTTTAATTTTAACAATGAACTGTATATTTATTGCATTTATAAAAATTATGGTAATAATTAAGATCAAATTGGCTATGCCATTTTCAAATGATTAAGTATGAGTAATATAGACATCTAATCGATATATCTTGGAAGAAGACCGTCGTATGTCAAAATCTGACAATTTTCAACAATGATCATTTAAGAAATCGAGATATTTTAAAAATATCATAAAACTTTATCCATAACCGCGAACAGGCTAATAATATTTTAGCTTTGATCTATAATAGATTATAAAAAGCTATAGTCAATCCCATACTTCTTTAATCCTATTTTAGGTCATAAAATTTTTGAGCTGTGACGTTCTTCTTAAAAAAATGTCTACTTCACTTCTTTATTAAAATTGTATTACGAATTTTTTTTACAAATATATATTTGTCCAATTAAAATACGGATATTCTGCAGTAAGTTGAAGTTAAAAATACTTGTCTTACTTTGAAAATTCATTCTTTCACTTTAAGTAATAAACTCTCTTCATTATTTTTGACAGAAGTCAACTTTAGCATGAGCCTACCCCTAAATCCTTGAAACATTGATTATATTCTGAAATAATTCCAACTTGATTAATATTTTTAAGAACGACATAATTCGAAATAATTTGTAGATAGTTGGGTTGAAAATTCAAAAAGTTCTAATAATTTTCTAAAATACTGAAATAACTTAAAATAATACTACAACTCATTTTAAATATAACCTTAACTTCTTTAAAAGACTGACACAACTCAAAATAATGTATTATGTTACGTACGGTCTATTTTCAAGGTAGAAATATGTAATCTCTAGTGAAGAATATATAGAAGTCTACTCGTATGGTAAAAGGAAAATATAAGTCAAAATGGATTTGAGAAGTGAAGGGATAATTGAAGTTGCTTTACAAAAATTTTTAAAAAAGATAATATTATCTTATGAACTACTCTGAAATGCGATAAAATAAGTTTTATGATTTTCAAACGAAATTAATAAATTATTTACTGTGTTACCGATGATGACCACTGAATTTTTAACAGGGTATTTCTAAATAAAAATAAACCTATGGTGGAATATTTGGGCCGAGGGAACACAATCGTCTTAAAGAGTAGTTCTTAAAAGGCAACAGAGTAATATTCGAAATGTAGGTTTGTAATTTAGATCCTATTTACTCACTCGTCACGAGTTACTTGACGATTGCGGCAAAAAACAGTTGACCAGAAGCACCGCTCAAGAGGTGCTGCCTACGAATGGCACATTAGCAGTATTCGCCCGTGATTTAAGGTTGCTCTTCTTTTACGGTTCTTAGTGTCTTTTTATATCGCTTTTTTGTCTATACAAGACTACCAAACACCATTACCCAAGTACTTTGTTTCTCGTAAGGCAGATGTGCGCAGTTGTAGTGTATGTAGCTGCTGCTTTGGTATCGGAATCTCGGAATCATATTTGGATATACCAGCGGTTTCTGTACGATTTTAGTTGGTGCCTTGGGTAGGTTAACGTTTTTTAAGAAGGATGTTAATTAGTGTTTGGAATATAAAAATAAATTTAAACTTTTCAACACATAATTGATTTTTTAATTAATTTTATGTATTATTGGTTGAAATATTTGACAATGAATAAAGAAAAGAAATTAAATTTACTAAAAAATTGTCAAACTAACATTACTGGACGTAAAGTATGATATAAATATAAACAATCTTTTGTTCTATCCAGTTCAATGTTTTCTTGAAATACATTTTATGAAGCTTTGGATGATCTAGGAATATAAAAAAGTTAAAAAATCTTGGTTTTAGGGATCAGTTCTCATTATGGCTATCATCTTATTTACATTCTAGGAAGATCCTCGTTAAACTTAGTGACACACGATCAGATTATGGTGATATTGATATTGGGGTTTCTCAGGGTTCAATATTGGGCCATTAATATTCCTATGCTATATTAATGATATGCCCGGATATGTCAGTTCAAATAACATATTTGTGTATGCAGATGACACCATTGCTATATCTGCTTCAAGTGCTGAGGAATTAACTGTTCAACCGAATCAGAAGATTTTACAGAGTGGTGTAAAAAATGCTTTGATTGGTAATGCTAAAAAAACCACAAGCATGCAATTCTACTATATATCAAATTCTAGTTACCAGTTTTCTATAAAGGTAAATGAGAGCCTGGTTCATTCTACAACTTCCACCAAACTTTTAGGTTGTTATATTGTTAGTAACATGAGCTGCGAATCTCAAATTAATCATGTTTGCAAAAGAATAAATAGTAGTTATTACGCAATATTGCAATTAAAAAGCTTTCTTAAAAAGGAATAGTTATTAAGTGTTTATTATGCAATTGTTCAATTCTCACTTGACTTTCAATATAAATCTTTGGGGTAGTGCTGTGAATGCTGCAAGAGTGTTTGTCTCTCAGAAAAGGATAACTCGGTTAATTTTTAATTTACCATATATATACAACATTTTAACAGTACCTTCTATTATATTTTTAAATGTATACTACATATAAAAGCCAATATAGCTACTTTTCATTAAACTCTGATTATCACCAGTACCCAACTAGGCAAAATGATTTCATCAGAGTACCATAACATAATACAGCACGATTTGAAAAATCCCACTATTATATGGGTGTAAGACTTTTCAATCATCTTCCCAACAGTATTAAATCTGAAATGAATTAAAATAAATTTTGAGGTAAATTAAAATCTTTTCTATTGCAAAATTGTTTTCTACAGTGTAAATGAATATATGGTTGATGTAAATAATTAATTCTATGTACTTTTTATCCTTTAATTCTGAAATTGTGTTGTTTTATAATATATTTATATTTTTTATTCCACTTATCCTATATCATGTAAATGATATTTCAGGATGAATAAAACTTATTATTATTATAAATATTAATTGCACATACAAATAATAAATGCGAAAAATTCTACTATGCTAAATTCAATACTGAATTTAGCACTAAAAATATTGTAGCTTCAAATTAGGTGCGCGCATTGATTCAGTAGTAAAAATTAAAGCATGTTCTAATTTCTTGTACTAAAAATTATCAAATATTAACTAAAAGTGAGGTTATGTTACGTGTGTTTATATTTTGTTCTTAAATATGTAGAGTCTTAATCAAATAGAAAGTTTAATCAAGCTATATAAAGCAAATCCTTGTTTATACGTGCCAAAACATCCATTTTACATAAATAGGAATGCGAGAATAAAAGCTTTGAAAGAAATAAAGGCGGAGTTGTGCAAACTTTGTGAAAATGTAGCTGTGGCAGAGATAAAAGCCAATTTAACAATTTACGAACAAACTTCTTACAACAACATAGAAGATATTTATTATCTGTAAAAAGCGGAGCTGGTAGTGATGATGTGAGTAATATTCCTATTACACTATGGCTTTTTATCTCTATTCGTTGGGATAATTTGATTAGAATTTTGTTAAGACTGAAACCATTCATTTATGATCAGTCGCGTACACAAACAAATAAACATGAAAAAAAGTAGCAGTATAAGTAATGTGTTTTTTAAACTAATAGTTGCTCCATAATACCTAATTTAATTTTATTAGATTGACACACCTTCGCTATGGTATTATGAAAAATATTATTCGTAGCTGAGTATTGCATACCTAGGTGCTCACAGGACAGCTTTCCGTCTTTAACAATCCTACCAGCTAATCAAATTGCTACCATGAATTATGTCCAAGAAAATAAAATAGATTTTGTAAGTATTGAAAATAAAGAAGAGGAGATCATAAACGAAAATTTTCAAAATTGTAACTATTGTATTGTAAGTATAAACTTTCACTTAAAAAGTTTGTTTAAAATTTTTTAATTGGAAAATAATTACGAGGAATTTTAGTTTGAGGATATTTTTTTATTATTATTGAGTTAATGCCTCGACAACTATGATCATTGGCATGGTACAGTCAGGTACCTAGTGTAGTGTGTGTGTGTGTGTGTGTAGAGTAATTGTCTTGATACTTAGCAAAGTCGACGTCATTGTCTTTGCTAAGAGACGCTAATTGTATCCGAACGTCTGCGGTCCCTCCGGTGAGTACCGATCGCACAAGGATATAAATTATTTTCATTCATTAACTTTTAATAAACGAAAATTTCTCCACCCAGACGACATTCGAACTCACGACCTTTAGGTTTAAAGGTAGACGCTCTTATCACTGAGCCACAGAGGGGGGTTAGTTTGAGGATATAATAGTATTAAACATTATTAAAAATGAAAATCACATAAGCTAAAAGCTCACTGTAGAGTCACACGATAATGATAAATTTATGGGAGGCGATAAATAGCCGTCTATAGAAACATCTAATGTAAACCGGCCTGGAATGTTTAGACACATTCAGTACTTACAGTCTACTGAGTGTCATCAATAAGGAGATATTGTATTTCAAAAATGAAATGATTTAAAGTAAACAAAACATTTAATAGCAAAAACTTGATTACAAAAATAAAGACATAGTTTTCTATAAATGGAAAAAAATCGCATTACTTTGATTTTGTAGCAGAACGCGTTTCAAAAAAACATGAAACACAAAAACACTTTCTACAAGATGTGCAGTGCCATTTTCTTCTTGGAGTTTTGCTTTGTGCTTCTTGCCATCCTAAAGTTTCTTTTTTTAAAGCATAGCACAAAACACATCCACCTTTAGCGTGCTTTTGTAATACATGACGCTTATCATTTTGGATGTTCTTGGCCGATAAAAGCTCATGAGTTACATCTTAAAGTGTCAAGGCAAGATGCTCTCTGAAATCAGTAATCTGCATTTTATTTTTTGTTATTTCCTTATAACACAAGTATGCATTTACTAAAGCAGAATATAAAATTAGTTCGATCGCTAACTTCCGGTACCATTTCGCTCCCTTTAAAACAGAATGCGAATATGCTTTCAATTGATCCGAAAGATTAATATAAGCTTTGGCTTTGTTATAATCCGCAATTGGCTTTTGGTTTTTCTATCTCTTTTCCAGGTTGTCTCACTCCTACTACCTCATCGGTGTGTTTGGTGATCAACAGCAGCACATCTAACCACTTTCCTGGGCAAATACTTCATGTCTTTTTAGTTTTTTTGCCACAACTTCTTTCGCGTTCAGTTTTCTGTTCTTCCTTACAGTTCCAACAAGATGTGTTTTTCTGTTCAATAATTGAGATGCTAAATACACACTAGTATAATAGTTATCCATATGGAGGGTTCGCCCTTTGTCCAAAAAATTGTCCATCAAACTCATGACTATATTCGCTGTTGCATTACTAATACCATCAGTTCCACAATACACTTGTAGATTATAGGTATATCTGCCAGTTGTACAAAGTTTGTACAATTTGATTCTAAATTTGTTCCTTTTGTTTTTAATGTACTGTTTAAATTTTAAATGACCTCTAAAAGGAACAAGAGTTTCGTCAATACATACATCTGGACCTGGCACAAGAACGTACTGATATCTTTCTATCAACTTATTGATCAATGAGGTCAACTTTCAATGTTTATCATTTTCAAAGCTTACATCCTCGTTATTATTGAAATGCCACATTTGAAGGAGTTGTTAGAATCTGTTTCTTGGCATGAGATCTTTTACCTTGTTAGCCTATAAAAAATTAGTGCTCCAGTAAGCTTTTAGACGTGGTAGCTGAACTAAACCCATCCAAATAATTACACCAAGAAATATTTTCATTTCTTTGTTATAAGTTGGAACCCATCCCTTTACGTTTGGCTTTTGCTTCCATCTCAACACTTGCTCAGCATAATAATATGGTAGACCATATGGTCAATAATCTCATTTGTTATAAATAGTTTAAAAAAATCGTATGGAGTCTGCTCATATCTATCATAAAATTCAGCTTTTATTCCAATATCAACACTAGAGAAATCAAACGTTCTTAGTGAAGTTCAATCAACGGGTGCCCATACTATTCGTGTATCCTGGGTACTGTGACTTTCTTCATCGGCATCTTCGGATATATTTCCAGCTATTATATCTTCAATAGTTTGATCAATCAGTAACAAACTAACTGCTGTGATCCAAAAATTTCTCAGTTGATTTATAATAAAAGATCTGAATTTAGCTTACTCACCATACTATCGTCGTGTTCAGTTGTAATTTCACTGATACATTCAACTAACGTGGATGGAGCAAGTTCTCTTTCAAGATTGATCGCCTTATTGGTTTTAATTTTTTTTTTGCAAGTTTTGTAGGAATTTCTTCGTCACTACAAGTTGCGTCACTACAATCAGGTACATACTCATCGGATGAATAATCATCTCCAAATTCTTTTATTTTATCATCTTCATTAGATAACAATTCAACCTAAGTACGTAAAATTTTGCAATATTGGAACTGAACTTCGTATATGTCAGAAATACATATGGATCATTCTATTTAACAAAAAATAAAAGAAAACTCCCGTCTATGAGAAACTTTTTTTACTTAGTACACCCATGCTTAAAGTGCTAGGTGCTCTTGAGGTTGCTACAATGTGAGAGGCTACTCTGTTGGGAGCTATTGGTACTTTGTCTCTAGTTGGGAGTCTACTACTACCAAGTTTCCTAAGTAAAGAGCATGCTTTGCAGTAGTTCGTCCGCAATTTTTCGGTATTGTCTTTCGTTGTATGCTTGATACAATTTATACATTAGTACTTTTGTCGAATACAAAATCAAATCTGTTAGGAACACCGAAAGTTAAAAATTGTTACGAAGCCTTCACCAAAATATACAATGATATATTATTTCGCCAATACCTTTAGGGCATTAGGAGAGTCGATAGAGCAGAATTTCAGAACAATGAAAATAAAGGGGTAATAATAGGTGCTATATAATCAACTTCACGGATTAATGTCAAAACAAGTCAGAGGGATATGTACACAACTTAAGAACGGAAAAGCTGCTGGGCCTGAAAATGTACCGGCTGAACTAAGCAAACATGCATCCGATAAACCATACCATAACATAAAACTATTTAAAATTTACATAAAAGGCGAGAAAGAATCAAAGGAATCGAAAATCCATCTTAGATATATGCAATTTATTAAAAAGACTACAAAGATAGCTGCAAAAACTACCGAGAATTGTCTGTTATCAGTACCTTTAGATGAATATATGAAAGATTTTATATCTATTAGAAAAAACAAAATAAACGTAATGGTATAATAAAAGCTGTTAAACGACTGTAAAAAGGAATAAAAACTAAAAAGGAAACAAAGTAAAACTAAAAGGGAGATTGCCTCAAGCTCAAGACTTTGCAGTAAACAACGACAAAAATGTTGTCTGTCATCAACTTTTTTTAAAATTCACTTGGAACAAGCCCCAAAAACATGGAAAAAACTATAAATAAAGTATTAACGCAGGACCGCGACGACCTGGAATACATGATAAGAAAATTGATAGAAGAATATGAAAGATGGGATCTGGAAGTCAACATAATGAAGAAAAAATATATATAAACACGTTTCACTTCATTGAAAGGTGCTCAAACACTTGCTGTCGTGTATTAAATGCAATATTTTGTTGTAAAATGAGCATGTCCAATATGTTCTATACATGCTCAATTTTGTTTAAATCTGGCGATTGTACAGGCCATGTTAAAACCTCAATTTCATTATCTTCAAGCAATGTTCGCATGACCCTGGCCGTATGCGGATGCGCATTGTAGTGCATTAATTGAAATTGAGGACCAGCTTGTTATGCAAAGGGTACAAAAAAGGCAATGAAAGAAAAAGCAAACTAAGATGTCTTACTAGAGAAAAGATCTTCGTCAACGATGATCTAACCAAAAAATGGAAAAAGAAAAGACACATAAGGCAGAAATTATAAACAAAGGCAAGGAATTAATATCTGAAGGTAAAAACGTGAAAATAGGGTACAAAAATCTAACTATGAATGACATAAAATGTTATTGTTTAAAGAAATGTCCAGACAAGATATTAAGATTATTACAGGCGATGCCAATGCAGAGGTTGGAAGAGAAGATATATATATATATATATATATATATATATATAATATATATATATATATATATATAAACTATAGAAGTAGGCAAAAGTAAACATTTGAATTTGAATACACACGATAACAACCAAAGATCGTGGAACATTCTGAGATCAAATGGAACTAATCAAATAGACTATACTCGGTTCAAAGTTTGTTGAAAGCTCACTACAAGTTTAATCCTAATTAGAGAACTGAAATACAGAGAGGATAGGTAATACGATATAATAGTAAAAACCAACCTGAAACTGACGATTTAAGATGTTTTCGACTAATCCACCTTGTATCTGCCGGAATACAATACAGCGGTCAAGCTTATAATCCGATTAGGAACGTATTTTGGCCGACCAGTGTCGTAGAGTATATGATTGAAACATTTATTTGAACTAAATAAATATATTTTTTAAATTGTATTTTTGTTTTAATAAAACTTATAATAAAATAAAATATTTTATTCAAAAAAAAGTTTTTTGCCATTTGTAAAAGATACATTTATTTAATTAAGGGGAAAGGCACCAAATGTGTTTTAAATGTATCCATTATTTTCGAATTCGGAGAAAACTAATAAATATTTTTGAAAAATTTAAAAGCAGAATGAAAGATTACATTATTACTGAGGGTATTATATATGTGTATACTGATGTATATTACAGAAAGTCCCTGAAAACTTCTACAATGTTTATTTTATTATGTTATGCAACAGGGGTGAAAATAAAAGAGAGAATATAGTATAATTTTTAATTGAAAATATTGCATGCAAAAGAAACTTTTTATTTATTCTAATAAATATTTTATTCTGCCTTTAAATTTTTCCAAAAAGGCTTTTTAGTTTTCTCAGGATTTGAAAAAAAAAATCGATACATTTAAAACACATTGAACATTTTGACAGGCGACGTTTTGCGCCTTTCCCCTTTAATACCTTACGATTACAACTACTATCACTTACCTTATATAATTACGATTAGAAAACTATTCAAATTCAAAATAAATAGGATCAACTTCGGAATCCGAGTCGTCTTGAGGGTTAATAATTAGCGCTTGTGTCTCTACGGTCGCATCAATTATGTTATCAAGATCCCACATTTTTTGTTCTTCTTCTATTACATGTCTTACTGCATCTTTCCAGTTTTGTTCTGTAATGTGTTGTAAAGACTTGTACCTATAACAATTCACGTACAGCTTGTATTTTATATGACGTATTTTTTCTAGCCACATAACTTTTCATTTGTGCCCAAATGAGTTCAATTGGATTTATTTCGCAGTGGTAGGGTGGAAGTCTAAGGACTGTGATGTTTCTCCTTTCCGCCATTTTGTCAACTACGTATTTCTTGAACTTAGATTTGTGTTGCCGGGCAATTTTTAAAAGTTCTGCTTTTACCATTCCATCTTCGTAAGGCAGGTACTTATTCCGCAGCCAGTCAAGACTATCCTGTTTTTTCCACGCAGTCGTTGGAAGTCTTTCTACAAGTCGTAAATGATAAGGTGCATTATCTAATACTATAATTGAATTTGGTGGTATGTGTTCAATCATCTGCACAAAATACTCTTCGAAAACATCAGCTGTCATCTCCTCGTGATAGTATTTTGTGCTTTTGGACTGAAATTCCAACAAACCATGCTTAACAAATCCTTTTTCACTGCCAATGTGAGAAATTATTAATCTACTGCCTTTACCAGAAGGTGGGGAGATACCAGTAGACCAACCTTCCATAAAGGCTTGCCTGGAGCTTAATATATTTTTATCTGACCAAACTTTTTTTAGAGTATGACCTGAGTTTACCCACGATTCATCCTGGTAGAAGATTGGCCTTCCTTCAGCCCGGAATTTTCGTATGGATCTTAGATAATTTCTTCTCCAACATATTATCTCCTCCCGGTCAATCAAAAGTGATTGTCGGTCTGATTTCTCTCACCGGAAATTTAATTCTTTTAAAACTTGCCACAATTTAGTTTGTCCGATATGAGGCAAATCCGGATCATCTCTAACTTCTTGTAAAATTTTATTTAGGTTTGGTATTTCTTTTTTGAAAAAAAATCCATGAATTTTCCTTCGAATACCATTTTTGGCAAATTCATCAAGTTCAATAGGCTTTTTCCCTCTCTTTAAGTGTTCGTTTGTGTTTGGGTTAGCTATACCGTGTTTTTTTCTTTCTGATAGGAACCAATATATAGTTGACTCCCCTACGCCAGTCATGTTGGCACAACTTTCGACTATGTTGCGAACAGTGTTTGTGGGATTCTGAGAAACCAGAGCATCGTGAACATTCAGGACAATAGTCTTCTCTCTTGGTGAATAGACAGACTTACTGACTGTACGCAACAGTACCGGTGTAAAACTTGATGATGTTGATGATGAAGCCATCACAAACAATCCAACAAAACGAGCACGAGCGAAAGGTACGTATATGTTCGTAGGTATATGGAATAAAAAATCACTCACGCACTGCATAAATTCGCAAAAGAAATATTCGAGACGCTAATTACTGCCGTAGAAGCGGAGACACCGACGAGCCGTAAATTACATGCGATCAAAAACGTACTAAATAAACAAATTGTTTTCGTTCGTAATAACTTCACCCTTTTAAGTTAAGTTTCGGATATAAACTAAACAGACGAGGTACGTGACCAAATCCGGCATCTATACCCATTATATTATTAAAAATCTGGGGAATTTCATCCTAATTATCTTGCAACCGATAGTACCTTCGGATATAAATACCAGGTTTTCTAGTAAAGTGATTAAACGCGAAGATTAGTATTGAAAGATCCAAAGAGATAAGGTATTCTTATTTACAAAATTGTTAATGGTTAAATTATTATTTTTATTAATATAATATAATAACCAACATTAGCCGTGAAAATTTTAATTGTTTTTTTACTAAATATATCAGTATTAAAACATTATTAATATTAATATTAATTTTAATGAATAAACACCTCAGGAACGCCTATGATGATACAAATTTTACGACCGTTTGATGATTTTGAGGCATATTTCGTGCTATCAACAATTTGTGAACAGAGAATACATCTTAATACAGAATATTTAGGTATTACATTATCTAGCTACGGAAAGCTCAAAACTAAAGTGGAAGATCAAGTAAATAGAACAAACAAAGAAACAAAAATATCGAGAAAGAAATGAAAGACAGAATTTACAAAACAGTCATCAGACCAATAATAATATATGCGACAGAATCACAACCTAACACAGAGAGGACAAAAATGATGTTAGAAATAGCACAGATGAAAATACTGAAAAATTGATGGTAAGACACTATGGGACAGAGCTAGAAGTATAGATATAAGCTGGGTAAGACATAGAAGAGTAAAATGAAACGCTTTTATAATCCTAATGACAAATAAAGTAGTAGAGATGGCAAGAGACGATTTCCCAATCAGTAGGAAGACCACAAAAACGATGGAACGAGAACTTAATGGAGGTATATTATTAAAAACATACAGAATAATGTCTACATAAAAAGAAGAAAAGACGAAGAAGAAGTATTGTGTTGTTCTCTTTGTTTATACACAATACGTAATGTAACCATACAGTAAATAAAAAAAATGTCTTCAAAGTTGCCTATTCTCGAAAAAATGGTTTAATACCATAATTTTGCCCCTCACTGTAAGTAAAACAGTTATTTTAATTATTTGGCTGGATTTGATTTAGAGGATTTATCCTTCAACTTTATTTATAAAATAATATTGTTTTGATAATCGAAGTAGAATTGTTTATATAACTGATACCTTACTGCTAATCTAAATCCTTCAATATGTTGATTTCTTTTTGTAAACATTGGCAGAAATCCCGAATAAAAGCATCGTTTTAAAAAGACCCGTTAGCTATTTCAAATACGGTTTTTATATATCACAGCAAAAACATTCAACCTAATTAATGAAAACAAACATTTACGACAGAGAGGCAAAAACTCGACGGGGCAATTATTCAAGACCTTTTCCATGTAGTCAGGCTATTTGACTGAAGAAGATCTATACGTCTCCACGGTGACAGCACCGGTGTAAGACTCGTCTGTCACTGCTAACATGCAGCGACAACTCTTCAAGAAAAGAAGAAGAAACTGGGGACAGCACCGTTTGCCTCGGTATTTTATAATTAATGAAGTTTTCTTTCAGAATGTCCGGACATATAAGGGATTTTTATAAGAAATATCATACTGTAAGAAATAAATTTGTTTGGTTTCCTAGAACAAATCCACATTAAAGATATTTGCTATTACATTTAAGCAGGAAACATAAACTCTAGTTCTTTAGATTTTTGGGTGTACTCTCGTAAATATCTAAAATTGTCTGATTTGAATAATTTTTAATAAATTTAAAATAACAATGACTTATGATAAATCTGCCAGTATTTAATTAAGTTATGTTATGTTATGTTTTTATAAACAAGGTTATTACATAAAAAAACATTTTTTATAGAAATGATTAATGGTTTGCAAATGAAACAATTTATTACAGTATCTCATAAAATCAGTTGTTAGAGAACTTGTTTTGCAATTAAGTAGTGATCGACGATTAACATTTTGTACCACTTTTTGTTCTTTAGGCTTAACTTATTTTTTATCAATTTCGAATTCCTGCACAATAAAATGTGTTAGTGATTACTTAGAAAATGAATTTGTTGTTGTGCATCTTACATTCTATCGATTCTCAAGTAGGTAAATTAAACAGAAACTTCTTTCTCTAACAATCTTCCACGTAAATCTGTAATGTGAGCAATTTGGTATGAATATGGTAAACTAGTAATAACGTCTTTGTCATTAATTCTCTTAAGGAGTAAAAGCAGTCAATTAAGTTGGTAATTGGCCTATTGCAAATCATTCCACAATTGATCCTATCTAAACGAATAATAAGCAATTTTAACACCATTATCAACAATTAAATGCAATATAGTCATTTGCGAAACTTTTCTTTGCATTCGATAAATAAAATAAACGCATACATTGATTCTAGATTTTATTACGATTATACAGGGGCGTATTCACACACATGTTGTAAGGACAAAACTTCTCCCTAGTCCCGAACCCCTAAAAGACTTAATAGCTAATTAGAGCAGAGAAATTAGCAAATAAAAAGCCTTTTTCGTGACATTCTTTGATACAGGTATCCAAGTAATGCTTTTGATAAATTTATCGGATTTAAAAGACCGGTACATTATATAAAAATAACACAATTTTACTGAAAAAGCCTAAAAACTGCAAAAATAGCTTCAAAAGTAGATTTTTTAAAAATTAATAATTATTTTTCTAAGAATGCACAAAAAACTTTATTTTGCGTGATAATAGGGACTAAAATGACATCTATTCAGCTTTAAAAATTTCAATAAGTTTCACTTAACACGTTTGTGCCGCCCGTGTACCACATGAGGTATACGGTGCATTTAATATCTAGTCATATTTAACCCTTAACTGGTATCATTATTAATTGTAACTAACGCCAAACTAAGAAAAGAGCAGCCTATTTGAAGAAGACAAAATATTATAAAGAGAAAAAGACAGTTAAGATACGATTTCACGTATCTTCTTCTTCTCGTGCCACTCCTAGCGGAGATTGGAAATCATCATGGCCACTGCGACTTTGTTAGCAGCGCGCCTGAAAAGTTCAATCGAACTACACCCGAACCATTCACGTAGATTACGAAGCCACGATATTTTTCTTCTTCCCACACTTCTGTTGCCCTTAATTTTGCCCTGCATGATGTTTCTTAAAAGTTCGTACTTTTCACCTCTCACAATGTGCCCCAAGTATTCCATCTTTCTAGTTTTTATCTCATTTAGAATTTCGCACCTTTGGTCTAAAGTTTGGAGTACTTGCGTGTTAGTGACGCGGTCCATCCATGATATTCTGACAATGCGCCTATAGCACCACATCTCGAAAGCTTCGATGTTTTTTATGGTCAACTGTTTTAGTGTCCAAGCCTCAACTCCATATAACAGGGTAGAAAAGACATAACACCGCAGCATTCGTATTGGTAACTTTATATTGATATAACGATTGCAAAAGAGTTTGCGCATTCTATTAAAGACTGATCTAGCGATTTCTATTCTACATCTAATCTCTTTTGTTTGATCAGTATCGTCTGTGATCCAAGCACCTAGATATTTATAACAGGGCACACGCTCAATTGTTGTATTGTCTATTACAAGATTAGCTCTGATGTTCTTTGATTTCGTGATTACCATAAATTTAGTTTTTTTCAAATTAATTTTCAAGCCGTAACTGTTACAGTATATATTGAGACTTTGAACGAGATGTTGTAGTTCTACTAGCGTTCCCATTAGGAGAACTGTATCGTCAGCATACCTTATATTGTTGATCGTCTCACCATTTATTATCAGACCAAGATCTTCTCCCTCGAGTGCTTGTTCACAGATAGCTTCACTATACAGATTAAATAAAAGTGGCGATAAGATACATCCCTGCCGGACTCCTCGACGGATTTGAATTTCTTCTGTTAGTCTTCTGTATAGTGCATCCATAAATCCGCTTATACGTATTTCGGCCTAATAGGCTTCTTCAGAACGGCAATTCATAGTCACTCTGAATGTGAAAATAAATCAGTTTTGTCTTAGGAAGCAACTCTAAAAATGGCTTCGAATGGACGCAAATGGCGACATCTGATATTAAAATCCGTAAACTAATTTTTGAAACCAAATTCAGATTTTGCTTTAATCTGTGCCTTCTAAAAATTGTAAGGCAAAACAGACGTTGATAAAGATGTTATTAGAGACATAAAGACTTCTTTTCAAGCTGATGATCCGACTTCAGAGTCTTTAGCTGCACTACCGCGTGAATATACGTTACATGTAATCGATCTGCCTTTCAATACATCTATAAAGTCTATAGTTCCGTCTCCAAAAGCACCAGCTAGAAAAGATTTACAACAGAGGAATGCGTAGGAAAGGAAAAACTAGAATTTTAACCAGTACACCATAACAGAAACTTGCTATTATGTCCGAGCTGCTAAACAGAAAGAAAAAGTCAACGTCAAGAGAAAAAGAACCTAAGGAAAAAGTAAAAAAGAAGCTGATTAAACTTTCTTCTAGTTCTTCATCTGATAGTGAAGATGACGATCAGATATCCTTCTGTGACACGTCTAATGAAATGGATTATGATAATATGGTTGAAGAACATGATTTTCCTGAGTTTCAATTAAAAATGGATGTTCATATAGTGATATGAGACTTTATTTTGGTTAAACTCTACTCTAAAAAGTTAAATAAACATTACGTAGCTAAAGAACTGGAAAATATTGATAATGATGCTAGTTGTATTGTAAAATTTCATGAGAAACGCAAGAAAACTTTCATTTTATAGAAGGAAAAGAATAATCATATGCAGTCGATTTTCAAAATATAGTGCTTAAATTACCACTGCCTCAAAGTGTGTGAGCATCAAAAAGGTAAAAGTATTCATTAAACAATATTTTATTATTATTTTAGTTGACTTTATCAACTTGTCTACCAGTCCAAACGTAGACGTAGGTGCTGTACCTTTAGACAATATGACAGTACTTTAACAAATGCATATTGATTTTAAAATGGTGCAACTTATAGATTATACAAAATTCACGATAATTCCTAACAATCTGATAAA
Source organism: Diabrotica balteata (assembly GCA_918026665.1). Taxonomy (NCBI): domain Eukaryota; kingdom Metazoa; phylum Arthropoda; class Insecta; order Coleoptera; family Chrysomelidae; genus Diabrotica; species Diabrotica balteata. The sequence continues at coordinate 46,978,269 of OU898277.1, forward strand.
CACGTTGCACAAAAGGATATTTTTCTTAGTATTATACCTAAATTGGCTAATAAAAAAATCCAAAAGTACATGTAACATTTTATGAAATGTTCAGAGGTACACGATCTTATCCTACTGTATGGTACATAATATAAAGTAAAATTTGTAAATTGTTATTATTTTCTTTACATTGCAATAGTAACTTGAAAATGTAAACTTTGGTTAACACCTTACTAGCTAAATTATCAAACACATACAAATGTATTTGATACTTAAACTATTTCACTTGGTCATTACCCAAGTCTACCACTGAGAAATATGTACATTACCGAGATAACTACGAGAGAACAAAACCATCTAAGCTCTCAAAGATATGCAGTCGAAAGAATTAAAATTTTTTAGTAGATACCAATTAAACAGCGAATAGCTTGTCGCAGATAGATCCTCAGCCTCTGTTTTTTGTAAACGCAATATTTGCCTAAAGCATCATTCTCTATCCTCCTGTTGGAAGTAATTAATGAGACAATGGTAGCAATTAAAGCTTTTACGGTGATTACTATGCTTCTGAACAATAAATACCTTGGAACGAGATTTACATGTGAAATAATAGGTTCTTAAAGTCGAGGAAAACCCCCAGGTGAACTGAATTACCTCCAGCTCATACAGGTCAGGATCCATGAAACACATATTTTTTGTTTTAAACTGAGCAAAATTTTTTAACTTTTTTTGGTGTTTTAATTAAATTGCGAAAATTAACATCTAATATTGTAATATAATAATATATAAATTAAACAATTAGAAATAAAGTCCCGCTATTCTCAAGTGATTATATTAGGCTACAAACGAGGCACACGCAGCGTCTGTATATGATTTATTTAGTTGTCAATGAGACGCTAAAGAGTTGAATTTACGACATACTGTGCCGCAGCGCGCCCGATGATGTAAGTAAAATTTGTTTTTAATTTTATCCGTTTTTATTACTTTTTATTTAGTACAAATGATTTTTTGTAATAAAAGTTAGTCTAAGATCTGAGAGGTAGTTATAGTAAAGTATTCATCATAAGAAAAAAAATTTAGGTATTAATATTGTAAAATATTTTTAACGGCCACAAAGTTACAAGAGTTTGTTGATGATAATTTGTCAGATGCCAAAGATATAGTGGATTTGAGCGATTAAGAGAAAGGTGAAGCTAAAAAAATTATACAACAGTGACTCAAAAGGATCTGCAGATGAAAATTTTCAAAATCCAGATTTTATAGAAATCCAGGAGTTTGAGTATTTATTATACATTGCCAAAGATTACAAAAATATATGTTAACATTTTGCATACAACAGTTATAACATTAAGACTTATCCGGCCTTGAAGGTCCACTGCTCGACACAGGTGGTCAACCGACGCTTCTCTTGTTTTCTCTGGCTCTCCCTGATAGAATGGAATAATGAAATAGAGAACGAACAGGAGCTGAATATAGATGGCACTGACAACGACAGCTGCTCAGATGACTATCATGTTGAGGAATATGTATCTGATGATATTCTAGAACAAGAATGTACCATGTCTGAACAAGAATCGGAACAAGACTGTTATGTAAAGGTTTAAGGGGAAGAAGATAAGGAAAAAATAATTTCAACATACTCTCTTGACAAAGACAAAAAAACAAAGTAAAGTAAGATGTATCCTGCGCTTACTTTAAGAACTCGTGCAACAAATATTGTTTTGAAGCTACCAGGACCAATAAGAGAAGATAGAAACGCAAAAATACAGTTTTAATGCTTGAAATGTATGCTAAATGATAATATCGTCAAAGAAATGTTGTACCAACATATATATTGAGAAGGTAAGAAAAAATTTCTAACGCTACAGAGATGCTAAAAGGACCGACGTCGAAGAGATTTGGGGTCTTATTGGTATACTCTTTTTGGCAGGTGTTCTAAAATTTGGAAGACTAAATGTTTTACAAATGTGGGATAATAAGAAAACTACTGGTATTGAAACTATTTACTTAACAATGTCTTTAAATCGTTTTCGATTTCTACTGAGATGTTTGAGGTTGAACGACTTTAATTCTAGACAACAAAGAAGAGAGCTAGATAAACTAGCTCCTCTACGAGACAATTTTGGATTTTTTTTTGAAATTAAAAAAAAACATTTTACACCTTCAGAATATTTAAGTTGACGAGCAATTACTTGCTTTTAGGGAAAATGTCAGTTCCGTCAATACATCTCCAGTAAACCATTTAAATATGGTATAAACATATTTGTGTTAGTAGATAGCAAATATGCATATACCTATAATATAGAGACTTACCGTGAAACACAACCAACTGATTCTTTTGAAACTGATTGGAGTAGCGCAGAGGTTGTTAAAAGAATGGTGAAAATCATAGAAGAAACGGGCAGAAATGTAACCATGGATAACTGGTTTACCAGTTTACCTTTGTCCATGGTCTTACTTTAAAAGCGATTAACTATTGTTTGTACAATTCGTAAAAATAAGAGGGAGCTACCACAAGAATTTATAACGTCTAAAAACAGAGACATTCATTCTTCACTATTCGGATTCCTCCAAGAAAAATGTACCTTGGTAACGTACTTTCCAAAAAAAAGATAAGGTTGTATTAGTTGTTTCAACTACGCACCATGATGACAGTAACAATCCTGAAACGGAAAACAAGAACAAATCCGAAATAATAACGGATCACAACAAAACATAATTTGGTGTGGATCTGGTTGACCAGTTGTGTGCACACACAATATTATGTTTGCCGAAACCCTCGGCTTTGGCCACTCATCGTGTTCTTTTATTTATTAAATATATCATGAATTAATGCATTTTTCCTGTATAAGGGTAATAATGTCATTGCATCACTCCTAAGAAGCACTTTCCTTTAGGCCATTTCGTTTGAATTATTAAAACCACTGATGTTAAGGCGACTAGACAAAACTCACACATCAACAGAAATAAAAGAAAAAATTAAATTTCTTTTAAAAATAAATAACGAAACAATTGATGGATTCGACCGTTACTTGATGGAAATTCATTTTATGTAACAATAAAACATTGAAAACTTTGTTTTCAAACTTCCACAAAATTTATTTTAAATATTATCACTACAGCTGTTTCGGCTGATTGCCTTTCTCAAGTGAAAGGCTTTCTCAAGTGAAACTTGAGAAAGGCAATCAGCCGAAACAGCTGTAGTGATAATATTTAAAATAAATTTTGTGGAAGTTTGAAAACAAAGTTTTCAGTGTTTTATTGTTAAATAACGAAACTCCTAAGGAAGTTTCGACTCGATCTTCGGTCCTTGGGCGTTGTCATATTTGTGGACGAGCAAGGAATGAGAGCGCAAGAAAATGGTGCAGCAGATGTGATCAGTTGACTTGCCATCTCTAGTTAATAATATGATTTCCGCTCTATAGGTTACGATGGGTGATATCTACTTACTTTGTGTTTAACCATAAAGCTTACACTCTGTTTAAGGGGAAAATTTACTTATCACAGGTATCTACGGTATCAAAAGGATTGTTGGTTGGAGGAGTTAATAGGTTGGAGTATCTCCCAAAAGATTTCTTACGCATCTAGATGTTGAGAGCAGTACTACTTTTTGCATGGTCTTATAGAGATGTTTATTAAGACCCAGCTATTTTATGTTGTCTAAGAGGCCCTTTGGAATAACTCCAGTAGTAGAAAGAATAACAGGTATCGTCTATGTACTTTGCGTTCTAAATCGTCTCCTTATTTGTATTTCCAGATCTCTGTACTTGGCGATTTTTTCGTTGTATTTAACGTTGTTTGTAGGTACAGTGTGGTCTCAGTAAAGTTTATAGTTGTCGTTTTCAACCATTCTGTCAGGGACGCATTGATAATAAGGGAGATGGTCGGTTTGGAGAAGTCCCAGTCTTTATCTCTGGTAAGCTCTATGTATTGCTTATACTCTTTGAGTTATTTTCACACACCAGTCATTATTACTTTTATTCGTTGACCACAGATATTTAAAAGCTATTTCATTATTAAATACGTGTTTGCCTATGCATTTACGACTTTGTAACCTTTATCTTCATCTTTAATATCGCATATACTTTATTTGGAACCAAACAGTAAAAGTGAAAGTTGGAAATGAACTGACCGAGGATATCCAGATTCGCCGTGGGGTCCGCCAAGGGTGTATTTTATCACCCTTGTTATTCAATTTATACAGTGAAGCCATCTCAGAATTAACGCTTGCCGAGGTCAGTGAGGGCCTTATAATAAACGGTGAGCCACTTAATAACATAACATATGATGACGACACCGTCCTTCTGGCAGGAACACTAGAAGAACTGCAACAACTTGCTGAACAACTAAATATATATTGCAACGATTATGGACTAAAAATCAATTTGAAGAAAACCAAGTTCATGGTATTTACAAAAGCACAAAACATCAAAGTTAAGCTAGTGCTAGATAATACAGAAATTAACAAATATCATCGTACAAATACCTTGGAGCATGGATCACAGAAGATACTGGTCAGACAAAAGAAATAACATGCAGCATTGAAATTGCACGGTCAACTTTTAATAGAATGAGGAAACTTTTTTGTAATCGCGATATTAATATATCGCTCCGGATAAGAATGCTTCGATGTTATATTTTCGCTAACCTTTTGTAAGGGGTTGAAGATTGGACACTTAAAAAATCTAGAAGTATTCGAAATGTGGTGTTATCGACGTATTTTGAAAATATCATGGATGGATCGCAAAACAAACGAACAAGTTCTCGAACAACTAGAAAAACAATGCGAAGCTTTAAATTCCATAAAAATTAGGAAATTGGAACACTTGAGACACATCATGAGAGGTGAAAAATACGAACTACTAAGGAATATAATGCCGGGTAAAATCAAAGGCAGAAGAAGCGTAGGAAGACGTAAAATCTCGTGGCTACGCAATCTCCGTGAATGGTTTGGATGCAGTTCAATTGAACTATTCAGGCGCGTAGCCAACAAAATTATAATTGTCAGAATGATTTCCAATCTCCAATAGGAGCGGAACTTGAAGAAGAAGATACTTTGTTTGGTTGCAGGTAATCATCAAAACTCTTTTATATGTCTCCACTATTACAGCAATCATAGTTATGGTGAAATGTCATCTCGCATATTTCAAAAGGAATCCTTTTAGTTGCATTGGTTAAGTAAATCGTGGAAATAAAACACTAGAGGCGCAAATGTGTCTAAATAGCATTTTATAACATTCAAACCTAGCAGTAACCAACACCTCGCATTTATGTATACCACTTATGGAATGGTGAGCTTCTGATCGTTTTATCGATCGGAGGTGTCCGGATATTCGAGGGAAAATCGGTAATTTCGCACACCTAATCATAAATAACATATTATGTTTTAATTTATTAAAGATATCTTTATACAGTTTATACACAGGGCTCACATGTAGCAAATTATTTAAGTAGTTTTTTCCCATGTAATATTTTTTCTCTTAATATATTATGACAATATAATTTCTATATAGAAAACGTTTTGTAACCATCACCAAATGTTAATACAGTTAGCATAGAATATAATGTATTTGTATAATATAAGGTGTTGTTAAATTCATCTGTTGAAAAGAGTCCATCTCTGCCTACCGTTAAATAAGTACGAATTAAAGCAATTGTTATTGTTTTTCAGTCTTAGTAGAACAACGAGAAGGGTTAGTAATCTATTGAAACTATTTTTTCGCTTAATTTTCTCTGGTAATAAGTCCATTAAACGCATAGTTTCCGTAATAGGAAAAACTTTGACGCGTTACAGGTTACGATGTGGCCTAAGGTGATAGAACAGTTATACTCGGGGACCAATTTGAGCAAGAATTAGTGAACATGAAGCTTGTAATTAGATGTTGGTAAGAATGCGAGTAAATGCAATATTAGCAATCGTTCACTTAAAACGTTTATCTGGTCATTAAGCATAATAGAGTTCTTGAGTTCTGAGGTGAAATTGGCCTCGTTTGTCCTTCAGGCAATTTTGGGTTGATAAACATTGATTAGTGACAGGTAAGTATATGGTGGTCTAATATTAGGATAATTAAACAGAACAACTGAATTAAGATATATTAGATAAATAGGAAATTACTTAATCATTAATTATACATACGCCTCGGGTTGCATTAGTCACAGAGGTCAAATTTAGTAATTGGTTTTAGTATTTAAATTATAACCTAGTGACGGAATATGAACAACAATGCACTTGTCTTGCTCACAGATCACTAATTAAAATAGGGATTCTGGTTTATGCAAAAAAATGTAATCGGATGCGGTGTAATTGTAACGTTACAATAACGTAATAAGTAATTATGTTACTTAAATTTCTATTGATTTTATTGATTTGTTAACTTTTTGTTTTATTTTACTATTTTAATTCCAAAAATAGTTGGCGCTCAACTTTTCTATCAACTAAATATTCTGTTTATTCATTATTCTTAAATTTCAATTTTTATTTATTTCGGTTCTATTTTCAGTTACTCTTTGTATATTCCCTATATTTACGCCCCGTATCTACTTTCAAGTAGCTGCAAAGTTGTTTCTGTGTTGATAATTCTGACTTTCGTCTGTCAATTATCACTTCCAAATTATAGAATCGGGAACCTTATTCTATAATAACGAATTATTTTTGTTTCTGGAAAAATTAGGGTTTCCCCAGTTAGTTGCAGTGACGGAACACTGGCTTGAAGTTAATGAGCCAATTTTCATTCAAGAATATACCACAATTGCTAGGTATGATCGTCCAAGTTCAGCTCATGGTGGCACTCTGATTCTTTCAAATAACAATGATTTTTCTTCAGTTTCGAAATATGACTATTTGCTGGGTGAAATCTACTTCGAATTTTCTTTGATTTATAATAAGAAATTTAATCTATACATTATTTGTATTTATTGATCACCTAGCTCTGATACTGAACTATTTTTTCAAAGCCTGCTAAATTTGTTAGATATTCTGCCCATTAAAAGCAGAAAAATTTTATGTGGTGATTTTAATATTGACTACGCTGCTGTTTGTGCGACCCAACTGTCTTTGGTAACTATTTTTGAATCATATGGTCTCACAATGCACGTTAATTCTCCAACAAGAATCTCAAAAACATCATCCTCGACAATTGATTATGTGGTTTCCGATTTTCCACCCGCTGACGTCCATTCTACAGTTATTAGTGGGGGGCTTTCTGATCATGAAGCGGTATATACCAAGTTTAGCAGTTTACAACCACCTCACTCAAAAACCCGACGATTAGGTAGGATTTTTTCCACTCAAAACTTTCGTAAATTCTACAATTCATGCTTGACTTCTGACTGGAGTTTTTCTTCTGGGGACATTGACTGTAATGTTAGTGATTTTCTAAATAGACTTGTATCTATTTTTAATAAAGCATTTCCTCTATTAAACATCAGGCCAAAACATAACAAACCTTGGATTACCAAAGGCATTCGCATATCGGCGAAAAATATGCGTTCTCTGCTATATATTAAAAAATTTAATGACAGTATCCCCGTCTCTGATTATATCAATAAGTAGAGAAAATGCTATATAAAACTACTCAAAGTAGCCAAAAAATCCTACTTTCATAATCGCTTAACAAGCTCCAAAAATATTCCAAAAGAAACTTGGTCAATCATAAACGATTTTCGCAATAAAACCAGTACAGCGAATCAAACCTTTTCTTTTCCTAACACCGAAAATCTTACTGATAACTTTGTTAATGTGAGTAAAAATATAGCCTCAACTATTTCGCCACAACAAGATTCAGTTTCCTATCTCTCTAATTCAAAAAACATTGCTGATATCTTCTTTTTAAGACCAGTTGATAAGATGGAACTCATTTCAACAATTCGTAGTATAAAAAGCACATCGTCCTGTAGTACAGATGGATTATCTATTAAAATTTTCTCAAATCTACCGCATAATGTTTTGGAGGTCATGGTCTCGCTAGTAAATGATTCCCTTGAAAAAGGTACATTCCCTAACTGCCTAAAGACTGCCATCGTCATTCCTCTTCATAAAGGTAAAGAAAAATCTGATGCCTGCAACTACAGACCTATTGCCTTATTACCAGCACTATCAAAAATTATTGAAAGACTTATAAAAGTTCGACTTATGCCCTTTCTCCTTAAATTTAATATTTTATCGCAAAATTAGTTCGGCTTTTTGTCTAATAAATGCACTAGTGATGCCATATTTTCTGTGTTACATGATGTATATCTATCACTAAAGAGTAACCTCTCCTCCGCCACCGTTTTCTGCGACTATTCCAAAGCCTTTGACTGCGTAAATCACGACATTCTATTAAAAAAATTAACTTTCTATGGAATTCGGGGTGGTCTTTGAACTGGTTCAAAACTTACTTGGTAGGTAGGAAACAATTGGTTAGAATAAATGACACCGACTCTAGTTGTAAAGATATTGAGTGTGGAGTACCGCAAGGTTGAGTATTAGGTCCCATTCTTTTTTTTACTTTTCATTAATGACATCACTTACTTGAAAATTAAAGGGAAAATTTTTCTATTTGCTGATGATACCAGTATTACTTGAAGCAGCTCTGATATTTCAATGCTTCATTCAATTATAACCGCTGATTTACTTATAATCAAGGCTTGGTCAGACTCCAACTTACTTAGCTTTAACGTGGATAAGACTGTAGCATTATCTTATAAAGAAGTCATGCAACCCTTGCTTTTGAATGAGAGCCAAATCAATATCGTAAATTCCGTGAAATTTCTAGGTATTCTCATTGACAATGATCTCAAATGGTCCTTGCATACTGACTTCTTAAGGAAGAAACTAGCCTCAGCTTGCTTTGCAATAAGATCTGTTTCGAAGGAACTAAATTTATCTTCTGCCAAAATGGCATATTTCTCATTGTTCGAGTCCCATCTTCGATGTGGGCTTCCATTTTGGGGTTCTAGTACAGCGGCCCAATTTGATACTATTTTTAAGTTGCAAAAAAGAGCAATCCGTTATCTATTTGCTCTCAAACAAACAACTCATTGCAAGACCTACTTCAAAAATCACGGAATTTTGACGCTTCCCTCTTTATTTATTTTGGAAACGGTTTGTTTGATTCGAAAGCATCTAAACATTTTCCCGATAGACCTGACCATGGCTACTCCATTAGAAATTCGGATTGTAACGTTTATTTGCCGATCCCGTCCACTCAGCTAGTAAAGAATTCTATTCTATATCGTGCAAAGAAACTTTATAATCACCTTCCAAGAGAAATTAAATCCGCAACATCCTTCATTAAGTTTCGTAAGGTGACAAAAATCTATCTCTCAGAAAGACCATATTATTCAGTTGACGAGTTTCTTAATGTATAACAAAGAAACAAAATTAGTATTGTTTATAATTACATTAGGGTGTCTCAAGCAGTGGCTACAATTTGTCTCATTTGTTGTTGTCTGTACAAATTATGTAGGTTATACAATAATTTTACTAATTTAAAATTGTGCTATTCTGTTTTTTACTATATTTGTTTTTGTTTTATACTTTTATTTGACTAGTACAGTACTATTTGACTGATTTATTTTTTAGCTTTGTCCATAAAATTGTTCAATAATTTTCAGTGACAATAAAGCATATTTCTATTCTATTCTATTCTATTCTATTCTATTCTATTCTATTCTATTATATATCTCTTCTCTGTATTTAAAGTTAAATTTTGATTTTTTAATAAACTTCTTCTGGGGTGAGTACTCAGTAATATTCTTTTTTTTTTAATTTATAATTGACAATTTCTTCAATTAGCAACGTTTCGTTTAAACTTTTTGAAAAGAACATATATGTAGCTAGAATATTTTATTTAATTCAATTTTTAACTACCATAGTTTGTTTTAATAATTAAAATCACACATACCTATTGGTATAAATTATACAAATTTGATTTTCCTTGTCATGGATAATTACTTTTATATTTGTGAATTTTTCACAACTTCATGACGAGGCAATATTTAACTTTTTGCTATCCGCTAATACAATGCTGTGAATGTACTTGTGCAAAGATGCATGGCTGTTAATCAGCTAGCATATATGTGTTTCTTGGATTACAACAAAGCCTTCGATAAGGTCAGACATAACCGTCTTATCGAATTACTTGAAAAGAAAAACTTAGATATGAGAGACATCAAGATCATTAGCGCTATCTATTATAATCATATCGCTGTGGTAAAAGAGAACAACGTCTTTTTAAATAAAATACAGATTGAGAGGGGCATCAGGTGTGTCCTGTCTCCTACTTTGTTTAGTTTGTATTCAGAGGAAATAATCCAGGAAGCACTAGAAGAACTAACTATGGGAATAAAAGTAAATGGCCGACCAATCAATAATATACGGTTTGCCGACGACACTATTTTATTAGCGGAATGTCTTGAGGATTTACAACAAATGGTTGACAGAGTGGTAGAAGTCAGTGAAGTAAACGGACTGTCTCTTAACACAAAAAGACACATTTTATGATAATTACAAAAGCCCAACAGCGTCAAGAAAACCCAACAATACATGGAGAACAAATTGAAAAAGTTTAAAAATATAAATATCTGGGTACCATAATTAATGCAAATAATGAGTACACAGAAGAGATTAAGACAAGAATCGAACAGGCAAGAAATTCTTTCAACAAACTGAAAAAGTACTCTACAGCAGGGACATTTCAATTTCTTTAAAGATAAGACTTCTGAGATACTGCGTGTTCTCCGTATTATTTTATGTAGCCTTGGCCTTTAAAGAAAGATGTTTCGGACTGATTTGAAGCCTTCGAGTTATGGGACTACAGAAGGATATTAAGAATAAGTTGGGTAGATAGAGTCACGGTCGAGGTGTTGAGAAGAATGGGAAAATATAAAGAGGTCTTAAATATGGTTAAAGTTAGAAAACTGCAATATCTGGGATATGTTATGGGGGGCGATCGTTATAACTTGTTGCCATTAATAATGCAAGGAAGAATACGGGGTAGAAAGAGGTCGCAGAAGAAGACACATCTCCTGGTGGAATAATTTGAGAGCTTGATTTAACTGCACTTCTGACCTCTTTAGAGCAGCGGCGTCGAAAGTGCGAATTGCCATTATGGTTGCCAACGTTCTTAGAGGAGATGGCACGTGAAGAAGAAGAAGAATACAAGATTTCTCGTCTCAGTTTTTTTTTTTCGTATCTTGGACTCTGTCTTGTCCGCAGTCTACATGAGACATCTAAATTAAACACCTGGTGTGCACCATAAATGTAGCAAGAATTTTCGAGAAGGTTTCGAGAGACAAATCCTAAGAACCTAGAGAGCAGAATCCTTAAAAATCCAAAGTTTTGGGGAAGCTGACTTTCTAAATTTGATTAAGGTGGCACACTTTAGATAGACGAAAGGAAGGTGCAACAACCAGAAGATTTTTTGACCAAAGAGGATCGATAGGATAGCAATCCAGAAAAAGACCGAGACTTAAGTATCCAGACAACCTAATAATGATTTACAATTAATTAGAGTTAAAGCGTGAAGACGATCTGCCAGAGATAAAGGCAGATATCTAATATGGCATTTCAAAATTATCAATTTAGTTAACAAACATTTATGGACAAACAATTAGTAAAATTTTAACGACGTGATTTTTCACGATTGTTATTTGTTCTACGACGTATTGGCGCCCCAAAGCTATCTGAGTCAAGCGAATTTTATTAACTATCTTTATATATAATATAGGTAACACAGATTGGTGCAAGATTTTCCTTTTGAGGCGTATAGGTAGATCCGCTTTAAATACATAGTTTAATTTATCAAACGCTGCCCAGGCTAATCCTATACGACTTGGGAGGTCACATGTCTAATTATCTCTGCCCAACCAAATTTCATGTCCTAGGTACTTATACGATATGGTCTGCAAATCTCAAATGACTTAGCTTCTCTCATTAAAAGATTGAAGAATTCAGAATGTGCCTTCTTAAAAGTATGTCCTAAAAGCGCCGTGAATAGTTTTGGAGAGACTGTGTCTCTTTGTCGTACTCCTCGCTGTATACAGAATTTATTTGTTTCTTGTTCAGATGGTCTTACCCTAGCTGTGGCATTTTGTTAGATATATGTGATTATGTTGCTGTAGCGATGGTCTATTCTGTATTCTGTCAATGCTTCTAACATTTTCTGATGGATTATGGTATCGAACGCTTTCTCGTAGTCGACAAATATTAGTGCCAATAGTTTGTTGTATTTAGCAGACTTCTTTATAAGGTTCTTTATCACTAGTAATTGGTCGTTAGTGCTATATCCTAATCTAAATCCAGCTTGTTCTCTATGCTGATAGAAGTCTAATTTAGCGTCTATATTTTTTTTTGATAATTTTTGTAAAAATTTTATATATGTGTGAAAGCAAACTAATAGGATGGTAGTTCTGTAAATCTGGTACGTCTCCTTGCTTGTGTAATAAAGTGATGACTGCATTATTCCATTGATAATGAGTTTGTTCTTAGTATAATTCGGTGAAAAGCTTGGCCAAAGCCTGGATAATTTTATTTCTACCTAGTTTGATCGCTTCGATCACTACTTCGTCATCGTTTTAATTTCGTATGGAGTTATTTTTGGCATTAATTCTGATCCATGGTTTGTGCTTTTGGGCAGGGGCTGATCTTGCCTTTCGTCGGTGCTCTCATATATTTCGCGATAAAAGGACTCGACAACTTCAAGAATTTTCAATACAGATGGAAGCAATACTGCTATCAGCAGTATTGTTTCCATCTTTGTTTTTTATTTTGTACATATTTTTGTTGCCTCGTATGTTATTCGTATTTTGCCTCAAAACTTTTGTTTTCTAGAATTATTTTGGATATTTCTTTTGTATTGTTTTCTGCTACGTTTTTTTCAGATTGACCAGTGGATATCTTTATTTATATTCTTCATGTTTGTGTAGTTGGAGCCGTATTTTTCCGTCAGCTGTGTTCTGTTACCTATTAGCTCTTTGGTATTTTGGCTTAGTGTTTCTTTATGGGTCATAACAGTCGGGCAGCACTCCCTTTCTGTTTCTTTAAAGCCTTAATTATGCCATCATTTGCTTGATCTACATATTCTATCTTCATCTTATATATAGATAATAAACCATTATTGATAGTTTTATTTTTTTTTTAATTATTTAGGGTTTAGAAAAATTCAATAAGACAAAATGGTATTATTAAGGAGAGTCTAATATACTAACCATTATTTTTTGTTTCTAGTATTAGCAGAAAGGAATAAATGTCACTCAGATGTTGTATATTGTAATGTGAGTATTTTTCTTTGTTATGGGTAAGTGACTATTTCGTTACTTTTGTGATAAGAAATAAATAAATATACACAATTGAACATAGTTGTTTAACAATAATTGTAAGAAATAAAACTATATACATATTTTGTATAACATAATACATAAATACATAAAAATATATCTCAGCAATCAAAAGCATTACATAAATAGCAAAAATAAAAAACGTTCTATCAACCAAGCATATAATTATAGGGTTCTGCCGCTATAAATGTTTTTCAAATGCGCCTATCGTTTCTAATTACCAAATTACCATAATTAAAATTGGACGGGGTTCTAAATAAATATCTAATATCAAATAAAATCAAAGCTATTAAAAACCCCGATTATTTGTCCTCCCCTTAAATTTCTGTTATCAAATCGATCTACAAATCCATACACGACCCTAACATACCAGATGTCTTCTGGCAAAATTAACAATTAGGACTTCACAATTCTATTTACAAAGCAGTGGCGGGTTATGGACTTCGAAGATAAAATGGTTTTGCGAGTATTACGTGAGAAGTTGCAAATATAAACTAATTTGCAAGCTTTTTTGGTCCTCAGATAAACATTCCTCAGATAACGCACAAATTTTGCTATAACCCGATGTGTGTACGATGCTATGGACAGAGCTTCGGCAATTTTCTCTAATCAATATTTTCACACATGCCACATTTCTGTCTATTGATGCAGTACTTAATTTCTCCTCTCTTCCTCTCTATTAGAATTAAGGAACTAGGAAATATAGAGGAAAACTCTTATGGAATACAATAAAAGAGCGAAAATCTAGTAGAGCGGGAATCTTGGTACTGCCAGAGTATTTGAGATAAATCTGCCAGCACTAGAATCCACAAGATTTTTTCTAATGATCAGGACCTTTGTCGAATTTAAAAAGTGAATACTAGAGTTTGGAATACAGAACTACTTCCTAGGATCAACAACTATTAATAAGCAGACTCAGGCTAAAAACCTAGACGTCCTAGGAAAGAAGACTGAAAATTATCTGTGGTAAACACCAAACCGGGGAATGTAAAGTGGAACATAAACTACTTTGCCCTACTTTGACAGATTTAAATCTTCAGGTAAGGCTGGAATATTTCCTGCTCTACTACAAAAAGGATTGGACATCTTATTGCCTACCCTAGTACTAGGATATATGTATATATCAAAGACTTAGACAACTATGGTATACATACACAAAATAGGACGACAATACAACGTTCTACATAAATCCTGCAGTTTTAAATAGTTTCTGTTGAAGATGATAGAAAAGAATCTTGATAGCCATGTTAAGGAGGGACCAATAAGGGATCATCCTTTCAATGGTAAGCAGCATGAATATCAAGTCAAGTTCACTCACTCGATTAGCAAGTGCAATAAAAGTGATATCCGATACCATATGCAACTCGATCTAAGTAATGCTGAAAAATAGGCTGATTCTAACAGACGTGCAAGGAGAGACTAGCAAAAGCTAGGGGGTGCCTACAGGGGGAAGGGGGAAGATGACGATTTCGCTCACTGTCCATGCAGATGATCTAGTAATTATGGTAAGAGGAAAATGTAGTACTATTCTATTCAGTACACTCCAAAGTACAATAAATATCCTTACTAGATGCTGCGATATATTATATGTAAAAGCTATCCAGGCCTGGAGGCCTATGGCTTCTATTTCCCTCATTATCGTCTACGCCTTCTACATTTCTCCTGTTAATACTTTTTTTGTATGTTTGTTTGTGGACATCCTATAAACATATCTCATCCAACGTGTTTTTTGTACATTTACTTTTTGTATTATGCTTGGTTGGTTGTAGAGCTACATTACTTAATTATTTATTTTTCTTCTCCATACGCCCTCATTCTCAGCATTAATTGTGAAATCAAAAACAGTACTCCTAAGAATATTCATAAAAATGAAGACAGTATTGAAAAAGTTTTTTACTATGCATAAACAAAAATAAAACAAACTACTTTAAAATAAAAGTAGAGAAAATGGACCCTGAAGGTAATATAAGAATAAGTAGCGCAATTAGAGAATCTTGTTTTGAAAAAGTGGATCAATTCGTAGGCATCAATGTGCAAACATATGAAATGGACACAACACGACAGAAGCAGTGGAAATACAACGTGGAGTGAGGCAAGGATGTATTCTATCACCTCTACTTTTTAATATCTACTTCGAATTTATTTTCAAAACAGCTTTAGCTGAAAATACAGGCATTAAATCAACAGAATTAATGTGAACAATCTCAGATATGCAAACGACACGGTACTTATTACCTCTAATGAATAAGACCTGCAATGACTTTTAAACAGTGTAACCAAAGTATGTGATAAATATAGGCTAAAACTTTTAGGACAAAATTGATTGTTGCCAGCAAAACGGAGCTACAACCAACGAACATCAGAGCGTATGGAATAGAGTTAGAAAGTCCACAACATTACCTGTTTGTGCAAAAACGTTAACGATAACTGGGATATAAATAAAAAATAAGAATACGCATTGAAAAAGCCAGAGCCGCCTTCTATAAATTAAAGCAAAATCTAATTAATAGAGATATTACTTTAAACCTTAAAATCACATTAATGAAAAAATTGTAGGTTTTGAGATGTGGATTTATCGACGAGTACTGTGGATAAGTTGGGTTGATCGAATAAGAAATGAAATAGTTGTGCATCGAATGAAAAAAGAGCACAGAAATAACAAAAACGATAAAAAATCGAAAGTTACAATATTTCGGTCATTTCATGAGACATCCAGAGAGGTATAACCTTCTACACCTCATAATAAGCTAATTTATTTAAAGCCGCCTTAAAGAAAGTTATTATTAGTTAAGGATCAACTCGAATACATTGGAGTAACGATTTCTTGAGAAATTGAGAAGTTTGGTTTGTTTATAAAATAAGGAAAGATGAATTGTTAATAAGAAATTGTGAAAGGAGATTTTAGATGTTGGATGAATTTTTTGAAGCGGGAGAAGGTGTTTATCTGTTGCTGACGATAGAAGGAAGAACATGAAATTCTGAGTAGTAAACGGATTACGGCATATTTAAGCAGTGAAAAAGTAATTTGTGAATAAGATTTAAAAGGTGATAGCAGTTCTGATCTATGAATGCTGATTGGAAGAAGATACAGTAGTTAAGTTTTGCAATATTTTAAGTAAAACTAAGTTACTATTCATCAGGAGAATCAAAACAAAGTGATTTTTGGCAGTCAAAAGAGATAGGAAGGCGTGTTAGAACAGTTGAAATATATTTCGTGTAAGCAGACAAAAGGAAGGAGTTTAGCAAGGGAGTCATTGATGAACGAATATCAGGAATATTTCAGAATTGAAAGTAAGCGATTTGTTGAGAACACAATTGCAGATGCATAAAGATGTGGAACTGAACAAGAAAATAAAAAGTATTTTGAATTATTTTCATTTGTTAATTTTCTATAAAATAATACCTGTCTTAAACATTAATTTAATTTGGGTTGCTCATTTCAATTTGTCAAAATAGGATAACAGTGATATTTTTAAATGATTTATTTTCATACGTGTAATAATTTTTCCCAGTTATTCTAACATTATATTTAATTGTATTTAACATATTTAAATTTTATTTATTTCCTCCTACTCCTAAACACCCTAAGCTACCTCACTGTTTAAAACCCGCTGTGTTTTATTCATTACCTACTGTGAATGTGTCACTAAGTAGCCATAACAAATAGGGTCATGCCACCCCAGAGGGTTAACAATAGCCCGTTGACATTTATATTATAATATAAGGGTAGTAGTTACCAAAAAAATGGTCGATACGCTTTATTATCGTATCTTCGATCTTTTGTGAACGGATTTTTGTGAGTTATTGCTTTCATTATTGAGTATTCTGGTCGATTATTACCATCAATGGGATGTGACGCTTGTCAGTTTTAATTTTGTATTCATATCTATATCACCTGTTGAGTGGCATGTATTGCAGTTCTGTAAATTCCCATTTCTTTTTTCTAGTTTGAATTAAAGAAACTGACAGATTCATCAACATTCAGTTCTTGAAGAAATAACTAAAATTATTTGTAAATTACTATTTATATAAAGTTTAAGCACCTATGAAATTCATTTAGTTCATGATTTTGTCTCAGAGTTTAGTTTTATCAATACAAAATTATTGTGAATATACAGCTTAAACCGGGGCAAACCGCAGCATTCAGTGTTTTAATCTTAAACGGTATTAATGCAGTGGTTGCTAATTTCACGAATTATCTGATAAACTTAAGTTGAAGTGTATGGCTGCAGAAACAATAAAGATAATTAACATGTTAAATAAATAAATAAAAATTAAATAAACTCTCTTCGGCATATCCTTCTTTGCCACATACGCTCTGCAGATTGCTTCGACCATCGGAGGTGAAGAATCCTCGATTTCAAATCCATTTTGGTGTGGATTTCCTTAGTTAGTTTTAAGATAGCCTTGAGAAAGACTACCTGTTCTACATTAAAATAAAACCAAAATTGTTCAGCGGCAAACATCAGCTTCAAGGTAGACTACAAGAGAAGTAGAGCCCTAGCAGGAGCTTTCTGGGCCAACTGGCCAATGGGTAGGTTTTTAAGGTAGGGCGATGTGCATTAGTCCGCGACCAAGAACTCGAGATGACATGCTCTTATCTGGAGACTCTGTGACTAGGAAAAGTTTATTTAGAAAAATATAAAGTATGACAAAGTAAGAAAATAATTACAAAAAGTTGTATAAGTAACACGTCACAACCGCTTCCTGGTAGTAATGGGGGCGTCATCTTTTTTCGCATATGAGCCATTCTTGGTTCGATGTACCAACTCCTTTGGCGATTTCGTCTGCTTCCAGGCTATTACGTTTTCGTCGGCTATATCCACCAGATGTTAGTAGTCGAGTGTGCCTGCGCCTAAGGGATGTCATGGATCAGATATTTGTAAGAAAAAGACTGTCTGGGCCTACTTCGGAGACTTCCGAAGTTGGTGGGACTTTTATTGCGAAGAATCCTAGCTTGTCCAAGATGAGCATTACATTGAAACTACCAGGTCTGAAGAAGATCTCACTGGCAGATGTTAGATCTAGCATAACTTATGTGCGTGCGGATTGGGCTTCCATCATGCATGGTTTTATTATCCGGTAACTCCCCCCGCTGTTCTGAATACGCCACGTGGATTCAACGGTGTTGACTTTGGTGTAACTTCGGTCGTAGGTATAGGTATATAAAACCACACTTGTTTAGCAGAAAAAATCACCCTTAGAGTATAGGATAGAATAGAAGAGAAGCAGTGTCCCAGCAAGAAGACTTCAAGTGTAGAAGACCCTATGCGGGAGTCCAGGAATAACTGACTGAACTGACCTAAAAATCGCTCATTTTTGTATACCAGTGCTAAGGTTGACCTTAACTACTTTTGCATTACCACATTTTTAGATCAACTGGCCAATGGGAAGGTTTTCAAGCATGCGCACTAATTCGCCAATAAGAGCGCATGATGACATCACCCAATTTATTAATATTTATATTATGTATTAATATTATTTACTTTACCCGACTGAGCAGTTCTGCAATAAAACAATGTCATGATACATTATCTTCTTCTTACGGTGCCTTATCCTTAAGGACGTTGGCCATTACATTTGCCCATTTAATCTTATCTGTAGCAGCCCTGAATAGTTCTATGGAGGTCGTGTTCGTCCATTGCCGTAGGTTTTTAAGCCAAGAGTTGCATCTTCTTGCTGGTCCTCTTTTGCTATTGACTTTGCCTTCAATTATAAGTTGGAACAGTTCATACTTTTGATTTCTTATGATGTAACCAAAATATTATGTTTTCCGATCTTTTATTATAAGCATAAGCTCTCTTTCCTTATTCATCCTCCGCAAGACTTCCGCATTTGTCGCATGGCTCATGTAGAGTATTCTGAGCATTTTACGGTAACACCAGAGTTCGAATGCTTGAATTCTTTTTTGTGTTGCTTCTGTCATTGTCTAGGCTTCAACACCATAGAGCAAGGTGGAGAAAACATAGCAGTTAAGTATCGATGACTTAATGATACATTATGGTCAAAGTAAATTCAAATGTAGTTGTAGACATTAAGAAAAATCATAAATGCCAGACCTATAATTTCCGAATATAATGTACCATTACAAAACACCAGCCGCGAAAGTCTACACTTCTCGAAACGAATATATCATTTCACCCTTTTACGACTGAGGTAGATAAATGATCTTTATCTAGCTTTTTTGCTATGCTGATGATAGTTTCTTTTAAATGTGTGACATATCTTATCAATTGTGTTATTTTCATACACAAACCTGGGTATTATGTATGAAAATGTTTTAGAGAATAAAATACTCGAAATATTTGAGTCTCTTTGTAGAGTTCTCTACTTTCCGGTTCCATGTGAAGATTTAAGATCCTTTTTGTCGTTAGGTTTCCTATCTTATTTAAATGAACGTGTTCATTAGTAGATGTTCTGAACCATAATTGGCTCTTTTGCTAACAATGTAAACCATAATAATTATTTTTAAATGTTTTGGTTTTTGAATCTAGATATTTTTGTATATATTTTGATTGTAAAAAGCTTACCGAATCAGAAAATATACCATTATTCCTCCATACTGATGAAAATCCTGAATATTAAACAGCATTGTGACCAGGTACAATATCTGACTGTTATGCAAATTAGTAGGTAATTATTATAAAGTCAGTATGGGCAAAACCAGCTTATTCAAATTATAGGTACCTACCTATAGTCTTGTATTGAAGGATTTTAATTTATTACCCTTAGCATACGTAAAGATTTTCAAGAAATTAATATTAGGTTCAGTTTTCAATGAAACAGAAATCTTTAAGAGAATTTTCACTATGTAAAATACCTGCCTAATATGCTAATTCGTAATAAGAAAGTCAAATCGCCAAAACCAGCTTATTCAAATTATAGTTATAGCCTTTTGTTAAAGGATTTCAATTTATTATCCCCAACATTTGTGGAAGTTTTTAAGATATTTATATTTTCAAATTAGAAATTGTTAGTGGGGCATCAGCTAACAATTAAAAAGTCTTTAGAAAATAAACTTTTTATTTAAACTAATATACTGAATGCAATCTATCTGTTGGTTGAATGGTATTTGCGAAAACAATATCCTATGCATAGTCCAGGCTTTTTTGTCACAATCAGCACACTCGTAAATTGTGTTTTTTTCAAATTTAATCCATACAACATATTCTACATCGTTTCCTGTCACGTACTGGTTATATTTCAATATTGTTAATGGTCTGACAACATTCCATCCTCTCTTGGTTGTATGTTCAGTCAAAGTATTGACAAATTCAGAAGATCCTTTTTCCCTCCTCGTAGATTCGCCACTGACTACCCAACGCTTAGCTACTCTTTATACAATTTGTATTATCTTATCAAAAAATCCAAGCATTTGCAAGAAAATTGCACTTTCATATAAAAAAAAACGAGTTATTTATCCGTACTTTTTTTAAGCAAGGCGCAATATTTAAAGACTTAATATTATTATTAATATTAAAAATAATATAAAAAGCTTTAATTATACGTTCATGGTAGACACGATTACATTTAAATTTGCCAGATTGTAATTCCAGTCGACTAGTTTACGAACTTACAAGTACGATTGCGCGAAGCCGTGGAATTTGTACCAAACTCTCGGTCTGTAGATCCTTGTAAATTTACCATGTTGCAATTTTTAGGTTCGTGAACTAACTGATCACATGTAAACAGCGTTTATTGAAAAGTTTTTAGAGATTTTATGCTGATAACTGTTTATTTTGGTAAAGGTAAGTCTACTGAGATTTAATATTAAGTTGTTTGTTCCATATTATACTATAATTTTTGTATGAAGTCTCATTTAAAACTATGTATCTTTAAAGAAACATTGCCGGGTTCATAGTTATAACCAACGGATTTTAGTGGTATCTTAAAAGATACATTGCCTAACAATGTGGTATAAATAATTAGATAATTTAACTTGTTATTTTTTGTTTTCAGATGGCAAGTCGCGAATTTGGAGTTTATTCTAAAAGAACAATGAATATAATCGCAATGTTACCACCAATAGACTCTGACGATTCCGATGTTTCAGATACAGAGAATGTTTTGGAAACAAATGATGACCAAAATAATATGGACATTAAAATGATATTTGATGATAATATGTATTTAGAACCAATTCAAAGTGAAAATGATGTTGCCACAGAATCTGTTCGGAGATCAGAAACAACTTTAAACAATTCTTTTACTCCATTAGAACCAAATATACCGGATCCTTTACCACCTGTACCTAAGAAGGTCAATATGCAGTCCTGCTATTTGCAGTAATGTAACTGATATTTCATCACAATTGACTTATTTCCAAATGTTTTTCAAGGACGATCTGTTTTCGATAATTGCAGGAAATAAAATCTTTCGTTGGCATTGAGCTATTGATGAGTATAGTCAGCATGCCTTTCTATTGCGATTTTTGGTCTCAATTATTTCGTTATGATCAAGTAGCTGACGTGATGCCTCTGAAACGTTATCATAGTCTCAGATGAAACATTCATTTCGCAAACAATGAAGATGATAATGGCACCGACAGGTACTTTAAAGTCCGTTCATTGTTGAAACATGTACGCCAAAACCGCTAAGCGATTCCAGAAGAACAGCGTTTTTCGATAGATGAAATGGTGGTCCCATATAAGGGAACACGTGCAGGAACTGGACGACAATATATAAAAAACAAGCCGACAAAATGGAGGTTTAAAATATTTGTTAGATGTGGAGTGAGCGGTATCGTATATGATTTTTTTCCTTGTGCTAGTGAAAATACCTTTTTGAATCACATTTTTACAAATTATGAGGAAAAATACTTTGGAATACCGCAGAAAGTGGTAGTAGCCTTATGTAGAAGTATTCATGAAAAACCATGTAAAATTGTATATTATGATAATTGGTTTACTTCACTTGAATTAGTTACATGTCTAAGAAGTGAGTTGATGAGAAATTGTACTATGGTTTCTGACAAGGTGTTACTTAAAAGAGGACGAGGTAGCTTCGAAAGTGTTAGCGACCACGAAATGAAAATTAGTATTACCAAATGGGCAGATAATAGATGTGTTAATTTAGTTTCATCATTTTCTGACACTACAACAACACCTCATGTTCAAAGATACTGTAAAGAACAAAAGAAAAAAATTAACGTATTATGTCCCCAGGTAGTTTTAGAATATAATAAGCATATGGGAGGTGTAGACCTTGCTGACATGCTTGTGTCTTTATATCGAACTGACCTAAAGTCACATCGATGGTACCTGAAGTTGCTAGCCCAAATGCTAGACATAAGTGTAAATAATGGATGGCTACTTTATAGAAGACACTGCAATGCACTGAACATTAAAAAAATCAGTCCATTGAAAACGTTCCGCAACGACATTATTCAAAGTCTACTAAAATCAAATAAAGCAAAAATAGGTCGCCCAGCTGCTTGGTCATTTCCTAACAAAGAAATTTAACAACAACTAAAGGTCGGTGTCGTTTGTGTCCTAAAGGACAAACTACCTTTATGTGTCAGAAGTGTAATACAGGACTGTGTATTACATATATATATATATAAATTGTAATTATTTTTGATAAAGCATTTATTAGTAGTAATCTTTTATTTTTTAACCCTATTGATGTTACATAATTCAAACAAAGTATTTTGAACATTCAAAATTAACTAAACGTTATATCTTGACTTTTTGGCAACGTATCCTATAGGATACAATCTGTAAAAAAAGTATGAAATGGAAAACAAAAAAAAAACTAGAAATTATTTCAAGATGATTGTTTTATGCTATATATTTGAACACATTTTAATTTTTCAGTAGGTATTTATACCCTTGGCAACTAAAGGGTTAAATCTGCAACGTCTTTCCTTAATTTTCGTAAAATAACAAAAGCCTATCTATCTGAAAGACCATATTATTCAGTGAAAAAGTTTCTTAACGAATAACTAAGAAATTACAGTACGTTTATGTACAAATAACTAAAGTACTTTTATAACATGCAGCAACTTAAACTTATTATTAGTTCGTAAGTTTTATTCTGCAATTTGCAATTTCTTTAAAATTTGCAATGGATTGTGTATTTTATCTTTTATTTTGTGATATTGACAATTTATGTAATTTTAGTAAATTTTAAATTGGTATTGTTATTTTTCTCTTTTTGTAAGCTTTGTCCATTGTCCGTGTAAAGTTGTACAATTTTCAAAGACAATAAAGCATATTTCTGTTCTATTCTACATGATGATAATAAATAAATATCATTATGCGTATTATAATATTCGTATTCCTTTTATAGCATGTATGACTGACTATATTTGTATATTTATATTTTGAAAAGAAAAATTAATTAATCAAATTGCGAAGATAAAACAAGTAACAAACATTTTTACTAAAACCAATAATTCAAGTCGATCAGAGACAATTATTATTGTAGTATGAGTGAACTACTATATATAGAAGCAATATTATTAAGTCGTACTATGTACTATTTATCCATGCATAAAAGAACATCGAAAAAAGATTATATTAAAGTGTAAATAAAAATTGGTAGTCTAAATAAAAATATACATTACCGATAATTGGTTTATTTTTTTTATTTTATCACTTAGAAGTACATGGTTTAGCCATAACCCGTCTATGGATGATTAAGGTCACTGTACCCATACACCTTAAATTTTAATTTACAAAATACAGATGTATAAATGGGCCCCATCGGATGTTTCATAAAATGATTTAGAGCGATATATGTGTCTTAATTAATATCTGGAATTAAATGTGTAATTATTTTATTTTTCTATACCAGATCTTAGAAGATCTTAGAAAAAGAAGAAGAAGATCTTACAATTATGAATTAAAGGGTCTTAATTTCGAATATCGAATATACACAAAAGCCACCACAGAACAAGAATACGCAACGACAGAAACGAATACATAGAGTCAGAAGAGGAGATAGCAATGGCGTGGAAAGAATACGCAGAAAGCCTTTTTAATGATGAAAGACCAACACAACCAACGCGCAAACTTCCTTCCGAAAACTTATCAGGGCCATCAATAATGCGAAGTGAAATAGAATATGCAGTTAGAACCACAAAGATGCATAAAGCAACAGGTCCAGATGAAATTAATATAGAAGCAATAAAACTACTAGACGAGGAGAATATTAAAATCTTGGTAAGGCTGTTCAATAGAATTTATGATACTGGTTACATTCCGCGAGAATGGCTGCAGTCATCCTTTGTGATGATACCAAAAACAGCTAATGCCACAAAATGCAATGAACACCGCTTAATCAGTTTAACGAGTCACTTGTTGAAACTCTTCCTTAGGATATTACACTCAAGAATGTACAAGATACTAGAAGAACTTAGCGGGTCAACACAATTCGGTTTTAAGAGAGGACTAGGAACAAGAGAGGCAATTTTATGTTTGAACACTTTAATACAAAACTGCTTAGATCAACGAAAAGATGTCTACCTCACCTTCATCGACTACGAGAAGGCATTTGACAATGTTAAACATGATATCATGATGAAAGTACTACATAGGGCCAACATTGACCAGAAGGAGATCAGAATTATTCAGAATCTATACTGGAACCAAATGGCAAAGGTGAGGATTGATCAAGACCAATATACGGATGAATTTGAAATCCGGAAAGGTGTCCGCCAAGGCTGCATACTCTCTCCGATGCTTTTTAATTTATATGTTGAAAATATATTTGCGGAAGCATTAGAAGATACGGAATTAGGCATTAAGATGAACGGCATACCAATTAGCAACCTACGCTATGCGGACGACACAGTAATTATAACTGATAATTTGGAAGATCAGCAGTTATTACTTGGTAGGGTGAATAGCATAGGTAAAAAATATGGCCTCAAAATCAACATTTTGAAAACGAAATATATGGTCATTAGCAGAAACCCTCCAGAAAACCCGATAATATGCATAGGTGACAATCGTATAAATCGCGTGAAAACTTTTAAATATCTTGGCACAACAATCAATGACCAATCGGATCCACAACACGAGATAAAACCCGAATACAAATGGCAAGACAAGCTTTTGTGAAATTCAGACCGCTCCTATGTAATCAACACCTAAACTTCGAAATACGCTACAGAATGGTCAAGTGCTACATATGGTCCATCTTGCTTTATGGCATGGAAACGTGGACTTTGAAAAAAACATCTATTAACAAACTTGAAGCATTTGAAATGTGGTCATTGAGAAGAATGATGCGCATACCTTGGGTGGATAGAGTTCGAAACGATGACGTCCTTAATAGAGCCGGAGTGGAAAGAGAACTCTTTGAATTAATTAAAAAACGCAAGATTGGTTACCTTGGGCACATATTGAGAGGAGCAAAATATGAAATACCACAGTTAATCCTACAAGGGAAGATCGAAGGTAGGAGAGGAGCCGACCGCAAACAATTATCCTGGTTAAGGAATATTAAAGAATGGACAGGAATACACAATACAGGTGAGCTGTGCCACGCCGCCAAGAAAAGAATTCTAGTAATGAGATAGTCACCTACGCACTTTGGTGTATGGCATGTTGAAGAATTTCGACAGGAGCTCTGAAAATCTCGGCTGCCAACAATATTCTTAATGTTTACTGCTGATTTACCAAATATCTACCCACAATATTTTCGGGTTCAATAGCAATCTTAGATATTAGCAAGGTACTTTGGTGAATTCTAATTATATTAGCTCATCCAACAGTGATAGCCAACTTGTGTGCTTTCTTTGAATAACATTTATGCAGAAAACACATTGCGTGCTTACAAATATTATTTGATGCTATTGATATTTTATT
Organism: Diabrotica balteata; assembly: GCA_918026665.1. NCBI lineage: Eukaryota > Metazoa > Arthropoda > Insecta > Coleoptera > Chrysomelidae > Diabrotica > Diabrotica balteata. Next base: position 47,004,380 of record OU898277.1, read on the forward strand.
TGTACAGTCTCTAAAGTTTCTTCTTCTTCTTTAAGTGCCTCTCCTATCGGATATTGGATATCATTATGGCGATTATAATTTTATTTACTGTTGTTTTGAATAATTCATTAGTGGTGCAGCCAAACCACTCTCTTAAATTTCTCATCCAAGATATTCTTCTACGGCCTGGATTTCTGCGTCCCTGGATTTTTCTTTGCATTATATTTTGTAGGAATGCGTACTTTTGCCCTCTCATAAGAAGGTCTAAGTATTCAAGCTTTCTCTTTTTTATATTCATGATAACTTCTGGATCGATATTTATTCTGCGTATTACCTCTTTATTTGTAATTTTATCCACCCAACTTATTTTTAGTATACGGCGGTAGCACCACATTTCAAAGATTTCAAGATTTTTAATATTCCTCTGTTTAAGAGTCCATGCCTCAACACCGTAAACAAAAGTACTGAATACATAGCATTTTAACATTCTAGTTCCTAGATGAATACTAATATCACGATTACAAAATAATTTTTTCATTTTTATAAAGGTAGACCTGGCAATTTCAATAAACCTTTTTATCTCCTGATTCTGGTCAACTGTTTCATTGATGAGGGTTCCCAAGTATTTGTATTCGCTTAATTTTTCGAGTTGGGTACCGTTTATTGCGAAACTATAAAGTTTAATCATGATTAAATATGAATAGAATTAACAACATATCGCCGACTACGATACTGCATACCAATTACTTACGTAATTGTATACTTCCACACAATTCACACACCTTGTACAAATCCATTATTTTATTTCTCCAGGATTTCACAATAACTTGTGATATTTTTAAGATTTTGTTTCCTAGTTCCAGGTCATAGGATAAAATCTGTCAGATTTCTCGCAGAATTAAGTAGTACGATTTGTTATATCTCCGCTAGTATTAGGTGAAACAAAATCCTGTATTTACACAGTCTGTAATAATTATAAATGACAAGAAATTTTAAAAAGTACACTTTTTCTACTAAAATGTGTCCAATTAAAATGCAAAAATGCTGTACTCTGCATTAATTAGTCGTGTTTCTGAAAAGTACGTCAAAGAATTTAGCAAAATCTGTTTCGCGTACACATACAATACATTTAAATGAAACGAAGAGGAGACGTTCTCGTTTCGCATACCGACTCATTACTATCTCTGTAAAGCGGCTGACATTTTCGTGTGTGCGATATATTGAAATGTTAATTTAAATGACCGCTTGTTATCTGAGTGTGTTACAAATATCCGTCGAAAAACTCTCATTTTCATCGTGTTTCTTAGAAACGCTAAAACGTGACAATCATCTTAATGGCAAAGTATTTTGATTGGTGTACATTTTCAAACTGATTGTAACCATTTTGGTGTATCAATTAATTAAAAGAGACTGCATCGACTTACACTGGTTTTGGCATAAACGGCATTATATGCATCGGCAATACTTGACTTTTTTTACCCAAGTTCTTGCTGTTGAAAAGATACTTCTTTATTAGGATGCGAATACGTGCGCAAGGACTGACGGTCCCAAATGGGCAGGTGTCTGAATTTGTGATATTTTTCATCGACAATTATTTATTCCTAATTAATTGCACATAAGCGACCTTACTAATAAAGAAAAAAATGTAGCTAAAGGCACCAATGTATTAAATTAGGCCTTTGTCGGAAACTACCACCCAAAATTAAAAGAAAAACCGCCGAATTATTATATCTTCGCACATACAGCATTTGGAACTCCACTTTTACTTTTTAATTTACTATTTCAGATACAGTTTAAAACAGATTATTTTGTTACATAATTATAAAAGTAAAATTCATTAGGCAAATAACTTCGATTTTGAGATCTATATGTCGTGGCCTGACGTTACGTCTACAACTCAGAGAGGATTCTCTGTTCTAACACATCCTGCATGGTTCCAATATTATGTTAGTGATGATGGCTATAGATATTATTCTTATAAATATCTTTGCAGCGTGACTCATTAAAGATATTGTGTGGTGGTCCTTAAATTTTCTTCCTGTCGAAAGTATATACACGTCTTCTAGATATTTCAGATTTTAACTGTCGGTACCTAGTTTTGGAAAGGTAAAAGTCTGAAAATCACGAGGAAGATCCTCAAAACGATAGATCGACCAAATTACAGGAATATGGAAAATACTTTTGCATAAGTTAAACTTGTGTGCCAGATAAAAAAAGAGAAATGACTGGGTAAGATCAAAAACAAAAGTTAAGAATATCACAACAAAAATTGTCAAACTCAAATTAAGCTTCGCAGGTCATATTGCTGGAGAAAAAACCAATGTTGGAACGCCACAATACAACATTGGAGTTCTTCCAACGGTAGATGACCAAAAGAAAGACCACAGATGAGATGAGTGGACGACATCAAAAGAATAGGCGAAACAAATTGGAAGTATCTTGCTCAGGAGAGAGATCGATGGAAGAAGTTGGGACATGCCTATGTCCAACAATGGATGAGAAAAGGCTAAGAAGAAAGTTAAAAGAAATAACCAGAGACGGGGGGCTCTGGAAACAGACAATACACCACATCATGATAACCACTACATTCTCTCCGCGGGTCAGGACTGAAGAGAAAGACCTAGTTTGGAGTGAAACTCCAAAATACAAGCAAGGGATAGAGCAGAATGGCGCATTGAGCGCATAGAGCAGAAAGCTTGGCTCGAGGCTCTTAAAGGACTGTAGCACCATGACTATGATGTTGATCTAGTTTGGAGATACATAGTGATTTCTATTGTATATCATTCAAGAACATGACGTATTCGTACGTTCATATGTAGTGAAAAATATGGTATAAAAGCCTGCCTTACTATTTTTGAGTTTGTACTCGACCTATTTTTATCTTATTACTTTAAATATAGATCTAAGCATGCCTGTTAGACTTCAATAATTTTATGATAAAGATTTTCTGCTTCTTTTACGATTAGCTAGTTTTTCCAACCTTCCCCATTTCTCTCTATCTTCTGCCATTCTAGCACATTGTCTAGAGCGCCAGTAGTAGCAACACTACGGTCCATATATCGTGTGAAAGCTCTACTTAGATTTCTTTTGACTTTTTGCTTTCTCTGGATCTTAATTTTTTCACGAACATTTTTTCGAAACAGTGTCCAAAATAGCCTTTTGTTTGTTCTAATATATCCATTTTTAGTATTTAACTAATTTAGTAGGGATTTATTTGTTCTTCATATTCGAAAAGTACGAAAACAAATCACAAAGTTTTTCATATTATTATTATTCACACTTAAGGCATATTGTTCTCATTTCCTCTAAGGAGAAAATTCACCCATTTTAGATACCTACGGTATCAATAGCACTGTGCGGCTCTTTCGGTGTTATCGAACCCTTTGGTGACTTGACATGCTGGGCTATCTCCCAAAAATTTTCATACACATCTGGACTCTGGACATCTGGACTCTGGACAAGGGGATTCATTGAGCCCCACGCTCTTTAATTTGACCATGGATAAAGGAAGAGGATACCGAATAGGAAACAAAGAAATCAAAATATTTTGTTACGCAGACGACGTAATATTGATAGCCCAAAACGAAGATAGTCTGCACAGACTGATCCACAGATTTAAAATAAGAGCAAAAGAATTTAATATGACAATCCCATCTCAGAAAACTAAAACAATAGTAGTTAGCAAAGATATGGAGACCTGAACAAAGAAATGAGAGATCAAGTACAAAAAGCAAATAGACTGCAGGTTGCCTTAATAACACTATATGGCGAAACAGACACATTGACAGAGATGAAGTCAAGAATTTATAAAGCCACTGTAAAACCAATAATGACATATGCCTCAGAAACAAGACCTGACACAGCCACAACGAAAAGGCTACTGAAATCTGCAGATATGAGAGTAGTGGGAAAAATTACAGGAAATATGCTGAGAGATCGAAAGATAAGTAAAGACATTAGTAGAAAATGTAATGCACAGTGTATAAATGAATGGACACAAAATTGAAGAAAAGAATGGAATAATGACATAAGTAGAATAAAGGAGATCCATGCGGTCAAAATAGCAAGAGATAGGTCACCAACAGGCAGAAGAAGTATCGGACGGCCGCGCAAAATATGAAGTGACAACCTTCTATAGAGGTATTTATCCGCCAGTGAACAAGCAGAATTGCTTATAAAGAAAAGAAAGAAGAAGAAGATCTGGATTTCGAAGGTAGTACACCTTTCTGCATGTTCACTTAGACCCAGTTTTTTTATATTTTCTAGGAGTTTCTTCGGAATGACTGCTGATGTAAAGAGAACATTAGAAATCTTCTGGGTACTTCCGTTCTAAACTATCTCAGTATATAAATTACCAGATCTCTGTACTTGACGATGTTTTCAATGTATTAAAATGCAGATTATTCTTGTTATGAGTCGCCACGTCAATAATTGTTAGTTTTTTGTCGAGTTAATTTATTAACTAGTATGAGATCTAGTCTATTATGCACCACTGGTTGGTCTAAGAGCACAGCGCGGTCCCAATACAGCTTGCATTCGTTTTGAAATATTATTATTATTCATATTATGATGAAGTAAAAATACCAAAATCTTAGTAACTTAGTTGAGTAGAATGAATGAAGCTTGAGAAAGGAAAATATCCGATTTAATTTTACTATTACTATTAGACTAAATGGAGTAAATGTTTCGGGGTGCGAACAAATTCTGTGGTGAATATTGGAGAACATTTTAACTAGAGGTGAATACATTATGAATATTTTACAGTTCACATTTAAGTACAATTAAAATCATTTTTTTATCTCGTATGGCCCTTAATACCATATTTCATACATCACTATAAATATGCATAAAAGTTATTTATCTATCAACAGTAGTTGCCGTTAGGAATCTCCGATCTGCCATTATATTATGTTGAGGGCCATTGCTATGTAATGGGTCTGATGGATTACAGTTAGTTATAACATCTATGTCTTAATGGTAAGTTACCATTGTTAATGCTCTTTTTGTATTTAGTAGGGAGAGTTTATACATTGTAATTTGGGTGGTGGAATGTGGCTCACAACTGAAAGTGTCTACGTGGAAGAGGATTCGACAACGCCAGGAATCGCTCTTAATTTTGTTTCTCGATTCGATATTTTTTGTGTTTTTTTTTAAATCAGACTACGGACTAGAATTCCGCAGTAGCAAAAACCAGCATAAGGGTAGAAGATTGCAGAGTGCATGCCAATGTTCCCCATGTTATACCGTACAGCTATTGGATGATTGGATACACTTCACTTATGGAAATACTTTCTTACTGTGTCCAAGTCCATAGTTAACATTTTCTATATTATTTAAAATGACCTACCACTTGCTGCATGGACCCAGTCATCAGTATGACCAAACTTTTTAGATCTGGTTCGTGGCATATCCACGATATACAGGCTACAGAGTAGATTAACTAGGACAGATCTTTGAGGCAGACCATTCTTTAGTTTTCTTAGTATATTGATATTTCAGCATACTGTCAGTTATTCAACGGTGGATTTACATGAAATTGCTTGGAGGAGTTTGCCTATCATACCTTCTTTTCAAACGGTATGATAGACCGCTGTTAGGTCTGTGAATGCGGCTGCAGTTTCAAGTTTTTTCTGAAACACTGCCTCAATAATGGTATAAGTGAAAGAACATAATGCAGGTTCTCTTTGGTCAGAAGTTTGCCTGTACAATCGCCATTGCGTCAAGTAGTTGAATGCTGATTCTATTACTGTATTGTGGATGAGTTGTTCTAGTAGCTTAAACGTCGCTGATACTAGGACTATTGGCTTGTAGTTTTTAGGATTATTATCATTGGAATTGCTGGGTTTTAATACGACAGTTTAAAACTCGGGGTTCTGAATGAAAATATGTAGGCATTTGGTTTAAGTACTGGTCGGCATCATTAGAAATATGCTAAGAGTGATAGCTGTAGTCATCTGGATTCATCAGTTAAGATTATTAAACAAAATTTCTTAAGCAATGTTTCATGATTCGTTAAAAAAAATTAACACCGCATAAAAAAGTCCGCATTAGAATTATTTTATTGGACACATTGTAGAATATAAAAAAAATCAAGCAAATATAATTTGTGACCTACTGTATTGTAAAAGTTGTAAATGAAACAACAGTATACAAATATTTGGAGGAAAAGTGCCAGATCGACACGTCCATGCGAAACTCTTATTAGACCATAACGATCTGAAGAAACTCCTAGAAGAGCACAAATGAGACAAAAAATAGATAAACTATAGCTACCGTCTTTAATGTCGGTACCCATCTGGCAGTGAACATCTGTATTGTAAAAGTTTATCGATCGAAATAATTTGAATTTTCTAAGAGCAAATTTGGATCGAAAAATGTTGTAGTGTTGTCTCTTCACAGATATTGGAATCTAAGAATGTTGGCCATTAGCACTTTATGGTGTGAATTTCTTGTACAGGGTGTTGACAAAAGCTTGAAGAATAAGTAAATTTTTGTACGAAGTGATTCACAGTGGTACCTTCACTGTAATAACTACCAGATGTAAATAAAAAAACAGGATGCGGCACTCCGGGAGTGATCGAGGAGGGGAAGCATAGCCTATTTATCGTCTAAGCAAGGAGCGATGGTTTTAATTTTCTTTTATTTTCTTTAATTTATTGAATTTTATTCTCTTATATTGTATTCTATTTTACCTTCTTTCTATTCGATTTGATTCGGTAACTAATTTGATTTGATTCGATAATCGATTCGAAAATCGATTCGATACCTACGATTCAATTCGATAATCGATTTAATTTAAAAATCGATTTGATTCAATTTGGTTCGATAATTGATTTGATTATATTTGATAATAGATCCGATATTTGATTCGATTAGATACGATATTTAATTCATTTTGATTTGATATTTGATTCGATTTGAGTTGATTCGCTGACTTATTCGATAATCGATTTGATTTAATAATCGATCCGATTGGATAATCAATTCGATGTATAAATAAGACATACAGAAATTCAGTATTAGCAGTAAAAACATGTCCAGGCGCAGAAGTACCAACAGATCACAATATTTTAGTAGGAAAAATAAGAGTGAGATTAAAAATATTTGCAAGGACAAATAAGTAAACAGTTACTATTGGTAGAGAAAAGATGTTAAATGGTACTGTAAAACAAGAAATAACTAGTATATTAGAACAAAAAATGAAGTTAACGTCAAGCAAAGAGGAAAGAACTGAGGAAAACTGGACGAGAATTAAAGACATCTTAAAGACTGTTCAAGAAATAAAATTGAGTGCGCTAAAAGCAAGAAAAAAAACAAGGGTGGATGACAAAAGAAATACTGAGACTTATGGATCAAATAAGAGAAGTCAGAAATAAAGATAAAAACAAATACAAGAGGATCCACGCAATAATCAGGCAGAAGATAAGACACGCGAAAACAGAATTTCATAGTAAAGAATGTAATGAAATTGAACAATATGAAAAGAAACACGATACATATCATCTGCACAAGAAATTAAAAGAGATCGCTGAAAACAAACGGAAACAAGTATCCCAAAGTTTACAAGACAGAAACGGACACAGAATATTAGACATCAATGAACAGTTAAAAGAAAACTACATTTCTTAATAATTTGAAGATGAGAGAATAGAACACTATACACCGATTGCTATATCAGGTCCATCTATAACAGAAAGTGAGGTTACGCATTTAATACTGTAGCGAGATTAAATAAAACGAGCGGTTCGAATTTATATAAATATATTTATTTATAACTTTACAGTTCGGTATTCTCTTATCAACTAAACTTACTCCTACACCGTTACATATATATACCAAAGTATTATTTTCGAGAATATTCGGGAGTAGTCCCACCTCTAATTCGTTATCTGAAGGGTGGAATTTTACAGCGCTTGATGTATCGCCGACACTTCTCGATGCTTCGAGATGCGACCGTAAGGCGGGCCACTTAGATGCTGTGAGCTGTTGAATGCATGTTCGTAACACTGCTCCCCTCTTAGATCTGAGCGTCCCGATCAGGAACTCTATCTATAGGCCCAGGATGGCGGAATCTGCAGGACTCTCCAGCTCTGCATGAACCCCTCAGAAAGAAATAACAGTCTATTGTCTTTGAAGGACACGATCTCTTCGGATTAATGCAACACACAGTAATTCTTACACCGGTTTCTCGGAAGATCACTTCAAGCATGCTTCTGACAATCTTCCAATCCAGATTATCTAGTGCATGGCCTATCTTGGGTAAAGCCAAGTTCTTAATGTCGTAATTGCAGACGACTTTCTTCAAATTAGTCAGAGCTCGCCATATATCCTCGTAGCTTGCCCTGTCTGTATACGACTTTCTGGTCACCATATACAACAAAGATCGAGAACCATCTTCTAATCTCAGCACTCTTCCAACTTTAGGCTGCTGGTTTTTTTAACTCGTCCAAGCGACCAAATTTCTTATAAAATACAGATGAGATTCCTTTAGTCATCTCAAGATCTTGGGCAACACAGTGGGCTAGAGAGACGTTATGCGGAACACTAAAAAGATCCTGCTGAACTTCTGTCGTCACGCCGAATCTAGCACTCTTTCTCTCTGCGTAATTTGACATAAACTCATTAAAACTTGGTCGCCGATTATCTTTGATCTCATGTTGAAGGGTTCGGACTTCTTCGGTTTCGTTTGAGCCAGCATAAGGTGCAAGACGATTTACGTGAACTACTTTTGGTTTACCTTTCGGCAACTTCTTAATTCGGTATATTACGTCATTTATTCTCTTTTTAATTTCATACGGACCCTCCCATTGTCTTTGCAGTTTAGGAGACAAGCCACGACGACGTTGTGGATTATAAAGCCAAACAAGATCACCTACTTCATAGCTTTCATTCTTGCATCGAGAATCATATTGATCTTTCATTCTGTCACTGGCTAACTGGATGTGCTGTCGGGCAAGTTCATGAATGTTGTTCATTCTTAACTTCAGACGATCGACATAATCTTCGCTTGCAACATGTTCTTCGGAAGGTCTGCAGCCAAACTCTAGGTCGCAGGGCAAACGAACTTCACGACCTAACATCAGGCAGGTTGGAGTCTGGCCTGTAGTTTCATTCACGGCCGAGCGGTATGCCATTAAGAATAAATGAATGTGCTGGTCCCAATCTCTTTGATGTTCTGATACAACTTTGGACAGGTGTTTACCCATCGTTCGGTTCATTCTCTCGACCATTCCATCTGATTGAGGATGAAGGGGTGTCGTTCTGGTCTTATTAACACCAATCAATTTACAAACGTTTTGAAAAAGGTTTGACTCGAAGTTTCGCCCTTGGTCGGAGTGGATCTCCAAGGGAACACCAAATCGGCTAAAGAATTCTTTAACCAGTACCTCTGCAACGGTAGCAGCTTCTTGATTTGGTAGCGCATAGGCCTCAGTCCATTTCGTAAAATAATCCATGGCAACTAGGATATATTTATTTCCATCATTTGTCTCTGGAAGTGGACCTGCAATATCGATTGCTACTCGTTCCATAGGACTACCAACGTTGTACTGTTTCATGGGTGCCCTCTTTTTACCAACTGGACCATTACTGGTTGCACACAGTTCACATTTCCGGCACCATCTTCTTACATCATCTTTACAGTTCACCCAATAGAACCGTTCTCGAACCTTTTGCAGAGTCTTCGTAATACCAAAGTGTCCACCTGATGCACCGTCATGCAACTGACGTAATACTTCTGACACTTTACTTTTAGGTACAATCAACTGAAACTTAGTTTCTGTACCATCATCGTTCTCAAGGTTCTATAAAGAAGATCATCTTTGAGCACTAGGCAATTCCATTGGCTCCAGTAACACTTGACTTCAGGACTACATGCACTAATGTCTTGCCAAGAAGGCCTTTCACTTCGATGCATCCAATCTAATACTCTCTTTATACATAGATCATCTGCTTGAGCGTCTTGTAGCTGTTGTGGCTGCCATTGATCATTAATGACGGTGGTTCGTCTCACAGGGCAAAGTCTTTCTTCTAATTTAAGACAGTGATTACAATGTTCACTGCACGGCCTTCTCGGAAGCGCATCAGCATTTAAATGAACTCTTCCAGCCCTGTGTTCGATCTCGTAATCATATTCTTGTAATCGTTCTAACCATCTTGCCATCTGGCCCTCTGGATTACGGAATTGTAGGAGCCATTTTAGAGCAGCGTGATCCGTGCGAAGAAGAAACTTTCTGCCATACAAGTATTTATGGAAATGCTCGCAAGCCTTTACTACACCTAGCAATTCTCTCCTGGTAACGCAATAGTTTCTTTCTGGTTTCGACAAGACTTTGCTAAAGTATGCGATGACTTTCTCCTGCCCATCTTGGATTTGGGAGAGAACAGCTCCTATTGCACTGTTGCTGGCATCGGTGTCCAACACAAATTTTCCTGCCTGTCTAGGGTAGCTTAAAATCGGTGCGCTGATCAGAGCCATTTGTAAGTGTTCGAAAGCTCTCTGGCACTCTTCGCTCCATGTATATTCTTTGCCTTCTTCTGTCAACTTTGTTAATGGCTTGGAGATGTTGGCAAATCCTTTGACAAAACGTCGGTAATATGTACAAAGGCCAAGAAAACTTCTAATTTCGTGTTTATCTCTTGGTACTGGCCAATCCTTAATTGCTGCAAGTTTTTCAGGATCAGCTGTTACTCCATTACTTGCTACAATATGTCCCAAGTACTTCACTTCTCGTCGAAACAAGTGACATTTCTTCGGACTCAACTTCAAATTTGCTGCCCGCAATCGTTGAAAGACTTCGGTCAGATTATTGGCATGTTCATCGAAGGATCTTCCAACTACAATTACATCATCCAAATAAACCAGGCATGTTTTCCATGTTAGACCTCTTAAAACTGCCTCCATTAATCTTTCAAATGTGGCCGGAGCATTACATAAACCAAAGGGCATAACTGTGAACTGCCAAAGCCCTGATCCTATCGAGAATGCGGTTTTCTCACGATCAGCTGGCTCCATGTCTACTTGCCAATATCCACTTTTCAGATCGAGTGTGGAAAACCAACGAGAACCAGAAAGTGTATCCAAAGTATCGTCTATTCTCGGCAAAGGATAACTATCTTTTTTAGTTACCGCATTGAGCTGTCGGTAGTCAATACAAAAACGTGTTGAACCATCTTTCTTCTTTACTAGCACTACTGGTGATGTCCATGGACTGTTCGATGGTTCAATTACCCCTTGTTTGTTCATATCTTTGATAATGTCTTCGGCTTCATCTCTTTTCGCAAATGGAAGTCGTCTAGGTTGTTGTCTGATTGGCTGAGCGTCTCGGTATTAATTTTATGCTTTACTATGCTTGTTTTGCCATTATCCTTCTTATCAATGGCGAAAACATCTTGAAATTCTATCAGCATAGACTTCACTTTTTTAGTTCGTTCATCATCAAGATCTTGGCACGTTTTAATCATCGTCTCAACAAGCTCCTTTGGATACTTTGATTTCGACAGTTTCTCATTAGTATTCATGGAACAAATCGAAGCCACGGGAACACACTGTCCGATCAAAGTTCTTTTACTTAGCTTAATATCAGTTCCCTTTAAATTCATAACTCTTACAGGAACGACATCTCGAATTCTCACCAAAGCTTTTGCCGTTAGGAACTCGGCATTGTTCATATCTTCGACCATCCTTAAACTTCCCTCTCGGCAGTAACCATCAGGTCTGGTCATCAAAATTTTCTCACTATTACCAGGTATTGTTACGTCGCAAGTAGTTATTAAGCTGATAACATCTTCTTTCTCTTCATGAAACGGCAACTCTTCACCACTGATCTGGAGAACTCCATCTTTGACATTCAGTACAGCCCCAACTTTCCTTAGTAAATCCATCCCCAATATGAACTCATCGGAGATCTCTGCAATTAATACTCTATGTTTCACTGTGGTCTGGCCAATGGATACTGACATATTAGCCTCGCCATATGTATTAATTATCTCACCAGTTGCTGTTCTAAGCTTTACTGTTGCAGGCGATAATTTAAGATGGTCTCGTACTACTTCTGGCCGTGCAATAGTTCTTGTTGCACCTGTATCTACCAAAAACGATCTACATTTATTGTTAATACGACCCTCGATGTACAAGCTATGAATTCCACCGGAGGACGTAATGTTCACAGTTACTATGGGGGCTGTGTTTCTCGAGGTCGGCAGTTGCCCCTTAGTGTCGACCCGTTCTAGTTTTCCGACTGTTGTATAATTTTCTTGCAATTACGACGAATGTGACCTACTTCACCACAATTCCAACATCTGGGCTCGCGTCTCTTCGGCATCGTGTTACGAACTACTTTTCGTACCATCTCTTCCAGACGTTCATCGTTTGGTTCGTCGCCTTCTTCAATGGTTCTTACTCGATGGCTCCGTGAAGTTTGACTAGCTGTTTCATGTTCTAAAGCAATAGCGAGCGCTTCATCTAGAACTTTCGGTCTTGCTAGTCGTAAAGCTTTCTGCAATTCACTTTCTTTTAACCCATTGACGAAGGTATCTACAGCTATTTCTTCCAAAATGTTGTCTGGTACCTCCGGATAAGCCAACCGCACTATACGAGCAACATCTGCTTCAAACTCTTGCAAATTTTCACTTGCTCGTTGAACTCTACTTCTTAGTTGCGCTTTATAGACTTGTTGTAGATGGGCATCTCCGTAACGTTTGTCTAGTCGAGTGAACAAGGTCTGGTAACATTTTTCTTGACCCTTAGGAATCGATCTTAGGATATCTGCAGCATCACCTCGTAAAGCAGCAGTCAAGGAAACGGCTTTTTCTTGTTCTGTCCAATGATTGGCTGTCGCAATAGCTTCAAATTGTCTAAGGTATATAGACCAAGACGACTTTCCATCGAATGGTGGCAATTTGAATCTCATATGATGTGTCGTTTCGTCTCTCGGTGATTCTTCTTTTACTACCGGATCTAAAGCTACCGTATTAACTGGTGGTAGCATTTTTGTGTTAGTTATCATGCTCTCTAACTGTTTGATCTTCTCTTCTACTTTTTCGAATGTTTTGGAAACTTCTTCAAATTTTTCATTATTCTTTTTCGAAGTTTCTTCCATCATTTGAGAAACATTTTCAAATTTCTCGTCGAATCTTTTTGACACATTTTCGAGTTTCTCGTCGTTTTGTCTAGCTACTTCTTTAATAATTTGAGACGTTTCATTGAATCTTTCATCATTTTTTTTAGAAGTTTCTTCAATCATTTGCGAGACGTTCTCAAATTTACTATCATTTTGTTTCGAAGATTCTTCAATCATTTGTGAGACATTTTCAAATTTCTCATTTATTTTTGTTAAAACTGTTTCTTCTGATGATTGAAACTGGAATGTCTCTGGATCATCTCCATTCTTATTAAGAACATTCTTTAGTCGTTCTTGGAGGATCTTCTTGGACCCGCTGCAGTCTTCATCGCGTTCTTCAAGTTGCTCACGCAACTGTTTTACTGAAAGTTGTACTAGCAGCATCTTTGGTCAGGCACACACGTACTTTTTAAATGTTCTTTCGTACAACGATCACTACTGAACTACGCGGATGTTCCCGACGAACAATACTTTTCAAAAGTTCAAAAGTCTTTTTCAAAAGTCACTGTTGACTATTTTCAAATCTCACACCGGACACCACTGTAGCGAGATTAAATAAAACGAGCGGTTCGAATTTATATAAATATATTTATTTATAACTTTACAGTTCGGTATTCTCTTATCAACTAAACTTACTCCTACACCGTTACATATATATACCAAAGTATTATTTTCGAGAATATTCGGGAGTAGTCCCACCTCTAATTCGTTATCTGAAGGGTGGAATTTTACAGCGCTTGATGTATCGCCGACACTTCTCGATGCTTCGAGATGCGACCGTAAGGCGGGCCACTTAGATGCTGTGAGCTGTTGAATGCATGTTCGTAACAATACAAACAGCAAAAAATGGAAAACCACTTTGGCCCGATGAAGTAAGTACTGGAATACTAAAGTTTTTGGGAGAAAATGGAATTAAAGCTCTGTGTAATCTCTTTAACAGAATTTATGACACTGGGATATTACCAACTGATTGGTTAAAGTCGACATTTGTCACAATACCTAAGAAACATCGTCCAAAGACATACGGTGATTATCGGACAATAAGTCTGATGAGTCACGTTTTGAAAATCTTCCTGCGAGTAGTACACAGGAGAATTTACACGCTGTTAGAGGACAGAATTAGTAATAATCAATTTGGGTTTAGGAGTGGCTTGGCTACAAGAGAAGCCTTGTTTAGTATACAGGTGCTAGTACAAAGATGCAGAGATATAAATCAAAATGTGTACATTTGTGCAATCGATTTTGATAAGGCTTTTGCCAAAGTCCGACATAACAAAATGCTAGAAATATTGGAAACAGCTTGATTTGACGATAAAGATCTACGAATAATTACAAATCTATTCTGGCATCAAGTGGTAAGAATAAAGGTTGAACAAGAGCTGTCGGATGAAATAAATATAAAAAGAGGACTGAGACAAGGCTGTATATTGTCGCCTTTTACTTTTTAACTTATTTTCGGAGGAAATATTTAAGGAAGACTTAATGGAGACAACCGAAGGTATTATTGTGGATGAAGTAACCGTCAACAATATTATATATGCCGACGATACCGTAGTGCTTGCTAATTGCGCAGAAGACCTTCAAAATCTAATGAACAAAATAAAACAGACTTATGATCAGTATGGATTAAAACTCAACGTTAAGAAAACTAAATATATGATATTTAGCAAACAAAATTATATACAGGATGACGGTATAAAAGTCGGAGGTGCCACACTGGACAGAGTAGAGAGATTCGTGTATCTCGGCAGTAATATCAATGAGAGCTGGGATCCAACCGCAGAAATTAAAAGCCGACTAGAACAAGCCCGAGCTGCCTTTGTAAAAATGAGAAACATACTTTGCAGTTACGATCTGAGCATTGGCCTTAGAGTTCGAATGACATTTTTCTACATCTTTCCTGTCCTGCTGTTTAGAGTGGAAGCGTGGACTCTAACTGAGTAACGAAAATAAGCTGAGTCGACAGAATTAGAAATTAGAAGGTCTTTAAACGGCTGAACCAAACAACACAACTGGTCAATATAATAAAGAAACACAAGCTGGACTACTTCGGTCACATTATGAAACACCCTGAAAAATATGATCTTTTACATCTGATCATTCAGGGAAAGATCCAAGTTAATCGTGATCCTGGTAGAAGAAGAACATCATGGCTGCAAAATCTAGGGCAATAGTATGGAAAATCAACTACATCGTTATTTAGAGCTGCTGTCAAGAAAGTCACGATAGCGAATATGGTAGCCAACATGATATCCAACGATCGATAACGGTGATGGAACTAGAAGAAGAAGAAGAATAAATTCGATAGTCGATTCGATAATCGATTAGATCGTCAATTCCATAATCGAATTGACAATCGATTTGATATTTGATTCAATATTCGATTCGATAATAGATTAGAGTTCTCGTCTGAAGCATCATAAAATCATTTTATTAGTTGCTGTTCAGTTTTACTATCCATTTTCTATCTGTAAAGTTTAGTTTGAAAAATTGCTAATAACTACTGTCTTTCTAATCTCTAAATCACAAAAATCCAAAAACAAATCTTGAAAAAACACATACACGATTACTCACGTGTTAGATGTGTATTAACAGGTCCAGTTTTAGGTTTAGGTCCTGTCCAAACTCTTAGGATATGTAAAAAAAATTACTTTTGTGGTATTCATGACAAATGATTCGAAATAAACCCTTCTGTTGAGTCTAACACTAGGATAAATAAAAAGTGATATACTTTTTTTATAATATTACATACGTAAGTAATATTATAAGGTTTGTTTCTGCAGTAGTTGGAAACGGTTTTACAATGCTCGAGTTTGCGCAGTAAAATAATTGTGTTCGTGCAGGTTTAATTTCAAACTCCAACTGTGTGGTCAGATGTTCTTGCAGATTTGTCGACCGTTTTCAAATCGTTTTCAAATAGTCATTCTGGTTTGAAGAATATTTTCCAACTAATAGTTTGACGCAGGTGTACTAAGTACAAATAAATAAAGTTTCTTAATTAACCTGTAAGTATAAAATATATTGTAAATATTTTTCACTAAGTTATATTGAACTGATTATTTATTTATTTTTTTTTTATTTAATAAATATTATATCTTTATTAAATAAATTTTTGGACTAAATATCCAACATGGTAATTATACGTGATAGAACTATGATTAAATAACTTATGAAGTAAAAAAATTATATTTCAGGAATCTTCTGAAAGTTCTTCCTGTGATAAAGAGGTGTTTGATATTGAATAATTGTCGTCGGATGAAGATGTGTTACAAATTCTAGATGAACGAATAAGGCCTAAAAATAAAAATTATATTGAAGAAACGGTGTCAAGTTACAACGATTGTGAATTTATTGAACACTTTCGAGTGAGTCGTGCTATTACTGAAGATATTGCGAACCACTTCAGAAATTCACAATATTTTCATTATCAAGCGGGAGGCAATGGAAAGCTTGGAAACTATGAACAAGCATTAATATATTTATGGTTCGTTGGTCACCAGACTGCATCTTTCAGAGATGTAACTGATAGATTCGATATTGCTATCAACACTCTTTTTAAATTAATTAGAAAGTTAACATATTTCCTGAGCAATATGGCCCCTCAAGTAATTAAATGGCCATCAGGTGAAGAGAAAATAGAAATTGAAAGAAACTTTAGGCAAAACAATTTTCCAGGTATTATTGGAGTAATTGATGGGAGTCACATTAAAATAGACAAACCAACAAATGATCCAGACTCATACTTAAATAGAAAACATTATTATTCTATTCAGGTATTCACATAATAATACATATCTTATAAACTTAAAAACTGACTAGAATTTTTATATATATTTTTAGTTGCAAGTAGTTTGTGACCACCAAAGAAGAATAAGGAACTTATTTGTCGGTTATGTAGGATCAGTACATGAAAGTAGAGTTTTCAGAACTTTACCATTAGCTGAGACTATAGTTGTAAAGTGTGTAGATTACTTTATTTTAGGGGATAATGGATATCCATGTTTGCCCAATCTAATTCCTTTTATAGATAGAGGTAACTTAACAAGAAGAGAGGTAAATTACAACATGAAATTAAACAAAAATAGATATGTAGTTGAACACTGTTTTGGTCTACTTAAGCAGAAATTCCGGCAGTTGTATCATGTAAAATTAAGAGCTGTACCAGATATAATACATTTAATAAGAGCATGTTGTGTTCTTCATAACATGACAATCGAAGACCAATTTGAATATGAGGCAGAAAATATTGATGAAAATATTTTACCATTTAATTTGGACATTGATGAGAATCATGCAGACAGAAATGGAATGGAAAGAAGAAATAAAATCATAAATTTGTTACCTATGTAAATGAATCATGTTCATTATAATTTTTCTTTTTTTAATATTCTGAAATATTTTAATCTCTTCGCTATAGACTGTAAAACATGTATTACTTAAAGTGTGATGTATTTAAAACATATTTTTAAGTTTTAGAGTTAATATATGTATATTCTTTTTAATTGTTACACATTCAATTTGTAGAAAATGAAAATATAACTCTGATGCTTTTTTATTGAAAAAAACCTGTTACAAACTTAACCTTAAATTTACTTTCCTAAAAATTAAAGTATTTCAGTAGGTAAAGATTCTTTTGATACTAAATACTTGCTAAGTATTTCGTTCGTCTTCTCTCTCAGTTTATTTTTGTTTTCTTATTTATAAAAGTCTTTCTTCTTCAAACAGTTTCTTTGTTTGGTTTTTTTCTTTCATCACTTCTAATCTTTCTTTGTGAATTTTTAGTAGTTCTGTATAAAATTCCTTTTTGTCTTCATACATCTTTTGGAGAATATTCTTTTTGCTAACTGGTTGCTCTCTCTTTCTTTTAAGTGATTTTGGTGTAGAACTAAGAACATTGGTTTTAGCTGTTGCTCTACATCTTCAGGCTTTTCATCTATGTGATGTGCAACTGTTTCATGAGATAACAGCAATTCAGGATTGACATTTGTTTTTTTCCCAAATATCTCATCTAGTTCATTACTATATTCAAATATTTTGCGGCCTCTTTCTGTTTTTTTTACTCTCATCTATATATTTCTTATAATTTCTTTCAATTGCTCACCATCTATTTTCGCAGTGACATGCATTCAAATTAAGATTATGGAGTCATTTGGTTGTTCTGCTACCTTTGCCCACATAATTTTCATAGATTTCATTTGTAAACTCCCTACCCTATCTCTGTATTTTTTATAAAAATCTATTAATGATAGTGTCTGGTTGTGGGTCCAAGATATACTGACTGAAACACTTGTCGCTGGGTTTTGGTTTACAATTATAAACTCTTGTAAATCTGAAACAAATGTAACCTTTAAATGCCGTTTAGAAAAACGAGTTTCATTATTTTGTTAAACTTTCACTTTAGACGAAGTTATTGTTTTGAAAAAAGGTAAGTAGTACTTACCTTCCATATTAGAAATCTATTTGTTTGATTACAAAAATTATGAATCTCGATATTAACCAAAAATATTAGGTTAGGTTATATTAATTTAATTTCGATAATCAGCAAATCGTTCGTGCAGCATAAATTTTGACAACGGTCAGAAAACAGTCTAATTTCACGTCTGCGCAGAGTGCATAGTTTACAAACGGTAAGCAAACCACTGCAGAAACAAACCTATAATATAATATTATAATATTACTTACGCACATGTCCTACTGTTGCCATGTATTTATTGCTGAGTTGCGATTATGTACAAGAGAAATTTACGGATATCGTTAAAAAACAGATTATTTTTGAGAGCAACAGTAGGACAACTAACTTTTTTTCCAAATTATTTTTAACTTTTTTATTAATTAATATAAATTGTTATTTGACACATGTAAAGTTAGGTACTCAAACAAAATTCCACGTAAATCCATTCAAATATAAAAAAGTTATTAATTACTGAAGTTTCGTAAAATTTTCAAATGCGTTTTTCTCGAAACTTCATTATTTTACATATCCTACTGTTGCTTTGAGGCAAACATATCATTAAATTCGTAATGTATCATTTATGGGGCACCTATGGGTTGAAATTTTCCTAAAAGCGTGTGTCCCCGCGAGTTAAAGAAAAGTATACTTTTATAAAAATATTTGCCACATTAGAGGAAATTAAGAATAATTAATCAATAATTACTAAACATTATGAAAAAGAACGTTATACTAATTACCGATAACATAAATTGACCAATACTGAACTTACATTTAAGCATATAAGTATCGGGAATAAACAAGATAATATGTTATTATATCTCTCACTGTGTATGAATCGAGGGTTCTGGAATTTCTAAGAGGCTTTTAACACTGAATAATTTATTTTAAGAGCTGACACCTCTGTTAAATAGTAATGTTTGTTATACGTACAGTAGGTAAGCAACAATATTATTTTCTCATGCTAAGTAAGTATAAAAATTACGTGACCAAATATTTATCATGTCTAATATATATATATATATATATATATATATATATATATATATATATATATATATATATATATATATATATATATATATTCCCAAAATTCGCAAAAGATTTGAATTTGCCGCCGTTTATGCAAAAAATATTAATAACAACAAAATAAAAACAGTTTCACAGCTGACAGTTTATGGTTAGTTAAAATGTAGTATTACATAAAAGAACAATGATGTTTTATTATCGAACATAACAGCATTATTACAAATAATGAAAGTTTGGTGGTCACAATTCGAAATCAGGGAGGCTGGATCAATTGGTGACGGTAAACACACTGGTTGTTAAAAAACAAGCCACTCAAATCTCAATATCAAAGCAGTATGTGGGAGTTTTTATGAAAGTCCAGGGATATCAATTCGGTATTGTGGACAAGAATTACAAATTTCCAGAAGCTTTCTACAGCAAATACTCAGTGAAGATCTGCATCTGCATGCTCATAAAGTTTAATTGACAGAAGAATTAAAGCCTAATGACCATGTACAGCGAAGAAAGTTTGTTTAATGGATTATTGAACTACTGGTTGAAGATGCTGATTTTTCGAGCGAAATCATCCTAAGCAATGATGCACATTTTCACCTTAATGGCTATGTTATTCCTCAAAATTGCCGCATTTGGGGTTCTGAGAACCCATATGTCACTGTCAAAAAAATACATTCATAACGTTACTCCTTGGACTGGAGGCATCATTGGACCATACTTCTTTGAAAATAAGCACGGAATGTCACTGGTGCTCAATATCACAACATAAGAGAGTTCTGGCTGCCTAAATTTGATAATAATAATGTGGACGACATGTGTTTTTAACAAGACGGTGCCAAATGGCATACAGTCCGTTGAAACAATTCAATTACTGCATAAGACATTTTACATGGAATCATTTGAAATCAAAGGACTATGAAAACAAACCTACAACCACCCATGCCTTAAAGAAGAAAATTCAACGCTGCATCAACGAAATTTAGCCACACTTGGAAAATGGTCATGGAATATTTTAACAAAAGAGTGGGTATATGCCAACAAAGTTGCCATTCACCTAATGTACTATTCCATACATAACTCTGTTCTATGTATGTTGTTTTATGATTAAATAAAAAATAAAAATCTAAAGAAAAAAACAGTGTTTCTCCAAATCTCCAAAATATAAATAAATTTCTATTAAAACTTATTAGAACTATTAAATTATCTGAATAAAATATTTTAAATATACAATTGTTCACTCTAATATTATCATAGAAATTCAATACTTACTAATAACGAACATCCGTACGAACTAAGTAAATCACCTAAAAATTTAGTTTATGTAACTCTAAATACAATGCTCATAATAAACAAAATTCTTACGCTTCACGAAAATCCTTACACAACCTTTAAGATTTACCCAATTCCAAATTAAGATCATGTCATGATATTATCACCTACAAAATATTGTTAGAAACATGCACTCGACGTGGCCCGTATAACGGTTGCACCGCGAGATGACTAGAGGCTTCCAGATGATTCGAGCGCAGGAGATATCGACCCGTCAAGCAGGCGAGTTAGAGGTGGGCTGCTCCAGAGTGTTCTAGTACATGATAACTTTTATATATAAGCAGACCTTCTATGAGTTAAGTTTAGTAGATAAGATATTTTCGTGCTGTAAACTTATAAATAAATATATTTATATAAATTCGAACCTCATGTTTTATTTAATCTCGCTACAATATTATGTAGACAACAAATGGTTAGACAGCTATATTGGACAAAGCGACAAGATAGTCTATTCCAGCCACATACAGTCCCAATGTAATTTACCCAATGTAGATAATTGCACAAAAACTCACGAAGTTACAGAGAACTTTATCCAAGAAACTAGCAAAGCCGTATTGCTAAGAATAGTTCATCCAATAAAAATCCAGCAAATAGAAATAAAATCAATTTAGCATTCTAATAACAGAAGAACCAATATTTATCGAAGGAATTAATTTTACCAAAAAGACGTCTCAAGACATTTCACTTTCAATGATTGTTAAAATAAAACTTGATCTGAACACAAGACGAAAATTGAGAAATTGAGGAAAAAATCCCAGATACACATGGTCAAGCCTTTAGAAGCTATAGATATACTAGGTCAGCTAGCCTAGATCCAGATTTTAGAGGAAATAATAGTCGTGGTAACTAAGACTTCAAGGATAAAGTCTGAACCAAAGGATGCTAAAGAAGAGCCTCGACTATGATGAATTAGCAAAAGTCAACTATCGAGGGTATAGAAGGAAGAAAAACCGATTATTAATTACTATTTCTTATTACACACTAATTTCATTATATATATATATAATATATATATATATATATATAATATATATATATATATATATATATATATATATATATATAATGAAATTATTCTCATTATGATCAAATTATTCTCGACCGTACTGTGTTAAATATTATTTGTAGTCTCAGCAATTGGTCTGTATGAAATAAAACTCTATTTGTTATTTCTCAATATTTCGTCACAACTTTGTGACTTCTTCAGGAGAAAACTGTAAATTTATTATAATTATTATATGTAAACAAAATGAATATTTCAATACTTACAACTTAAGATTAAAAATTTAAATTTTGATAACATATCCAATTAGATGCGCAAGCGGTAGTGTGCTTGCCTCGCATGCCGGTGGTCGTGAGTTCGAATCCTACCGCCGGCAAGAACAACTAGGCATTTTTAAAAAATGTCTATAGGCCCCAGGTCGACTCAGCCTGAATAAAATGAGTACCTTGGGTAAAACCAGGAGTAATAATAGGCGGTTGAAGCGTAGCACTGGCCATGTTACCTTCCTTGTATACCGTAGGCCCTAGATATAGCAGACTACCCTGCTATACTCCCAAAGCCGCGTGCGGTATAAAACGGGAGACTATTATTATTATATCCAATTAGATAAATGACATTTTTTGATTTTTAATTTATTTGGGAGTTATGGCAACCGCAATATTTTTATAGAGTGAATTCCCATTGTACAATTTTTTAGCGAATAAGTTTTAATAAACAATTACATATTGTGACAGTATTATCCATATAATAAGGTGGAAAAGTAGAATATTGAGAAAGAATCAGGAACATGGTAAATTGATCTATAATCTTAAATAACTGACTACGTACCATCAATTACATTTTATAGATCAATTTACCATGTTCCTGATTCTTTCTCAATATTCTACTTTTCCACCTTATTATATGGATAATACTGTCACAATATGTAATTGTTTATTAAAACTTATTCGCTAAAAATTGTACAATGGGAATTCACTCTATAAAATATTGCGGTTGCCATAACTCCCAAATAAATTAAAATCAAAAAATGTCATTTATCTAATTGAATATGTTATCAAAATTTAAATTTTTAATCTTAAGTTGTAAGTATTGAAATATTCATTTTGTTTACATATAATAATTATAATAAATTTACAGTTTTCTCCTGAAGAAGTCACAAAGTTGTGACGAAATATTGAGAAATAACAAATAGAGTTTTATTTCATACAGACCAATTGCTGAGACTACAAATAATATATATATATATATATATATATATATATATATATATATATATTATATATATATATATATATAAATGCTATTAGATTAGATTTTCTTATATTTTGATAAAATTTTTATTAGGTACTATGGTATTCATTTACTTAAGCAACTCACTTACCTTTCTTTAATATTGAACTAATGTATGGGTTTTGCCCTCTAGTTTCCAAAGAAGAACAATTCCATCTGTTTCCGTGAAATTGATATTGGCATTCTTTGACAGCTTGGTTCAGTCCTTCCAGAGCTACCAAAGTGGCATCTGGCTGTTGATAACAAAGTTCTATCTGTGCTTTGGTTAGGCCAGGTACTGTTCTGCAAATAGTGGTGTCCATATATATACTGTAGTAGGAGAAAGTTTGTTGCTTGACTGAAATTTTTGCTTCAACCATCCTAAAAAAAATTAAGTTTTTTAGTAGTTTGAAGATGAAAGAAATTATAATGAATTCAGTTTTTATATTTATAATTATTTATACAAAATTAACTGATTTATTGAATAAACTCGGATTTAATTCTGAAATTTGGCAAGTTTTGGAGGGATATAAAATAAAATAACTATTGACCAACATGTCAGCATTTTAACTTCATTAAAAGTTTATATGGTAATATCGAAATCAACACAAAATGTCCAACATTTATATTTACATAATGAAATTATCGATCGAGTTAGCAAATACAAATATTTAGGCACTTTTATAAATGAAGACAACGATAGCTCAGCAGAAAACAAAATAGGAATAGAAAATGTGCTGCGTTTTAAAGATAAACATAAAATTACAGTAAATATACCAATATTTTATGACTGTGTTTTAATATGAATAAAATTGTTTAAGCATACAAAGTAAAACCCACAAATTGCTATAAGATGATCTATTGAATTGTAATAAATTAGTAAATAAACAAAACATCACTTACATGCCGGTACAAGAATTAATCATTAATGATTCGGAGAACATACTTCAAACTATCCTGTATTGCTGATAATGGGCGATCTTCGGGTTTTCTGTTGTAACTGTTTAATAATTAGGGGCCAAGTTTCTTTAGGGACAAGATGTTAACAAATGAAATAGGAATAAGGTATAATGTGATTATTTGTTAAATAAAAGTGATGTTTTATATTATTTAATTTATTAAAAGTTATTTATATTTATTCAAAAGATATATTTTAGAAATGTGTGTTAATTTATTGAAATTTTTATTACAGGAATAGTTGTATGATAATTAATAAAATTAGATGTACAATTATGTGGGTGAGCAATTCCTTTAACTTATAATTATCAAATTTCTTTGATAAAGTTAAAGTTGATTACTGTTTTGGCAGATAATTGGTATGACAGATATATGTTAAAATTATTAAAACTAAAACAATTAAGGACACTTAGGGACAAAAATAACACAATTAAAAGGGTAAAACAGACATTAAATTTAAAAAAGGGGGACTTATTGGCACTACATCGCTTAGTAGGGCAGAATCTGAAAAAACTGAGTTTTTTGTTGTCTACTAGACTTTTGAGGTAAATTTGAGCTACATTAGCTTGTCAAACTAATATTGCACTGCAAGATACCGGACGCGTGGAGAAACAGCATAATGATACCAATGTTCAAGAAAGGAGATAAAGTTGACCCCAACATTTATACAGGTATAAATCTACTAAACATCGCACTTATGGCTATCACAAGAGTCTTAACCAAAAAAATCAATAAACTAACAACTTTATCAGACGAACAACAAGGATTCAGATCCGAAAGACCCTGCGTAGACGCCGTATTTGTAATAAGACAAATCACAGAAAAGGCCACTTATACAAAAGACGTCTAAACCTACTGTATAATAGAAAACGAAGTCAGACAGGGTGACTTGTTAAGCCCACTTCTCTTTAATATAATAATGGATAAAACAATACAAGCAGTACGTAAAGGTCATGGCTACAGAATGGGGAACAAAGAAATCCAAATATTATGTTATGCAGACGACGTCGCATTAATCGCCGAAACAGAAGACGAGCTCCAAAGATTAACACATATCTTCAATGCAACATCCAAGAAATACGATATGACAATATCAGCAGAAAAACCAAATGTATGATAACATCTAAATATTCACTACGATATAAAATCAAAATTAATGAAAAAATAATAAAGCAAGAAGCAAGGTTTAGATATCTGGGAATAGATATAACTAATTACGAAGATGTTGAAGAAGAAGTAGGACAACAAAGCTTAATCTATTTATATTCTATAAAGCAGCAATTAGACCTATATTAACATACAGGGCGAAGACAAGACCTGATACATCGAAAACGAAGCGACTATTAGAAACAACAGAGATGAAAATATTCCGACGAATCTCAGGGAAAAGTCTGTTGGATAGGGAGGGAAGCGAAAACATAAGAAAAGCATGCAATATAGAAGACATAAATGGATGGATGACAAAATGGAAACAGAAGTGGAACAAATACATTAGCAGAATGACAGAGGATAGGATAGTACGAATAGTACAAGATAAGTTACCAAGTGGACAAATAAGTCCATTGGCAGACCAAGAAAAACATGCTGCGATAATTTAAACAATTTATTATGCTAATATTAAAGCAAAACAGGCTTTAAAGCCTACATACTAGAAGAAAGAAGAAGAAGAATTATTTATGCTGTCTACAATTGATTTCTCAAAATATTTAACTAAAAGTGATTTAAATAGCTGATATTAATTATCAAATTTATCAGTTTTTAATTTATTTTTCATTACCCTGTTTTATTCTGATCATGTTTTATTATAACCTCCCTGTAAATTCAATTCTCTGATGTAACTATCGAAAAAAAGACCACAAGCGAACGAGGAAGAGGGCAGGAGGACAGACGAAAAACGAAGAGTATTCAAATAAATCTTGCACATGCAATGAATTTCATTCGAATCAAGTATATTCCCACGAACGTCCACACATTTTACTTGTTGGCATTCTTCTGTCAGGAATGTCATCTGATGGTACGGTCGTACGATCTGGTCAAAGTGGTAGTGAGCCCCAGATACCATGCCACGGGTCTACACTGTGTCCCATGAAAAACAGTCGACTCACCAGTCGTTGGTTTTACGATAAAATCTATTGCTGAATAAAATGCGCTGTATACATATCTGAGCAATTAAAATGGATACAATGTATCTGGATAACATTAAAAATTTATATGGTTTTCAGTCCAGAAAAGTAAATTGTCAAATCTATTCAGTTTTGTGCATACGATTAAATACGGATGTTATAGCTATGTCACGTTGTTAAAGAAAGTATAATACCGTTAATATATTTATTATAATTAATCAAATGTATTAAGTGATCAGTTAAATGCAAATTTATAGTATAAATAATAATTTATGCAAGAAATGTAAGAATTGATACTTTTTTTCATCGAATGTTTAAGTTACCAACACGACCACGCAGACTAGTACGCTAATTCTATGAGAGAACTAAATACATTTTATACGATATTCTTTCTTTTCTTTCAACAGTACTACTGAGATAATAAAAATAAAAATTATTTTTATTTTTATTGCTCAACAAGCCATGTAGAGATATATTCTTCTCCATTTAACTCCGATCGTTTTTTTTTCAGACATGAACCATCTTTGTCTTATTTGTTCTTTTTCTTCTTTTCGTGGTTGGTCTTTATTTTAGGACCATTTTTGGCATCCTTTGGTGGCATGATGATTTTATTGTCTATACTTCACTACCATATGTCACTGCATTTCTTGTCACCTTATAAATTCTTATTTCTGTTTTTGTCAATACATACTTGAATTCTATTACTGATTTAAGACTTTTCATTTTTTTATTTTCCTTTGCCAAATCTGGCTTTTAGTTCTAACTCTTCTTATCGCGTTCTTCTATAATAACGCCAAGATAAGTAAAATGGTCTACTTTTTCGATTTTATATTCTTTTGTATTCTTAGATGTGCCATCTTGTTTTTGCTCCGTATTTTCGAGTAACATATACTTTGATTTATTCTGGTTTATTTCTAGCTCAAAATATCTTATGTGATTCCCTATTTTTTTCATAACATCACTTTATTTGTTTCTAGCTTTCGTTAATATTGCGAGATCATCAGTAAAAGTCAAGCATTGATAATCGTTCTTACAGATGAATTCCATAGTTTTTACTGTTTTTTCTGATAATGCTTTTCAGTACCAAATAAAAAAGCTATATTCAGTGAAATGTAGCAGAGTCTTGCTATTTTTACTGATATGAAACCTATGTGAAAACCTATCCCATACAGTAAGTTTGCAATTCTGGATCTACACACGGAGACTACATCTCCCATCAGGAGGGAAGACAAGGGGGAGGTCGTATGCTAATCTCACCATGTCTACGTTAGTCTGGAGAACGTCAGTTTAACACAGCGGTTTATTGCTAGCTGAGGAATTCAGGAAGTCTTTACTAGGCCAGCCACCAGAACCACGTCTGGCCTTGGTACTAGGTGCATAAACCTCGATAACTCTCTCGAAGCGCTCTTGTGATCATTCTTATTACAGTGTATATAATATACTGCCTGTGACCTCTTGTGGTCGTCTTAACCATATCAATACATTCCCTTCTCTCATTTCTGTTACAGTTATTTCTATTTTCTTCATAACTTGATACCTAATACTGTTCTGAAGTTATTTTTTTGTGGCATTTTAAAGTAATGGCTATTTAAATGGGAATTAAAGGTTAAAGTACGTTTATTGACGTTTAAATTTCCACTTCGGGAATCGTTCTCAAAATACAAATATTAGTAAATTGATTTGTTAATTATAATATAAATTGTAATTTACTAGTCTTTGTATTTTGAGAACGATTTCCGAAGTGGAAATTGAAACGTAAATAAACGTACCTTAATCTTTAATTGTGGCTTATTCCCATTTAAATAGTGATACTATTTCATACTTGATACCTATATAATCGCAGGATGATACTTTTCCCTTAGCTAAGCAGAGCGAAATCCTACTTTCAGGTCTACCTGATACTGGTCTCAATTTGGTGATTTTCTGGTTAACTGCTTCTGGATGTCTCCTTTTTAGAAGTCCCATCCATCTAAGTCTGTGTGCTATGATAAATATGACGATGTCTTCACCTTTTAAGAGTTCTTTTACTTCATGGTTCATTAGTTTTCTAAATTCATTATTACCTAAGTTTAGTGGACCTGCTATTCTCCGAATGATTTTTCTCTCTTAAATCCTCAGTATTTCTTTATCTTTTTGTGCCAGGCACATTACTTCAGCTCCATATGTGATTACTGGTCTAATTACTACTCTGTAAATTTTTAGTTTAGTATTCTGAGTAAGTCTCTTATCTTTAAACAAGTTGTTGTATTTCCAGTAAGTTCTGTTTCCTGTCAGAATTCTTTCATTGATTAATATGCTTTCTTCATTGGTTCCATTAACGGAGACTCCAAGATATTTAAAGTGTTCTACCTTGTCAAACTCATTAGGTATTGTATTTTATTTTGATTTATTGCCAAACCCCTCTGGGATGCTTAATTGCGCAACTTCGCAAATTCCTCCTTTAAACTGTTTAGGTTTCTACTAATCAATGCTATGTCGTCAGCGTACGCCACAAGTTGCAATGTCAATGTTATAATTGTACCTTTTATTTCAGTAGCTCTTATTGTTCCTTCTATAGCGACGTTAAATAGTGACGTTGATAGAGAGTCACCCTGTCGTACTCCAGTTCATATTTCTATATTTTTAGAGATGCCGTCATCTGTTAAGATTGCAGCCCTTATTGCAAATAGTCAAGAAAAGTTCATTAATCTTATATGAATGGTTGAAAACGAAAGTCAAATATTTAGTCTGCAGGATCATGCAGAAGACAAAGACTATGATAGTGGATAGGTTAGGTTAGGTTAGGTTAGGTTAGGTTAGACTACATAACAATCATCAACACATAATCAAGATTGATCGGTTTGAGTTTGTGAGCTTATACTTATCTGGGATCATTGATCTCAAACACAGAGTCACTAAGACAAAATAAAACGTAGATTTAATCTAGCAAAAATTGCTGCAGAAAAGATGGTCAAAATATGGAAGGACTCTCAAATTTCACGAACTGTAAGAATGAGGTTGATCAACTGCTTAATATTCCCACTACTGACATACGCATGTGAATCTTGCACCTTACGACAAGAGGAAGTAAGAAATATAGCCACCACTAAAATGTTTTATTGGAATGTTACGAATTACAAGGACCGACCACAGGACAAATAATTTAGTTTAAAATCAGCTAAAGATCAGCAAACGGCTGCCCAGGAAAGTCGTTTTCCAACAAATACTTTTGAAAAAATTTTATGAGAGCTGATAAAGAAAACATAAAAATACTTATTATTCAAGGAAAGGTAAAAGACAGAAGATCACGAGAAAGATCCGCAACAAGACGTGTCAACCAAATTACAGTAATGTGCAACAAAAGATGTATGAGTTCAAAAAAAATTACCACTACACTTATTCCGGTGGGTCAGAGAGTATATATCTAGGCTACTAAATCTTTTAAATATTTTCTATGGTTAAACGCGCGTATCCTTGACATTAAATAAATCCTATTTCTGATTCTTAATATATTCCCTTAAGTTTTTATATGAATTTTTCCCTGTTTTACTTTTTAAATAATTAATAAAACCTTTTTTATATATCACCATGTATCCTCAACCCAACTTTCTTAAATTAAATTTACTTTTTGTAATAATACAATCAGCTTGTAGGCAATAACTTGGGTACTCACTAATTCAACATGATGTAGGTTAATATTAGTGGTGTTGCGAAACTTTTAGAAGGCAACGAGACGTGGAACCTAGTCTGCTTCATACCCTTCCTACGGCTCAAGGAGTCCAGAGCACTTCATTCTGCCTAATTGTTTAAAAATATTCGACAGTTCTGCCGAATTAGGCCTTATATACTATAACCTCAGCACAAATTAATATTACGAAAATCTTTGCATAAAAGACCTATGTAAGGAACTTTCAAAGAGATCCTTATGCATCTTCCCCAAACTATTGGGGAAGTACTATTTTACTAAACAAATGAAATAGTAGATCTCCATAGAACACAAATAAGCAAAACGCTTCTTATAGAAACCAAAAATGTTAAGAAACAAACAACAAAAAGTATAGAATTCAAGGCGGAAAAATCTCCAAACGAAGAATTTTAGAAACCAGGACATTTTAGAGAGAAAAAATAGAGATAACACATGAAAAAACAAGTGAAATCTATGAGAGAATGGAAACATGTGTTAAAAACACTAAAACAGAATCAGGAGTGACAGCAAGCTAGATTCAATAGTACTGGCAGCAATAAAACTGGTAAGTATATTATCATTTAATTTCCATGTGAGAGTACAGTACTAAATGGTGTGGATTTTGAGAGAAAAAAAAAAAACGCTAACAAAACTACACATACTATAAAAGCATTTACCATACATTATGGAAAAAATCTCTTGATGTATATAACATTTACGTTTTGTAAGGTTTACATACTCATTGCAACAGTTTTTATTATAACTCTTGATAATCTGTACTAAAAGTATCGCAAAATCTTTTAAGAAACTAAACTTGCCACTTTCTCTTTTCCCCGTATTAATCGATTTATTGAGAAATTTCGTTACAACGTGATAAAATCCTTTCTCTGATCTATTAGAAGTCCCCGTGAACCTATTATAAGTGTTTTCACGTTCTGCCATTCAACCATGATATGGTTAGAACCAAATATGTTTCAACCTGCAGCGACGTGTCCATTCGAAGAGTCACTTACATCTTGTCAATACCCACTTCAATTTTTCAATTGATTAGAATTCATCGACCGATGTTTCAATTGCTTTGGATGTAATCAATCCCGACGTGAGTGTTTAACGTTTATCAACAGGGTCGGCTTCAGTTTAAATATAAAATTCATATATTTTAAAATATAAATAAAGCACTTTGTAGACACACTATTTGAAATATATTATAATGAAGGTGTTTAATTAAATTTAACAACACTTTGCATAAGTAAAATTTTCGGTAAACTCTTATTAGATATGGTTTATCTTTGATTGGTCATTTTTATTTATTCAAATTTTGCATAAAAATAATAATACCAAAACTAGGGTAGATATATTCTTAAATCCGATTCATGACATCACTATTTTTACTGTATATATCACTTGCGAAGTACGATTTCTTAATTAGATTTCTCTATTTTCTTATTTTGTGGCACACCCACATTTTTCTTAGCTTTATATCGTCCATTTTTGGTCATATACTTCTCTTAACCCCTTCTATCGATCTCTACCCTGAGCAACATACTTTCAATTTGTTCCGACTATTCTTGTTATGTCATATACTCATCTTATCATCATCCGGAACATTGGAACATGGTATGTGTGGACATTGCTGAAAACAGGAAATGGAAGAACTACCGACAGAGTTAAAATAAATAATACAAGATAGATATTGCAGGAATTCAAAAAAACAAATGGAAAAATCTAAAAGAATTTTCAATGTTTTAAAGAAAAATTATACAGTATGAAATGCAGGCGAAGAAAAACAGGGATATGGAGGAACGACTTTTATGGTGATAGGGAAAATGAGATATAAAGTTATGAAATTTGCCCATAAGTGAAAGAATATTATACGTAAGAGTAAAGAGCAAACTAAATAAGTTGTCCATAATAAATGTCTATGCACAAACAGAAAACAGTGATGACTTAACAAATCAACAGTTCTATAAAACACTAAAAGAAAACCATGGGAGAAGATATACTAATGATTATAGGAGATTTCAACGTCAAAATAAACAAAGAATCACAGTATTATATGATTGTATTTCAAAAATATTAAATTATGTATAAATAACACTACACGAAATAATTTTTGTTAAATAATTTTTGGTAAAAACATTTTTTTCTCCCTCTTGGTAGTCTACCTTTGAAAGGTCTCCAATGTTGTATTGTCGCGTTCCAACGTTGATCTTTTTGTTTGTCTAGCAGTATGACTTTAGAAGCTCTATACCAAAGTTTCTTTGACTTTTTCTTCTTAGTTTAGTTATAATACTTTCTGTCTCTGGCACGTGGCCGTGTACACTTTGTACAAAATCTATCCTTTCATTAAATTTCACCAAGAAGTCCTCTATTTCTCACAACATTGAGGTAAGGAATTTTTATGGCTAAATACATATTTTACTGAGGTATATTCATCTGATGCCACAAAAAGCATTTTATAATCATAAAATATATATGTATGAAGGTGCTTGTCTATATGTGTCTACCTTGCAATTCTACCTTGTCTACCAATTTATCGTCAAGGAAATATCTCATATAAATATTGCCAAACATTTACACCAACTATCTGACGTTAAATTTCTTTCTACAAAAAATGATCCAATTGAATAAGAAAGTACTATATCTAACCATACATTTAATTTTTGTGGTCTTTGAGTATGGTTTTCACGCATTCAGTCTTCAGTGTGAATTTACGTCACACCAGTACCTTAAATTGTGTCGATTTACACTTCCACACAGTGTAAAAGTTGCTTCATCGGAAAAACATATTATGTTAACGAAATTTTAATAATTTCTACCTTGCAATTCTACCTTGTCTACCAATTTATCGTCAAGGAAATATCTCATATAAATATTGCCAAACATTTACACCAACTATCTGACGTTAAATTTCTTTCTACAAAAAATGATCCAATTGAATAAGTAAGTACTATATCTAACCATACATTTAATTTTTGTGGTCTTTGAGTATGGTTTTCACGCATTCAGTCTTCAGTGTGAATTTACGTCACACCAGTACCTTAAATTGTGTCGATTTACACTTCCACACAGTGTAAAAGTTGCTTCATCGGAAAAACATATTATGTTAACGAAATTTTAATAATTTTCAATTTTATCCATCATTACCTCAGTAAACTCTAATCTACGACCAAAGTCATCTTCACTTAATTCTTGCAATAAGTTAATTTTGTATGATTTAAATTTATTTTTACGTAATAAACGTAAGACTGAAGAATGACCTACATCATGTACTTGTGCAACCCTGCCTGGGGATGTATGTGGATCTTCAACAAAACTTTGCTTATATCTGAAGTTTTGTTGTCATTGATAACTCGTTTCGGTCAAACTGATCGGTATCTATCTTTTACTTCTACAGATTCCTCAAATCGCCTTACAGTTTTTTGTACCGTCGTCTTATGAATAGGAGAACGTTTTAGAGAACTGCATTTTAGAGAAGCAATTTAAATTGCAGATTTTTTTGAACCACAACTACTGTCAATTTTAGTTCATAATTTAAATGGTGAACCAATGTCAAAATCATAGCATTCTCCATTTAAATATTGAAATTTATTAAAATCTACATATTTTGCACTGTTTATGTATTTAAGATCTTTCAGACTACATAAAATCAAGTGAACATATGGTTGAACTCGTATTGAATAGCTGAACTCGTATGAAATTCACACTGAATGAGTCAAAACCATACTCAAAGACCACAAAAATTAAATATATGGTCAGTTATAGTAGGTACTTATTTAATTGGGCCATTTTTTATCGAAAGAAATTTAACGTCAGATAGTTGGTGTAAATGTTCGGCGTTATTTAGATGAGATATTTCCCGGACGATAAATTGGTAAACAAGGTAGAATTGAATGGCCTCCACGTTCACCCGATCTCAATCCTAAAGATTATTTTTATTAGAGATACTTGAAAAATTCAGTTTACAAAACTTAACCAGCAAGTCTTGCATAGCTAAGGCAATGAATTATCGATGAATCTCGAATAATTTCTAGACAATCATGGAGAAATGTGGTAGACGCATTCTACCATCGATTAGAGTGCTGTCAACTCACAATTGGAGCACATTTTGAACACTTAATAACGTAACTATTATGTTAAAAATATTCTAAACTATCAATTGTTACGTTTTAATGTATTTGAAAGTAGTTAGTATTAAAAAATATATTGAAACTATTTAGACGTTACCAGACTTCTGTTCTATGTATTTAAGACCTTCCAGACTACACAAAATCATAAGTGTTACATATGGTTGAACTCGTATTTAATAGGAGATTCCAATAATGACTGAATATATAGGGTGATGCATTTAAAAAACCAAAGTTACTAGTAATATAAGAGAAACTGAAAATCTGGCAACATTGCAAATACCAAATATGGAATCTCCGTATCCCAAAATAGACGTATCTCAAATTTTGTATAATTATGTCTAGTAATTTACGAGATAATTAGCCGTTTCCAGAGTTTTGGGCCACTCTGTATATTCAGCAATACATATAGCGTACAAAACACATATAAAATATAAGGTAACACATATTTAAACAAAAATAGTAAGTATGCGATTTCAACAAAGCTGTAAATTAAACCTAAAATGATACAATGAAAATACAAAAACTGTTGTCAATGTATCGAATAGACAGTGAAATAATGCAATGAAGAATTTGTTGCTCCCAAAAGGGCTTTGCTAGAACCTGGTAATCAGTTCCAAAACTAGTCATAATCTTCTTCGAAAAGTCCACCAATATGTGCAACCACATCAAAAAGAACAATACTAAGTGCTTTGTAAAACAAATTAAAGAAGTGCTAAAAGCTATTAAATTCTTAAAAGAAGATGGATAAAGAAGAATCTAATCAAATATTTGGAAACCAAAATATATAGTTTGACATCTTTTCAAAGAAAATGATTACAGTAACATTCCATTACAACAGGAAACCTCACTTTTATGGAGTATAAAAAATACATGATCAACATGCTTTAGAAGATATTAAAAATGAAAGAGTGTACCTGATGACCTCAAAATTGACATTATAAAATTAGTGGACGAGAAACATATAATATAGACACACGGAAAGACTTCTTCAATAGCATTTATAAAACTGGTATAATACATATACATTTACAACCATCCCGAAGAAACCAAAAAAATATAACACGCTCCAAGGTAACACAAGCCATACAATCATCAAAGGCTGGAAAAGCGATGAACTGGAAAATCTTGATGAAATTCCAAGTGAAATGTAAAAGCTTACAAATGGTAGCAATACTATCACTTTGTTTTTCAATACCATTAATACTAGCGTATACCTACCTAGCGGTTGATCCAATCCATTGTTCATAGTTCTACTTGAGAAGATAACAGTAAAAACCTATGCTGATTATAGAACCATCAGTTTGTTAAGCCATTTAATAAAAATTTTTCTAAAGGTATGCCTCTAAACGGCAGGGATGCCTATTATCGCCCCTGCTTTTCACCGTTTACTCAGAAAAGAATTTTCAGAAATATACTTTCTGAAGAGTGAGAAGGAATAATTGTGAACGGTGAATTCATCAATAATTCGCAATTGGCGGACGACATAGTACTCCTCGCATCTACTCAAGAAGATCTGCAAACATTACTTACAGAGTGGATCTGAACAAACGAAAAACCAAAATACTCGTAATATGTAAAAAACATAATGTAACCATATATATATATATATATATATATATATATATATATATATATATATATATATATATATATAATATATATATATACTTCTAGCGGTTAATATG
Source organism: Diabrotica balteata (assembly GCA_918026665.1). Taxonomy (NCBI): domain Eukaryota; kingdom Metazoa; phylum Arthropoda; class Insecta; order Coleoptera; family Chrysomelidae; genus Diabrotica; species Diabrotica balteata. The sequence goes on from OU898277.1 coordinate 47,040,112, forward strand.
GGCTCCGTACTAAAACGGTATTATACTAACTCCAGGAGAATATACGCCGTGTATATTATTATCTGAGTAGCGCTTTATGTAGACTCCGACCAATACGTCGGATCAAGTGGACTCCGTAATAGGATTAAACATTTTTGGGATCCGTATATAACTTTTCCCGTACACTTCTTAACTCCTGCGATGTTGCCAATAATTGTATTAGTAGTAGATTTTTAAATTTTATAGGTGGTACATTTTGGAACCTATTGATATGAACATCGAGTAGCGTAATCGTCTAACAGTTTAAGAAACTCTTCTGTAAGATCTTTATAATTTTTCAATTACTGCAGTTTATGGCGTGTAATATTTATTTCATGAAGTAGTTAAAATTAGACTATAATAATTTATAAATTAATCTTTAATATTATAATATTTTGCTGTCTAATTTCAATATGTTGATTTTTAATTAACAAAATATTTGATGCATTAAAGTCGCGTAGCTATTTTCACCAAACATTCAATTTTAAAGCTATTAGTATAAAAGTCTAAAAAAAAAGTATAAAAATCTAAGGAATTTAATATGGATACACACGTCAGTGTGCTTTTCTCAAGTCTCAAGTTTCTCGAATCCATCAATCATTCATTGTATTTCTTATACTTTCATTTTAATCCTCTCCAATCAAGATTTTAAAGCAGGTTTGCTCCATTAGTCCATTTTTATTACTTTTTGTCACTATTTCTCCTTTTTCATTATCATCATCATTACGTGGCGCTACAACACTGGGTGGGTCTTCGCTAACTACAAATTTTCTCCAAGTTGATCAATTTTCCACGAATCTGTAATCAAATGAAATGGTAATATTTTGAGATATAATTGGATGTTTTCTCTCCATTGCTTACTGAGACGCCTAAGCGGCATTCTTTCTTCTGTGCTAACTTCCTTCCAGACCAGTTTTACAAGTTTGATATATTGGCGTCTATGCATGTGTCCGATCTACCTTAAGCGATTTATTTTTCTGAACAATATCGTTATAAAAGCTTTCTTTATTCAGTATGGGTTCTTATTCTATACGGATTTGTACCGATATGATAATGAGGTTAAAACATTTTTCTAATTATTTTTATTTCAAATATTCGTACTTCTTCCTTATTTTTTTTTAGTCAATGTCAATGATTCGCATCCATGTATTAAAATAGGTCTAAAATTTGAATTATGCTAAAAGTATTTAGTTATTGACATTATTATTAACAGTGATTATTTATCTAAGATATTTAAAGTGTTCCATATTTTTGCAATTGTAGTTGTTAACTTTAATATTTTATCTAGATTTATTAAATTGGTCTTTTCTGTTGATTCGCTTGTATTTGGTTTTTATTTCGTTGATTTTTCGTGCTCTCTGTACTTTATTGAAAATGTTTGCGGACGGGAGAGTTTCTTATGAGATCTATGTTATTAGCATATGCTAGGAGTGCTTTGTACCTTGGGCCTTTAATGAATTACATCTTAAATAGGCGATATTTCCATTTTAGTAAGCTGTTCATTAATTTTTTGACTATTTGAATCGACAATCTGTATTTTATTCGACTGTTATATCACAGAGTTTCTTGGCGCATATTTTCATTCTTGGTTTTTTGTTTCCCGTATCATTATTACAAAGATTTTTCTGGAGATCGACATAGGGAACCCGGTGATATGTACATGATGTTTTCATAACCAACATCGAAAATTTGTCTTACTGTAAAGTCATAATGATTTTACTAGGAAATATAGTGTTGTTTAATAACAATAAAGTTCAAGCAACAATTCCTATATGCAATACCTTGGTATGATATTTCTGCTCCCCGATACCAAGTAGCAGTCCCGAAAACATTAAAACTGCTACACTCATGTTTCCTATTATCCAAAAATTAGCCAGTCCAGGACTATACTGCCCTCATAAGTGAATAGAATATGTACGGAGGTTTTTGGCAATTTAATAGGATTTTGTGTGTTAGAATATTATTTCTCCGAGAAAGTAAAGAATATTGATTTGCTATCCGAATATAATCCATAAATTAAATATTAGAATGCTATAAAATAATGCTACTAGCAGCAAAAATGGTATAATAGTCACTAATGAGAAAATCAAATAAATGTTTTTTAACATACAAAAGAAAGGATGTAGAGTAAGGCATAACGTGACAATAAAGCTATATAATTTTGAAAGATTGCAGCGTTTTAGATATCGTAGATAACGTTGTCACATAAGAAATAAAAGGGAAAATTCAGGTAGCTAACTGATGTATATAGAACCCTTATAACACTTTTAAATCCAGAAGCCTAATATAAATCTCTAAAATCAGGATATATAAAACAGTGAACCAGTGCTAATGTGTGGATATGTAACGAGAACGTATAAATTAGATCAGGATTGCTAGAAAAGCCATCAGAGGTATTTCCCGACTTACAAAGGTCCGAGTACTAACCAATACCGAACGAAACTAATGCCAAGGTCAAACACATATATAAAGATAGCAACGAGGTACAAGAACCTAAATCTCAACTCCAAAGTTGCGCTGGCTTTATCCAAAGGCTCTCTCATTAACTGCATTCCCAAGTTAAATTGGTAGGATGCCCCGAGAGAAAAAATGCCCTTAGGATGTCCACGGATGAAGGGCGCAGATTTAGGAATAATGAGACTACTTACCGACTTACCGACTCATCATATTTATCAACACCTGCTATCCTACCTACAATCAATACATATCTGTTGAGGACTATCAAATCAATTACATGTAATCAAACGAACTAGGCTTAAAAAAAGTATCCTAGGAAAGGCACTTCGGCAATATTGACATATATTTTTAAAACGCCATTTATGTGGCTGAGTTTGCAATAGGAACGAGGAGACAAAAATAAAGAAATGGTAATAAAATCTTGTTGCGTTCCGACTATACGATGACGATGATCTCTATATAACATATAGGAAGAAATGGAGAATAATGTCTATGTTCAATTTAGAACTCGTTGGTTTTCTCCCTTTCGAATTGGGTATGTATATGTATTACCATAGAAAAAATTAAAAAAAAAACTATAATTATGAAACTCTATCTAAAATAGTAAAATCGATAAAAAAATTATATAAACAAAAAGATTATATAAATCCCTAATATTTAAACAGACTGCTTTACAAAAGGTGAACGAATAAGCATAAATAAATTGTCAACAAAATAAATCAGAAGAATATGACACAGTATATTGCTTAAAAAGAATTCTTATGTGACTATGCTAAAATATGATACGATCGGAAAAACGGCAATGACTTTTACAGCTGATTGCCACATAAATATTAATGTAACGCAAATATGATGATATTGCCTCGTACTGTTATATAGCAATTTGTTGTCACATTGCTGAAAGTTACTTGATGGAAATTCATTGTATCTAACAATAAAACAAGTATGCGTTTACACGTTATAGATTGTAACTGAATAAGTTGAGGAGGGGAAAACTGTTTGTTCCAAGTTGGTATTCAGAATTATGTCTGTATTTTGTAATTTGCCAATTTCCATAGGTTTAAATTTTCATGGATATCACTGGACTCGAGAGCAGTGTATGATTCCTTAGTTATGTTTTTAAAGGATAGTAAAATAACCATCTAAATAATTATGCATTAGTTAATAACGTAACCTTTGTTTCTAACCCAATTGTCAAATTCCTTTCTTACCGTGGCCTAGTGTTGTACGTCTTTTTAAAAAATGCCTTGATGGGCCCCTAGGCGAGAAGAGAGTGACCCTGTTTACCTGTCTTTTGTTTTGTATATTTATTAATATAAACTCAAACAACTATTTGTACCATGTTGAGTCTGGCTGAATGACTAAAAGTCTATGCCAAAAAAATTTCATAGAATCTAAAGATAGCTTAAGGCCTTTATTATAAATATACTTTTTAGTAATGAAAATAAGTAAATAGAACCTAGAATATCCATGTAAAAGAATGTAATCTTTGATCTCTGGGAAAAACTCATCTCCTGAACAATGGCGCCGATATATATGTAGTTAAAATTTTGTACACCTATTTTAACCTGTTTGTTTCCTTATTATCCATATATGAGTTGTGACCGATGTTACAAACTCATTTACTTTTTACAAAGAGTTTATATAAAGTAAATACTTTGTCATTTTTTATGGAGTTCAACGTAGAAGCCTTCACGAAAATTTAAGTACTAATAAGACCACCGCAATCGGGCGTACCTTGGGTAATGAATAATTAATTAATTGGTTAATTCTTCAATCACTCGTCCAATATGAGTTTTGTCAAATCGGTCCTTTTTAGGACCAACTATTCTATAGAGATCAAGTAAACTATATCTAGAGATAAAGACAATTTATAAGCCTGATGGAAGGTGTAATAAATAAAGCAAATACTATATTGAGTAATTATATAAGCAAAAAGTATATTAACTTTACATTAACATGAATAATATGATTGTCACTTAACTGGGTATTATACACACGCTCTACTTTACTTAATCTTATCAGACATAAACGCTTAACACAAATGTGACGTATTTCTAGTGCAGTAAGCACATAGAGGGCCAAACCTAGGGTATTTGGTATAAAACTGATCGCAGAAGATTACATAATAAGTGCCGGCAAAGAAGCAAAGAAAAACTTAAAATGAGAGAGGACTCAAACTAGTCACTGCGGGAACCATTTAACTATGTTGAGCTTGGATCCACTATCCACGTATAAAATAAACAATATTACGGCTCCCGATTGAGGATCTGAGCACAAAACTAATTATAAAATTTTGACCAAAAATACTACAATGGCTAATATCTAAAGTCTGTAGACAAGCAAAGCAAAGACAAAGTTATCACTATGCTTTAACCTGGCAAAAACTCCAACGACCACAAAAGCTATCGGCCAATATATCTATTTATTTTGTCAGCTATACAAAATAAATCTGCACATGATCCTTAATATAAACCGATAATAGAAGAAGAACTCAAATTAAAAGACAAAAGTGGCTATATATGACAGGGAAGATCGTGTACATCACAAATACTAAATCTTGCCCAACACAGCGAAGACGGGTATGAAAAATATCAGGTATGAGGAGTCGTATTTGTCAATCTCAATGCCGCTTACGACACCTTAAATTAGAGGGCATTTTTTCAAAATCTATGTGATATCCCCTTAGGTAATAAACTCACTTGTATTATCCGTGTATGCCTACAAAACATAAGATTTTTCGTATCACTCAAAGGTAAGAATAGCAGATGGAGAACGTAGAAGAACGGTCTTCTTTGGGGTACCGTAATCGCACCTACGCTGTATAACATTTACACAACCCATACCGGTAAATAGTAGGACTTTTATTATGTAGACGATACATCTATTGTTGCATAACCAAAAACTTATGTTGCTAAAGTAGAGAAAAATCTAAATAATACCTTAAACAAATTAAAAATATAATCTGAATCAATTTTAAGCCACACCCCGGAAAAAGTTAGGTATGCTCCTTCAATGTTCCTAACAAAGACGCTTTCACAAATCTGAACATATACCTGAACCAATAGTGTCAAGAAATCCTTAAACTCTGCACTTGCTATAAATACCTTGAAGATAGTTTCTATCACACTTTATTATTCACAGAACTTTGTTTAAAACTAAATGAAAACCTAATACTACTATAAAAATGAAATTAGAACCAAAAAAATAATATTCTCCGCAAACTTGTCAGCTAAAAATAGGGAGCAAATTCTTCCACCCTTAAAACGTAGACTTGAACTCTATGCTTCTGCCGAATATACCTTGCTAGTAGGGGTGACATCAACACATACTTAATACGTAGATTTAGCTATAAATTAGTCAGTCAAATTCAGAGTACCTATATTAAGACTCACATCCATACATAAGCTCTACAATATCGTAGCTATCAATCCACCTAATATCAGAAGATAAGTAGCTAGAGAACGAAAGAAACAAAGTTTAGATTCGTAACATCAACTCCACGCATACCAGCCCATTTTATGACTAGAATCGAAGAAAAAACTGGCCAGATCAACACATCTGCAGGATATACAAAAAAAAGTTAGCTACTCCTCGACATCTGAACCATCGAAAGAAACTTCCTGATGGTAGTTATCTTCCTTAAATCTGCCAGGAGGACTCCGGTTAACCTATGTGAATGTGGGGTGGTACAAGATTCATCACACTTTTTTAGTTGACTTTATCATCCAAATCGGTCTTTTCTGAAGGAAAAGGTTAATTTATTTGAACTAAACATGTAAAGTACAGTCAGTAAGCTATTACTTATAAAGTAAAGATCATTGCAAATTTGACACTACCTCCACTTATATTGATTACATATTACCCCTAAATACTAGATAAAATATTCAGAAATATGTAATGATCGTGAAGTGATATAATTCTTGTTAGATAAATTAAGCATTCTTCCCTTTTTAGTGCAACACAATTTTACACATTTTTACACAAAAATATCTATTTTAGCACTATATTTCGAGATAACCGTCTATCCAGAATTATATGTAATACACAGATACAACTAGAAATAAAATAATAAAAAAGCCGTATACAAGATATCATAAAACAAGAGATGAAATAAAAGAAGTTTTTATTAAGAGGGTTCTTAAATAAAACGTATAAAGACATACTCACGTTAACAAAATACATTAGGAAATTTCCGCATATGAAACAAAATCCAATTTGGTAATGAAATCCTTTTGTATCTATAAAGCTATTTTTAGAGAAGCACGTACCTACCAAAAACAGGTAGTTATTAGTATACATATCTGTTACACACTGTAATGCGTATGAATGATAACAAAAATAAGAAGTCCATATAAACATACTTTATTGAAAGAGGTAAAAGTACACTGCTAAGAAAGTACATTGTATTTCTTATACTTTCATTTTAATCCTCTCCAATCAAGATTTTAAAGCAGCTTCACTCCATTAGTCCATGTTTGTTGCTTTTTGTCACTGTTTCTCCTTTGTCTTTATCATTATCATAACGTAGCGCTACAACACTGGGTGGGTCTTCGCTAACTACAAATTTTCTCCAAGTTGATCGATTTTCCACGAATCTGTAATCAACTGAAATGTTATTTTTTTTTAGATATGGCATTTTCTGTGCTAACTTCCTTCCATACCAGTTTTATAAGTTTGACATCTTGGCGTCTATGCATGTGTCCGATCTACCTTAAGGGATTTATTTTCCGAAACAATATCGTTATAAGAGCTTTCTTTATTTAGTATGTGTTCTTATTCTATGCAGATTTGTAGCGATATGATAATGAGGTTAAAAAATGTTTATTATTTTTCTTTCAAATATTCGTAATTCTTCCTTACTTGTTTTACTCATTGTCCATGATTCGCATCCATGTATTAAAATAGGTCTAAAGTTTGAATTATTCTCTGTATTTTTTAGTGGCATTATTATTAACCGTGATAATTTATCTTATAAGATATTTAAAGTGTTCCATATTTTGGAAATTGTGATTGTTAACTTTAATATTTTATCTAGATTTCTGAATTGGTCTCTTTTGTTGATTCGCTTGTATCTGGTTTTCATTTCGTTGATTTTAAGTGAAAAACTTTTCGTGCTCTCTTCACTTTATTGAAGATGTTTGCGGACGAGAGAGTTTCTTATGAGATCTTTATCATTAGCAGGAGTGCTTTGTACCTTGGGCCGGTAATGGATTACGTCTTAAATAGGCGATATTTCTATTTCAGTAGGCTGTTTATTAATTTTTTGACTATTTGAAACGGTCCTGCAAGTGACAACAGGAGGTTCATTTAATTTCGCTTCGTAATAAACTTAAAATTATTCGGGAATTACAAGTTAGAAAATTCAACCGAGTTCAAAAATAAGTATCAAAAGTTAAGTGCATACAGGTGATAGTAATTAATAAAGAAAATACCATCAGACAAGTAAGATAGAAATATTTTAATAATTTTAACAAGTCTTAAGTAAATGAATAATTGAGTGAAAGATTAAAAAAGTGGTTTTGGCGAATGTTCGAAGGGTCGACCTGCTTAGACAGGCCATTCACGTTCCGACTTTTGGTCCCACTTAGTAGGACTACTAGTTGGATGTTAGTCTCCACTCACGCTCCGACTTTCTATCCAACTAGCGGTGCAACTTCAGTCCTAGGTTGTTTTCACGATGGTGTACATGGCTTAACCAAAAAATGTATCAAAAAATGTATCGAATAAACACTACGCAAAATATAATAATATGATATGTATGTTTAAAAATTAGGTTTCGTTTCTCTAGTTATTTGTCTAGGGCTGAACTAATTAATTTTTTCAACTTTTGATTTTTATGAATTTTTAAGATGTAGGAAAAAATTATAGGTTTTAAAGATTTGTATAGGTATCAAATCTATATTTTATTTGTTTTAAACTGGACCTGGGATTTATTTTGTTGTGTGTGTGTGTCGTATATTTTTAATAGGAATTATTTTTCGTGCAATTGAAAGTTATTTTCTATTATTTTTTTGCGAACTAGGGATCTTTTGCTACAACTATGATTTAATTGTCATTGTTTGTTGATAATTCTTCCGTAGCCAATCCGGAGTATCGGAAATTTACCTGTATAGGAATGTCCGAAATAGATCTACAGAAAGGAAAATGATTTGCCCGAACAAAAAGGTAATTTTCGTGCAATTGAAAGTTTATTTTCTATTAAATATTCGCGAACTAGAGATCTTTGCGTAAAGTATTTCACAAAAATCTCATACGTAACAGGTACCGAAAGTCAACTGACTGAGGGAATTTTCGATCCAACCTGTGATCCGACTTCCAACTTCACCATTCACGCTCCAACTTCGTCGCCAGTCGGATCTTCAAGTCGTCCCACTAGTCGTACCACTAGTTGTCCAACTAATCCAACTAGCCCACTCACGGTCCGATTTCAGATCCAACTGCAAAAGTTGGACCACTAGTCGTACCACAAGTCGGAACGTGAATGGCCTGCATTAGGCATTCCTACGCGTTTTTTGTTTTTTTTTTGGCAGATAAGAAAGTAATTAGTGCTGACAAAAAATTAATGATCAAAATAAAAGCCACATAATTTTATTACAAAAATCCAGATCTGGCCTTAAAATAGATTTGATTAAAGTTGGGATTAGAATTAAATTAAATTAAAATAATAAATTAAAAGTAAATGTAATACAATAACTAAATCGAATGAACAGCAAAAGAAATAAGCCAGAACACGATAACTCATTCGACGAGGAGGAAGCCTTCAAAAGAAGCAAAGCCACGTTAAGAACATCTCCAAAGGATAACATAAAAAATCGCGAAATGGAAGAACTAAAGAAACTACTAGAAGAAATAAATAAGGAGATTAAAACGGAAATAAAAGAGCTGAAAACAGAAATGAAGGAAGAAAATAAGGAGATGAGAAGATATATAAATGAAGTTAAAGAAGAGATAAAACAAAATAACGAAGAAATAAAAAGCCTAAAACTGGAAATAGAAAGGGTGAAGGAAGAATGGACAAAAAAAGAAGAACTGAAAAGAGAAAACGAACTAAGCAAAACCGATAACAAAAAGATAACGGAAGAATTAAATGATCTAAAACGCTCATTAGAAAGGTTAGACAAAGAAAAAAGAATATAATCATCAGTGGATCAAAAATAGACTCTGAAGACCCAAAAACATTGAAAGAGGGAATGACTACTATATTAGAAAATCATCTTGGAGTCAAAACCAATATTAAAAGAGCACAAAAAATAGGAACAAAAACATGCTTAATAGAAGAAAAAACAACAATCTTAAGAAACAAATACAAACTTAAGAATGTGAAGATCGAAAAAATATGGATTACAGAGGATCTCACAAAAGGAGAGAGAAAGAGAAAATGAAAGCTTTAAGAGATAAAGCAAGAGAAATGAGGAAAATGGAAAAATGGTCAAAATAGGATACAATAAAATCACAGTGGACGGCAAGGAATGGAGATGGTGCTATAAAGAAGAAAAGGTGTTGGAAATAGCGTGTTCAAAAAACTACCAGAGCAACATAAAAAGAACCAAGGAGAGGCCAAGCAACGAGTAGAGAAAGAAGAATTACTAAATAAACCGGACAATGATGACAAATGTTTAGTTTTAAGTAGTAATAGGAATAGGATTAGAAATAATAAAAATAGATTATAAATCAATTTTATGCCAAACCCCGGAAATGTCCCTAATAGAGACGCTTTCACAAATCTGAAGATATACCTGAACCAATAGTGTCATGAAATCCTTAAACTCTGGACTTGCTATAAATACCTTGAAGATAGTTTCTATCACAGAACTTTGTTTAAAACCAAATGGCAACCTAGAACCAGAAAATAATATTCTCCGCAAACTTGTCAGCTCAAAATAGGAAGCACATTCTTCCACCCTTAAAACGTAGACTTAAACTCTATGCTTATGCTGCCGAATATACCTTGCTAGTATGGGTGAGAAAAACACATACTTAACACGTAAGTATATTTAGCTATAAATTAGTCAGTCATCAGATCATCACATCTGCAAGATATACAAAAAAAATATAAGCTGCTCCTCGCCATCTGAACCCTCGAAAGGAACTTCCTTATGGTTGTTATCTTCCTTAAATTTGCCTGGAGGACTCTTGCCTGCAAACACCGGTTAACCTGTGTGAATGTGGGGTGGTATAAAATTCATCACACTTTCTTAGTTGACTTTTCCATTCAAATCGCTCTTTTCTGAAGAGACAAGGTTTATTTATTTGAACTAAACATTAAGCAATCCATCTCGTTCTTTACCCATCTATTTACCTAAAACCTATCTCACCCACACCCCGAGTGTTGGATGAGTCCTCTTAACCGTGTTTGAGTGGAAGAGGCCCATTTTACGCGGGGGGTGTGTGTGGCATATACATGCCGCGCACCCTACACACAAACTGCGTAGCTTGCGCCTTTCCCCATTCACACACTCCTAAGTTTCCTCACTCGCCAACCCGCCTGACAAGCGTGGCGTTTAAATGTCAAAAAACCCTCTTCAACAAACATGTCGAATCACAAAACAAACGGAAAATTACCCCAGGTGAGTAGAGATAACATCTCGAAGTCCCACACCGACAAACCGGTCTGCCTCAAGGATTCTGGGGGAGGCAAACATTCGACTAAACTAAACATAGGAACATATAACATCAGATCCATGAATGATGATACTAAACTTCACGAATTAGAAGAAGAACTAAATAATGTACAATGGGATGTCATTGGTCTGTCAGAGATAAGAAGAAAAGGTGAACAAAAAATACTATTAAACTCAAAAAACATGCTGTACTATAAAGGCAATGAAGATAACTCTAACAACGGAGTTGGTTTCATAATAAACAAGAAAGTCGTCAGATACATACAATCCACCAAGGGTATATCAGACAGAGTAGCCTACATTATGCTTAAATTAAAAAGAACGTCTTTAAAAATTATACAGGTATACGCGCCAACAAGTTCATATACAGATGAAGATATTGAAAACTTCTACGAAGAACTAACACGCACTATGGAAGAAAAGAAAACTAAATTGACGCTAATAATTGGAGACTTCAATGCCAAATTAGGGGGAAGAATAGATGGAGAAGAACATAGAATTGGAAAGTATGGATATGGCGAAAGAAATAATAGAGGACACACATTAATGGACTACTTGGAGGAGAGACAACTTTTTGCTATGAACTCGTTTTTTAACAAAAAAACCACAAAGAAAATGGACATGGATAAGTCCCAACGGTAATACAAAAAACGAAATAGATTACATCCTTACAACAGAAAAAACCATCATCAAAGATGTTACAGTACTGAACCGCTTCTCAACCGGTAGCGATCATAGACTTGTCAGAGCCAAACTCAGGATTAATAGCCAATTCGAAACAAAAAAGAAAATAGAAAATGTATCGAAACTAGATATGGAAAAACTTAAGCAATCAAAAGACGAATATAAACAAAAAATAAAAGAAGGTATACCGGTCACTAGAGATTTGGAAAACAAAAATATCGATGAAATAAATCAGCTATTAACCGATACATTAGCAAAGGCGGGAAAAGAGATAGCACAAACAAGAATAAAAAAGGAAAACTATGTATCCCAGGAAACAAAAAATCTTATGAGTAAAAGAAAAACATTACTGGAACAAGATAAGAGAAACACAGTAGATTACAAAGAGGTAAATAAAGCTATCAGAAGGAATATCAAGGATTATAAAAGGAGAGTACAGGAAGAAAAAATAGAAAAATCAATTGAACAAAATAAAAACATGAAGTGCTTAAAACCACAGCTTGGAACCATACAAATTAATAGTATAAAGAACAAAGAAGGTACAGAGACCAATAATGTAGAAGAAATTATACAGATAACACAAGAATATTACAAAAACCTCTACAATACAAAAAAGAAACCAACCCAAGAAATCCTTAAGCAACTACAAATAAAAATAAAAAATGTTAATTCCGACTTACAACCAGAGATCAGTAAGAACGAGATAAGAAGAGCACTTAAAGAAATGAAGAACAATAAATTGCCAGGAAAAGACGGGGTGACTGTAGAAATGCTAAAACATGGTGGGAAAACAACTAGAGAAGTTTTGTACATACTTATGAATAAAATTTTATTGACAAAACAAATACCCAACAGTTGGAACGAAGCAATAACACTGTTACTATTTAAGAAAGGAGATAAAAAGGATCTAAAGAATTACAGACCCATAACTTTATTAAATATGATGTACAAACTATTAACTAAAATATTAACAAATAGATAAACAACTAAATTAGATGGATACCAGGCAAGAGAACAAGCCGGATTTAGAAAGAGCTTCAGTACAAGTGACCACCTTTTAACGATGAAGATTTTAATCGAAAAAACTAACGAATATCATATCCCGCTATACATGGCATTTATTGACTTTGAGAAGGTATTTAATAGTGTGGTACACTGGGCAGTACAGAATTCCCTACAAAACAGCAGAATAGACTACCGATATACCGACTTAATTACAAATATATACAACAAGGCAACAACAACTATTAAGCTAATGAAACAAACGGAGCCTATTAAAATAAACCGAGGAGTAAGACAAGGAGATACCATATCGCCCAAGTTATTTAACCAAGCGCTAGAAGATGTTTTTAAACGACTACACTGGGATGACTTGGAATTAATATAAACGGGCAAAATCTGAATCATTTACGATATGCTGATTATATTGTATTAATAACAGAAAAAAGTGAAGAATTACACAGAATGATGGAAGAACTAGATAGAGAATCGACAAAAATTGGACTCAAGATGAATTATAGTAAAACAAAAACCATGACTAATCAACCAGAAGAACTTATGATTACAGTGGCCAAACAAAAATAGAACAAGTAAAAGAGTATATATATATATCTAGGCCAAATCACTAAATTAAATAAAGAAAATCACACCGAAGAAATAAAGAGAAGAATAAGATTGGCCTGGGCATCATTCGGAAAACTGTGTTATATTCTAAAGAATTCAAAATACCCCCAATACTTAAAAACGAGAGTCTTCAATCAATGTATACTCCCTGTCCTCACATATGACTCTCAGACATGGACGTTTACAAAGGAAAATATGGAAAAAATAGCAAAGACAGAAAGATCCATGGAAAGACAAATGCTGAACATTAAACTATCAGACAAAATAAGAAACGAATGGATCCGTAATAAAACAAAAGTGAAAGATGTCTCAACCCAAGTAGCAAAGCTTAAATGGAAGTTCGCCGGACACACCCTAAGGCAGAAAGATGAAAGATGGACTAAAACAATAATTATACATTGGAGACCATGGAATCACAAACGTAAAAGGGGAAGGCCACAAATGCGATGGTCAGATGACCTGAAGAAACACGCAGGGTAAAAATGGATGCAAATTGCCCAAGATAGAGAGGCATGGAAGAAGGAGGAGGAGGCCTATATCCAAGGATGGATTTTAAGGGCTGTATAGATAGAAACATGTTAAGTATAGCCAGTAAGCTTTTACTTATACAGATCGTTGCAAATTTGAAACTAACTCCACTTATATTGATAACATATTACCCCTAAATAGAAAATAAAACATTCAGAAGTATGTAATATTGGAGAAGTGGTATAATACTTGTTAGATAAATTCTTTCTTTTTTGTGCACTACTACCCATTTTTACACAAAAATATCTATTTTAGCACTTAAATATTTATTTTGAGATAACCTTTTATCCAAACTTATATGTAGTACATAGATAAAACCAGAAATAAAATAATAAAAAAGCTGTATACAAGATATCATAAAACAATGGATGAAATAAAAGAAGTTCTTATTAATCGAATTCTTAAATAAAACTTATGAAGACATATTCACGTTAACAAAATACATTAGGAAATTTCCGCATATGAAACAAAATCCAATTTGGTAATGAAATCCTTTTGTATCTATAAAGCTATTTTTAGAGAACTCGTACCTACCAAAAACAGGTAGTTAATAGTATACATTGTTACACACTGTAATGCGTATGAATGATAACAAAACTAAGGAGTCCATATAAACCGTCCAGACTTTACGCGAGAATTATACATCTTATAGCAGAGTTGCCAAACTATCAGAGCTTACTTAAACCGATATACATATGGTTCCAATATACAGTGAAAAAGATCTGAACGACCCCTATAATATATACACGTGAACTAAGCGATATACATTTATGATACAGGGATAATTATGGGCTCCAAAATTTTTTTAAAAATTATGAAACTATACATGTTGACGAATCGACAGAGCCAATATTATGGAATGGTCAAGTGAGCTCCGTATATCGGTGTCCACTTGACCACGGAGCTCACCTGAACCTGAATTTTAACATGGGCGGAGTCCACTTTATGCCGTAAATATATATATATATATATATAGGTATATATATATATAAATATATATATATATATATATATATATATGTATATATATATATATATATATACATATATATATATATAAGTATATATATATATATATATAAGTAATTATTACTAAAATTGAGAAAATTGATCAAATTGTTTACCTTGGAGATTCGTTAAACTGTAACACGTAGAGCTACAATGAAATTAGATAGTAAATTGAGCAGGCCAGAACTGCTTTTAAAAGGATGTATATATATATATATATATATATATATATATATATATATATATATATATATATATATATATATATATATCCCGTTTATAGCGTAATCCGCCTTTGGGTTCCCGTTCGCCAAGCCTGTCTATTCTGCCAGTCTTCTTCAAATAGATTTCTTGCTGACATGGCTTTTGAAATTCCTTGCATCCATGTTGTTGGTGGTCGTCCTCGTTTTCTTTTCTCTGGTGGTACCCATTCTAATATTTTTTTTGGTAGTCTTTCTTCCCCCATACGTCTAACATGTCCGTACCATGTCAGTTGTTGTTTTTCGATGTCTTCTATAATTGATCTTTGTACATTCATTTGATTTCTTATGTCCTCATTTCTCACATGTTCTAATCGAGACTTTCCCGCTGCTCTCCTCCAAAAATCCATTTCAACTGCCAAGAGGTTACCTTTAAGTTTTTGTGATAACTGGCATACTTCTGAGCCATACACGATTACTGGTTTCAATATTGTGTGATATATTCTTTTTTTCGTTTCCGGTCTTATATTTTTCTGCCATAGTACTGAATTCAATGCACCTATAACTCGTTTCCCTTTGGTTATTCTGTCTTTTATGGCTTCATCAGTTCTTGCTGTCTTTGTTAGTTTTACCCCCAAATATATACATTGATCGCATTTCTTAATTTTCCCGTCTTCTAAGTCGAGGTCATCTGCAGTATTTTCTCCTCCTATGCAAAGATATTGCGTTTTTTTGTAAATTTACTTCGAGGCCCCATTTTTTGTACTCTTCCATTAGTTTTCTAGCCATATACTCTAGGTCTACCTTGTCTTGGGCAATAACTACCTGGTCATCTGCATAATGCAGCGTGTATAACGTTTCATCCCCAATAGACAGCCCCATCCCTTTACACTTCTTTTTCCATTGCCTGAGTGCTTCGTCGATATATATATTAAATAGTATGGGAGATAAACAACAACCTTGCTTCAGTCCTTTTGTTACCTGAAAACCATTAGTAACCTTATTTCCTATTTTAACTTTTGATATTGTGTTGTTATATAGATCTTTAATAGCGTCGATTAGTGAAACGCTGATACTGGTTTTCTCCAATACTTCCCACAATTTCGCAACAGGCACGGTGTCATATGCTTTTGTTAAATCGACTAAAAGTAAATGCACTTCTCGAGATCTCAGTGTTCTTTTCTCGAGTATTTGGGATAAGCAAAAAATACTATCTATTGTGGATCGTCCCGCTCTGAATCCGTTTTGTTCTTCTGATTCAAAAGGACGGTATTCTTCGCATATGCGTTCTTTTATAATTCTCCCATATAATCTGCTAAGCGTACTCGTAACAGTTATACCCCGATAGTTATTGCAATCTTCCTTATTTCCTTTTTATGGATAGATGTAATCCATCCTTCTTTCCAACTTTGTGGCACTGGTTCTCCGTGCAAGTGCCTATTGAAAACTTCTGTTAGTATCTCGAATAGTTTGTTGGTTCCATTTTTTATTAACTTTGCATATATCCCCTCTGGGCCCGGAGCACGTCCATTTTTCAACAATGATATAGCTTTTTTAGTTTCTTCGATGTTAATTGTTGGAGGCTCTCCTTGAATCAGGATTTCATGTTGTTCTATGTTTTTGAATTCCGGTCTTTCTTCTACTAACAGTGTTTTATAGTGTTTTTCCCATTTTTCGGGCTCTATGGAGTGTATGGCTATTTGTTCTGTTCTGTTGGATCTGATGTTTTTTTTTAAATCTCCAGGATTCTCTTGATTTGCGGCCGCCAATATACGTATCTAATTCCTGACATTTTCTCTCCCAGCTTTGATTTTTTGACTCTATTATCGTGGATTTAAATTTATTTACCATTTCTCTATATTCTCTTTTGTGTTCTTGATCCTTTGTTCCCAGCCATCTGTGATATAATTTTTGCTTTTGATCTTTCATTTCCTGTAGTTCATTATTCCACCAATTATTTGTCTTTCTGAGTTTGTTTACTCTTATTCCTAATGCTTCTTTGGCCGCTTGATGTATTCCTTTTCTTATTATGCTATGTAACTCTTCTGTTGTTTTATGTTTAAATTCCTGTGGTAGTTGTTGCTCCAATCTTTTTTTATACAATTCTCTAGTACTATCGTTGTCTAAACTTGTTAGATTATACTGCAGTTGTTCACCTTCTGCTGAGTGATTTTCATTTAGATTTTTGTTTTGTTGGTGTTTACCGTTTCCGCTTAGCGGTAGTATCATTTTAGCTTTTACTAGATGGTGGTCAGTTCCACATTCGGCTCCTCGAAATACTCTTACGTCATGCACTTTTATTTTAGATTTTTGTTTCATTATTAGGTAATCAATTACTGATCTTAAGTTTCTTGTAGGCTGAGTCCATGTATATGTATGTATTTCCTTATGTTTGATTCCTTTATGTTGTCCTTATGTTTGAAATACCCTTATAAAAGGATGTTCCAGGTATTATGTAATTGAGATCTAAAATTGGCATTGTGGACCCGCCTACTTTGCAGCTACGTGCTCTCAGTCTTACTTTATGGTGTCGAATCTTATACTGTGAATAAAAGTGAACTAAATCGTCTTGAAGTTTTAAGATCTAAATCGTCTTGAAGAAAATAAAGTTAGAGTACTTCGGACATGTTATGCAAGTGAAAATAGCAGTCAAACGCAGTCCAGGACGAAGAAAGACTTCATAGTTGAAGAACTTGCGAGATTGGTATGGTATTGATACAAGCATACTATTTCGGGTGGCAGTGAATAAAATTAAGGTAGCTATGATGGTAACTAACGTTCAGAAATGACATGGTACATGAAGAAGAAGACGAACAAGAAACTAAACGCCAAAACACTGTAATAAATATTTCACGATAAGTTTAATGATCCATATATTAAAACTGTTTATAAAAAACTATGTCACAGACTATATGCCAAAATCCAAGAATACATCGGAGACACTGACATCTTACAGGTATATATGCACCCACAAAAGTGACCATAAAGAAGAGAATATACATAATTTTTACATTTGAGTAACCATCCTCATTAAAAAGTCCCTAAAAAATAACTATTTATAATAATGGGTGCTTTCAAATACAAATGTGGCAAGAAAAAGATCAGGAAACCATATTGACCCCATGAACTTGGAAAAATAAATGCGAGCGGCGAAAAACTGTGTAACTTCGCAGGAGAAAACGATTTGACTGCAATATATAAAACTTTTTTAACTACCTTCAAGCAAAATATATATCTGGAAATCACACAAAAGACGCAAAAGCTGGAACTGTCATACGAAATCAAATTGAATATATAATCAATTTGATTAGCCAAAACGTATTCAAAACTTATAAATTCTGATCACAATTTATTGGTAGTAAATTTTAGAGTACAGTGAAATAAACTAAAAACAAAACTAAATTAAACTACTTAATTAAAAAAAATCAATGCTCTAAAAGTCAGAATAAAAAAAAATATAGACATTAAGTAAAGACAAGAAGATATCCTGGATGATTGATGAGATCCTGTAATTAATGGAGAAAGATGAAAAAGCAAAATATATAATGATATGCACATATAGGTCAATCAATAACTAAATTAGAAGAAAAATCAAAGAAGAAAATAACAAAAGCTCAAAGATAAATGCTGAGATATCAAAATATCACAAAAAAACACGACACATTTCTTCATCATGTAATTGAGGTTTTCTTGGTCTTGTGCAATCACTACTTGTACGTCTGCAAAGCTTAACGTGTATAGGTATTCGCTTTGTACTGGTAATCCCATGCCTTGGCATTTTATTTTCCATGTAGTCAAGGTTTTCTCTAAGTACATTTTGAATAGGGTTGAAGGTGTGGAACCACCCTACAGAAGCCCTTTTGTTGTGGTGAAGTCTCCTATAATTCTTGTTCCAATTTTATTGGACACTTTATTTTTTTATACAGAGCTTTTGTAACTTGTATGTGTCTCGTCTGTATGTCTAATTTGTACATTGCCTCCCATAGTTCTAACCTTGGTACATAGTTAGAAGCCTTTCTCAGGTATACAAATGCCAAATGTATATCTCTATTTTTTGCTTTTTTTTTTCCAATAGTCATTCCAGTGTGTATATGTGGTCTAGGCTTTTTATCGTTTGATCTATCTTTTCTCGTAGTATCTTCCCATATTATTATAATCTTCCTATTGACGATATAACGCTTATTCCTCTGTAGTCTTCACATCGTTTTCTATCTCCTTTCTTAAATATAGATGTCATATATGCCTCCGTCCATTCTTTTGGGAGCTGTTCTCCATTTATGGTTTTCTGAAATATTCGTTTCAGCCTTTTCCAATGGATTGTGGTCTTTGTTCTGTTAACAGTTCATTAGAATAGTCCTTGGAAAATTGGAAAAAAATTTCTAAAAATAAAAAACTTTCTCTGCTTCTGGTACCAATACTTTTGTGCGGCATTAGGTCGCAGGTCAATATTTGGTAAGTTTATCATACCTGTGACTTACTTGAACCGATAAGAATTGACGGCATAGTTTCTAAAGTTGTTATTACGTTTTGTAGTATAGTTTTATAAGTGATTTATACTGGGTAAAATAACCCATTAAAAATCTTCCATGGTCTTGTAGTATATATATTGTCATACGCCTTATGTATATTATATGTTTCTACAAATACCATTTGCAGAAACCATTTTTCTCCGACTAAATTCGAAAAAATGAAGAAATTACAAGAACGTATACATATTTATATCCCGTTTTATAACATATCTAATAGGAGATTTCTACATCTAAAACCGTACCTGTTGTAGGTACCTTTATCAAAGATGCTGATCAATCTTTTGCGAGGCTGTCGAATAAAATTTAACCCTATTCCTGTATATAGTGACGTCTTGAGATCGATTGAATGGACGCCGCCGTCACTATTCGTTTTGTCTTGCCTCTTAGCTCGGATCTGCACGTGAAAAACAGACATCCGGTGAAGACAGAGTGTGACCCGTTAAGGGTAATCCGTGAATAAATTAGCAGGACTTTATTGCTTTTCCGATTGATTGACAATTGATGAATTGATGAGTACTTGCTGTAAGGTGTCCTGCATAAAAAGCTCCTGTCTGAGCAGAGAGACTCGTCAGTGAGAAGATCTCTTTGAACTGATCTAGTGATCTAGTAAGTGTATTAAGTCAAATTTGTACAAACATAATTTGTATAATCCTTGTTTTTATAGTAAGAAAATTAACAATAACAACTATTAAGGAAGCAATTTAGAAAGATATGGAAAAATATTATAACTATTTTTTATTGCAATGAAAAATGGCAAACATTAAAAGAATGGAATAATTATAAGATAAAAATAGTACGAATGAAGAATAGTAGACAAATATTTAATTGGGTGCAAAATAGTAACAAGAAAACTAAAGTGCTAACGAGTTCAAATTACACGAAGTGCTCTCTCAATAAATATACTAGTGAGTCAAAAACATATTAAAAAAAATGAATAGGGGTCAATGGTTCTAACACTATACTATCGATAGCTAGCCGAAAATAGTCCCACGAGATTTTAAGCACGGCTACGAGAAATAGATTTTTTTGTTTAAGAATACTTGAAAAAACTTCTCAATTCGACCATCTTCTTCTTTAAGTTCCATCTTCTATCGAAGGTTGGAAATCATCATGGCTATGCGGACTCTGTTGACTGCCGCTCTAAAAAGTTCTGCACTACTGCATTCAAACCATTCCCTTAAGTTATTAAGCCAGGATATTCTTCGTCTTCCCACATTTCGCTTTCCTCTGATTTTGCCCTGCATAATAAGTTGTAATAATGCGTATTTTTGCCCTCTCGAATAACTTGACCATAATATTTATTATCTGCGTATACGCAACAGCTTAGAACTGCAAACGTTTCTTAACCTTTTCAGTCACAGCGTCCGCTTACGAGGACACAAACATGTTAAGCATCCTATTTTCGAATAGTGGCATTTCTTCTCTTCTTTGAGTGCCATATCAGAATTATCCGACGTTGGTGATCACCATTGCGAAGGATTCTCGATCTTTTGCAATATGGAATATTTGTCCTGTATTTGATATCCAAGTCCATTCACGAATGTTCCTCAACCAAGAAACCCGTTTTCTTCCTACACCTCTACGGCCCTCTATTTTGCCTTGCAGTTGTAATATTTTATACCGACTTCCCGTTACTATATTTCCCAGATAAGACTTTTTTGATGTTTAATAGTCTTTAGCAGTTCTCTATCTTTATTGACTCTCCTTAGTACTTCTTCATTAGTTTTCCTTGCTGTCCAAGGTATCTTTAGCATTCATCTAAGAACCCACATTTCCAATACTTCAATTTTGTTCATGATCGATACTTTTAGCGTCCACACTTCTGCACTATACAAAAGTATGGACCAAACATAGCACTTAACCATTCTTTGTCTTAGTTCTAAACTGAGATGATTATTGCAAAGAAATGACTTTATTTTCATAAAAGTAGTTTTAGTCATTGCTATTTTACGTTTTGCTAATAATGCTAGTGAGCCTTAATTGCTTCAGTTTCGTGTAAACTGTCTAATTTTCAAATACGGGCCAATTTGTAATTGATTTACACGTAGAATTAAAAGCTAAATATATAATTATACAATTGGTTTGATTGTAAGATTGTAAGCAGGAGCTTAATATATGCTTTTATAATTTATGCTTGAAACTTTGTATACTTTTTAAACATCGACGTCGTTCAGAAAAGCCAAACGTACTTCATGGCACCAATTGTGACACAACTAAAAATATTTGTTTTGCTGAACAAAGCGGTGTAGTCTATGGCTTTATAATTTACCACGAAGAAACTGCCAAAATAAATGAGGAATATAGTAAGTTTGGTGCAGGAGCTGCAAAAGTAATGTAGCTAGCTGAGAGAATCACAAAAAAAACATGGACTATCTTCCAGTTTCCAATTCAAAGAATATTTTTGCTGTGGGGACTATAAGAGTTAATAGATTTGCTAAACCTCTACTGAAAACCGACAAAGACATGAAAAAAAAAAGCAAATACGTACTTGTGATACAATTGTTAAGTAAAGACTGGACATCGTAAAATTGTTTGACAGCAAACCAGTGATTGTTGCATATAACTTTCCTGATGTAGAACAACTGGGCAATGGCCAAAGATAGAACAAAAAAAGAGTAAACAATAATGTTAGGTTATATAACCAAAGCATGGGAGGAGTTGATAAGCTTGATTTTTGTAAAATATATAAAGATATAATGGATGAAAACCAACATATTATAAATACTAAGAAATGGATGGCGGAGGTATGCAAAGTCTAGGAACAGATGATCCCTATAATGCAAATCACGACGAGTTCACTATAGAGAGAGAACCAAACATTCTAAAGTCAGAGGTAAAAAAAGCAATCAAAAAGTTAAAAAATAGAAAATCTCCTGGCGCAGACAAGATCACCGCAGAAGTTTTAAAAGAGACTGGAGATGTTGGAGTAAATGTTATGCATATGATCTGCAAAAAGATTTGAGAAACCGGGAAGTGGCCAAACGACTGGATAACATCTACTTTTGTCCCTATATTTAAAAAAGGAACTCAGCTAGATTGCAGCAACTACAGAACGGTAACCCTAATATCCCATGCGAGCAAGGTTCTACTTGTTCTATCATGTATGTAATACATGATAGATTTAAAGCTTTTCTATTGCCTCAGATATCAGAAGAATAAGCGGGATTTGTCCCAGGAAAAGGCACAAGAGGACACATCCTTAATGTCAGACAGATAATCGAAAAAAATCGTAAATTCAATACTTCTATGCTTATGAGCTTTGTGGAATATACAAAGGCCTTCGATAAAGTCAAATGGCAGCAGCTATGGTTTATACTAGTGGAAATGGGAACACCTCACCACTTAATCTAACTAATTAGAAGTCTATATGAAAATAAAAGTAAAAATAAACAACACCCATTCCAATCATTTCAGAACAGAGGCAAGTGTCAGGTAAGGATGCATAATCTTGATAACTCTGTTTAATATCTACAGCGAACACAGTATGCAAAAGGTACTAGATGGATGGAAAGACTGAAATCAGTAACTTGAGATATGCTGATGACACTTTAATAATCGCGGCAAATCAAGAAAAAATGGAAGACATAATGAGATGTCTGGAGGAGAACAGCAAAACATATGGACTAAAGCTCAATAGGAGTAAGACAAAGATCATGATAGTAGACAGAGCTCGGAATAATCTTAAACACTTTAAAAAATTGGGGGCTTTGAAGTAGTAAATAGTTTCACATACCTGGGGTCCCTAATAACATACGACGGAGGGTGTGACAGAAAAATACGTAGAAGGTTAACTATTACTAGAACAGTCATGATGAAACTGGTAACAATTTGGAAAAATTCTAGCATAACAATACACACAATACTAAGGCTGGTAAGGGCACTTATTTTTTCCATAGACAAATATGCATCCGAAACGTGGACCTTAAAGAAAGCGGATAAAGATAAATTACACGCTTTTGAAATATGGGTATACCGCCGCATGTTAAGAATATCCTGGATTAATCATTGCACAATCGTATCGATATTAGAACAACTTAAAGTAAAGGACAGATTGCTTAAACAAATACAATAGAGAAATTTGCAGTATTTTGGCACATTGATAGAAGAACAGGTACGATGGAAAAACTGATAGTCGAGGGTAGAATTGAAGGAAAGAGACCTAGGGGAAGATCTCCAAGCCGTTGGGTAGATCAAACAAAAATATTGATGAACCAAGGGTTACATAAAGCCGAACAAGTAGCCCATGACAGGGAAGGATGAAAGGAAATTGTGAAAAAACTTTAAAGGCCTGACGGTGTCCACATATCCCAAAAGGGATTAGAACTGAGGATGAGGATATAAATATCACATATTTCTCTACAAAATGAACTATCCGTATAAATACACGATATTGATATTATTTTGGATAATTCCTGGTTAGAATATAAAGCCCAAGGCAAATGTCTCAGAATACCTAAACTTCACATTCTTGATCGCTGGAAATTTCGACAAACTGTTGCACATTTTTTAGTACATCATAAGGAATCACCAACACGAGAACGTCTCTCAAACAAACAAGAATATAGCGTCCAATCTGTGAAAATCCGACGTGAATCAAATCAAACCAAAAAGTCTGTTACTATGTGTCAAAAGTGTAAGGAACATCTTTGTATGTTCGGGGAAAGGAATTGCTGTACAACAAATAATATAATTTTGTATTTTTTTTGTGAAAATTCAATGTATTTCAGTTTTTAATTTTTGTTGAAAGTTTACTGTGATTAACTAAAGTGATTTTGTACTTGTAAAAGGACATTCAGTCAATCTAAAACCAAAAGACCTATAGCCAAATTCTGTAATTTAAGCATTAAAAAAAATAATAAAATAAGTCTGAGACAAGTTTCAGAGTTTTAATTTGGATTATATCTTGTAGAGTGACTAAAAGGGTTAGGTAAGTGGTGAAACATAAGAAATTAACTTTTTTGTGAGTGCTGGGACATAGGCATTGACTGAATATATGAGTGCTAATATTCCTCCTTTCTATTTCTTCTTCATTTGCAGCTACTCGAAACCATATTAAACGCACATATTGAACCAATTTCTTTGTTTATGGAGCCAGAAAATACGTTGTATTCTTTATTTCCTATAGTATGTCCAAATTTGTATAATAATTATTTTTGTATTGTAGCACAACCTACAATACCTACAAAATCTAATGATTGGAACATATACTTTCGAAGAAGCAAGAGAGTTCGTATATCTGGGCTCACAAATCAACCAAAGTAATACAGTAATAGCAGAACTGAAAAAAACGTATTTTGTTAACCTTTTTTTATTCAAATTGTCGAATATAGGACCCTTCCCTTTCTCGCCATTCACCCCGATTGAGGGTGAGGCGTTTTCACATTGGTCCTGCCAGTCTTTTGATATCGTCGCTCCAGCGAATTCGAGGTCTTTCTCTTGGTCTCTTCGCTTCGTACGATTGCCAGTTTTCAACTTCTGTATTCCAACTTTCATCTTCGAGACGTTCGTTGTGTCCAGCCCATTCCAACTTTAATTTAGCTACTTGCCTAGCGGCATTCCTTACTTTTGTTTTTTTTTTTCGGTTTGCTTCGCTGTTTGTCGATCTATGAGTAAGATACCCAGCACCTGTCGTTCCATGGCTTGCTGAGTTTTTCGAACCTTGTCCATGTTTATTTTTGTGAATGTCCAGGTTTCAGCTCCGTAAGTAAGAAAGGGAAGGATACAAGACACTAACACTTTAGTTCGAAGGTTTTGTGGTATCTTTTTGTCTTTGATAAAAACCATATATATCTAGCAACTAGAGTATACTATGGATAAAGAAAAGAAATCAAAGATCACAAAGGAAGCAAATAGAAACTCTCACTGTCTTAATACTCAAATTAATTTAAATTGTACTAAATTTAGACCTATTTTTAAAAACTTTATTGCAGCTTCACCCAACTCGGCTCTTTAGACTTCCTGCACTGAATATACCCATTAATAATTTATTAATTTCATACTGTAATCAATATAACTTGTGTGATCGGTACACACCGGAGGGACCGCAGACGTTCGGATACAATTAGCGTCTTTTAGCAAAGACAATGACGTCGACTTTGCTAAGTATCAAGACAATTACTCTACACACACACACACACACACACACACACACTACACCTCAAATTGTAAGATTGGCGAATGGATTTAGTGTCCGCAGTCATTTATTTAAACACAAAACAAACAAAAAATAAATATTACTATTTTACTCTTCAATAATTTACAAAACTAGCTAGCTCAGGTTCAATTGATCTATAGTTGGCGTTAACTATACTCTCCATACCTCTACGTAATTTAGATATACCATCTCCACAGTTGTGTATTTCAACATCTACCACTGTTGTTCAGATAGTCTTGAGTAACTTCTTCTTCTTCATGTACCATGTCCTTTCAGAACGTTGGTTACCATCACAGCTATCTTAATGTTATTCACTGCCACCCTAACTAGCATGCTTGTATCAACACCATACCAATCTCGCAAGTTCTTCAACCATGGGGTTTTTCTTCGTCCTGGACTGCGTTTGCCTGGTATTTTTCCTTGTATGATATTTTGTAGCAGCCTATATTTGGGACCTCCTATTACATGTCCGAAATATTCCAGCTTTCTCTGCTTGATACTCTTGAGTAACGCCTTTACATATTAATTTTATATTTCTCCTATTGACTAAGGGTTTAACTGAACTACTTGAATACCCCATTTATACACTGCTTTCAATATTGATTTTTTAATTTTTAGTATTTTAATTTCAGTCACATTTTTTCTTTTCTACAGTATTGATAGTGCCTGATAAACCCTTTTATTGTAGTCAACCACCCACTGTCTAATATATTGTTTAGTCTATTTCTTGCATTCATACTGTACGTCCACTTCAGTTGCTCTCAAACTAACACACTACCACAAGAAAATAGCTTTAGAACAATATATATTTTGTTATATATATATTTTTTAATTATTAAATACACAATATAATTTTTTTAATACCGCAGAAAAGTATAAAATATTTGAAAACCCATCAACAAATTAAAAAAATTATAAAATTATGTTTACCAAATGACCAGAACGAAATGAAAATCACAAATAATTCATGATATCATCGATAGTAGTAACGCCTAACTGAAGCGCTAAAACTAATAAATAAATCACGACATAAACACCATTATGGTTCTTTATACAAACAATAAATCAAAACAAATTTAATATAGCCTAATGAATATACTAGGAAATGGCAGTATAAATAAATATATTAAATTTAACAGGAGGCACTAGAGGATAATTTGCTCCCAAAATATAATGTTTTATCATATGTTATTTAATTAAACAATATAGTTTAGACTAGAGAGGCGAAATATTTCTATAATGTAAGGAACTTGGGGTCATTCTGAGCCCAAGAAAAGAATAATATTGCAAAAAGAAGTTTTTAGAAGAAAAAAAATTAAACTTTTGCGGTGTATATACTAGGATGTAATAAAAATATTATTGTAAACGTAAGATTTTTATAATTTTTTTTTGCAAAGAAAAATAATAAGCTATCTCAAACTGAAAATAATAACACATATATTTTAAATAACTGAAAAAGTAAGAAAATATTTAAACAAATCAAAAACAACTCTACAATGAAAAACCCTATTTCAAACAACACACTTTACAATAAAAAAGTGCAATATTAAGTGTTATTTAAAAAATGGCAAGCCATTCACGAGCGCATTCGTTACATGTATACTTTGAACCAATCACAAACTGGCCTTTTACATAAATTGCAGCAAATAAATGTCTTCTTGTTTTTACTTCTAGGACATAAATAGCACCTTTAACGTTTATTATGGGCATAATCAATTTGATCAAGCTGGAAAGCTCAAGCTGGAGAAATAGTTGTTCACGCTGGATTACGAGATTTATACATAACATAGCTATTTGATGCAGTTATGCCCTACAGTGTATAAAAAAAGGCTATCGGCCAACGACAGGTTCTTCTATTTGACGAATAGTTGGAACAATTTTGGTCCAATGTATCCACTCCATTCTTGGTAGAATTGTTAAACAGTATAATATCTGGTTTACTTGTAGTTTTATTGTATAATTATGTTATCATGCTGTTGTGAAGATACAAGAATAACTGCTTTTCCTTTTTTTGAAACGTAAGACACCCATTGTAATATCTTTGGTGAATCCAAAAATAGAGGATTCAACATCCGTTTTCGGTTTGGTAGTAACTCGTTAAAAATTTATCTTTTTGATTTTCTAATACACTTCAAACCCGTTTTCTTCGATTCGGTACATAACTCTATAGAGGAAACCCAATTATTTGTGGTATCGTTTTTATCGCTTTGTTCTATTGGTTTACAAAGGCATATTACAGACTGTATATGCCTGTTTCATTGATTTTGAGAAGGCATTTGACAGACTGCAGCACATTCAGCTTAAAGAAATTTGATTAAATAAAAACATAGACAGCAGAGACATTAGAATCATATGTAACCTCTATTGGAACCAAACAACAAAAGTAAAAGTTGAAACTGAATTGACCAAGGATATCCAGATTCACCGTGGGGTCCGCCAAGGGTGTATTTTATCACTCTTTTTCTTTAATTTATACAGTGAAGCCATCTCAGAATTAGCGCTTGCCGAGGTCAGTGAGGGCTATATAATAAACGGGAGCCACTTAATAACATAAGATATGCTGACGACACCGTCCTTCTGGCAGGAACACTAGAAGAACTGCAACATCTGGCTGAACAACTACATATATATTGCAACGATTATTGACTAAAAATAAATTTGAAGAAAACCAAATTCATGATATTTTTAAAAGCACAAAACATCAAAGTTAAGCTAGTACTAGATAATATAGAAATCGAACAAATATCTTCGTACAAATACCTTGGAGCATGGATCACAGAAGATACTGATCAGACAAAAGAAATAAGATGTTGCATTGAAATTGTACGGTCAACTTTTAATAGAATGATAAAACTTTTTTGTAATTGCGATATCAATATATCGATCCGGGTAAGGGCATTTTTTTATCTTTCAGGTTTTATATTTTCTCTACCCTTTTATATGGGGTTGAAGCTTTGACACTTAAAAATCTAACATTAAAAACCTAGAAGCATTCGAAATGTGGTGTTACCGTATTTTAAAAATATCATGGATGGATCTCAAAACGAACCAACAAGTTCTCGAACAACTAGGAAAACAATGCGAAGTTTTAAATTCCATAAAAATCAGGCCATGAATCATATAATAAATTTATGGCAAGCAACCTGGGATGCAACAGACTCTAAGTTAAAAACAATAAAGTCTCGAGTAGACTCCAGCCTACCACAACAAGAAAAAAAAAAAAGATCAAGTTATCGTAAATCGTCTTCGAATCGGCCACACAATACTAACACACCAACATCTTCTAAATAAAGAACCAGCTCCAATTTGTACCTACTGCTCTACTCAACTCACGGTGAAGCATCTGATAGTCGACTGTCCGCAGTTCCAACCTCAGAGAACATGCCGAGGAATTAGTGGAAACCTGAGAAGTGCGCTTACGACAAATATTTCGGATTTATTGCAGTTTCTAAAAGACATAAGCATTTATAATAAACTTTAATTTAACAAACTGTACTACTGTGTATGTCCCCCCACTAATAACCCTTGGTGGTTGATGTGGGTTTTGTATATTTAAATAAAAAAAAATCAGGAAATTGGAATACTTGTAGCACATCATGAGAGGTGAAAAATACGAACTACTAAGGAACATAATGCAGGGTAAAATCAAAGGTAGAAGAAGCGTAGAAAGACGTAAAATCTCGTGGCTAGGCAATCTCCGTGAATGGTTTGAATGCAGTTCAATTGAACTATTCAAGCGCCTAACCAACAAAATTATAATTGCCAGAATGATTTCCAATCTTCGATAGCAGCGGAACTTGAAGAGGAAGAAAATCATAGACTGTGTAGGTACACTAACTTTTTGGCATAAATATTCAGATAGACCTCGCCTATTGCTATTTTTTCCACGCTATAAGTAAGCAAGATAGTTGGTTCGCTCGGCAGTAAGGCACATTATTTTAAAGCCATACTTGTTCGGCTTATGCTGCATATATATTTTAAAGTCTTAAGTCGACTAACATTTCATCAATATAAGCACTATGGCCAATGGTGTAAATTCTCTGACAGTTGTGGATAACTTTTGTGTAATATTTTAACAATAGCTGCAGCTTGCAGGATTTCTCTGTACTTTGGAAGTTTTATCATCAAATCGCAGACATAAAAGTAAAATAAAAAAAACTTTTCTCGCTTATAGTACTCCAAATAATGTCACGTCTAAAAATGTTTGTAGAAAAAAATGAAAAAAATAGATTTGTGTCCAGATTTGCTAATACTACTTAGAAGTAAAAGACCTAAGAATGCCACAAATTCTATTTTATTCACATCAGCTAATTCAGGTCTATTCAAACCTTTTCATTTATTTGTGTATAAATGTAGCTGTTGGTTGGTGTATGTCATAATTTTTGCAATAAGTCTTTATGAAAATAATAGTCCCCACACCTCTAAGAGACCATCTGAATCTCCTAAAGTCCGTGCCTCATTACATGCTTCTGGTAAATGCATAAAAGGATTATGTCTCCTTAACATTAGCAGCTGGAGCTTTTTAAACCCATTTGTAATGAATATTTTTACGAAAATATCTTAACTGAGTAACTGAATCTAAAAAACCTTTAATTGATCACTCGCTTTGTCTTTGCTCAAATGTGTAGCATTAACAGATAAACTTTGTTCACCTTATTTATTAGCTGATTGCTTCTGTGAGTCACTTTTATGATTTCTGAGAATCCAGTCTTTATCTGAAACATTTTTACTTTCACTGTCCTTAGCACCACTGTCCATCAGTTTTTTACTCAATTTTTCCACAAAAACCGGATCTGTTGGATTAAAAATACGTCCAGGACGCCAAAAACTAGCCATTATTGTAACACACTGACTGGTAAAAAAATAACTTATTAGGAATGTGGGGCCAGAATGATCCCAACTACTACAAATTGACGTGAAGGTACTGAGAAACAAAGAGGAATTGACCAGTTGAGTAATAAGTATAACATCTACTGTTGGAAGGTACTGGTGGGAGCGAAGCGGTGCATGAATAAATAATTTTGTTAGCACCATTTTGTTTACCTGCCTGGGTCAACATGATCCCACCGACCCAGTTAAAGGTTAAAGATCTTTTAACTACTATAACACGAAAACCCAACAATAATGAAAACATTTAAACAAGAAACGAAGAAACAAAGAAAACAAGCTTTGAATAGACAATAGTTATAATATCACAAACATGGATATTGAACCAACAAAAATTTTAATAAAATATGAAATAAGTATTTAAAACACCACTTAACCCATTTTCAACTAAACAATAAATTTTATAAACCTAATTTTGATCTAAGAATGGGCTCTACTTAATCTAAATTATTAACGAATATAACTTTATTTTATTTATGGAAGATTTCGAAACAACTATTATTTAAACAACATATAAAACCCATAGTATTGTGGAGATATCTAAATGATAAATGCTTTCAATATGGTCATACGGATTGGACTTGTTTGACACATTCCTAAATAGTATAAACGATACAGAAGAGACAATACCTTTTACCATGGATGAGGAATATAATAACTCACTATATTACCTGTATATTTTAATTTCAAAGAAGGATACTGGATATAAGATTTAGGAGTACAGAAAACTAAAACACACACCAACAGCTATCTAAATTACAAATTAAATCACAACATCGTATTAAAAAGGAAATCATCAAATTTTCAAACATAATTCCATTTATTTTCAAGCAAAATGGAACAGAGCAGCAATACGAGGAAAGTACCAATACTACACATAGAAGAATTATTAGAAAAACTTAAAATGATAGGAAATGCAACATTTAACATTTCAACAACATTCTAAACAACAACAACATTGAGATTTATTTTATTTAAAACCTAACCTAATAACAAACAAAAAAGAACAAAGAATTGTATTTATAAAATACCTTGTGAATGGGAACATTTTTATTTATGTGAAACATCGAAACCATTAAATCCTAGAATAAGTAAACATCAATCGTATATCAGAAATAGACAATTTGGTAGATCTCAAATATACATATATACACGCAAACAGATTTTAAAAGAAAAAATTGATAAAAGGAGAAAAATCAAAGATGCCTGTATTTTAATTAAATCAATTTGCTAAACTAATTGGACATATCGGGAATATATCATTATATTAAAACATATTTTGAAATAAAATACATATAAAATTAGAATTTAATATTAATGTTGTGAATAAAATAAATGAAAGGCCAAATACCTTACCATATCAAGATATTTTAGTTTTTTTCATGGTTTTTCCTCATGATTTACTATAAGATTACTAGCTGTAAAACATTTCTGTCATCAGTGCATGTCGTTTGTCTTTTTAAAGACAAATTGCACGCTGTGATTTTTCTGACAGGTGTTAATAAGTTTTAGTTGATTTCATGTAAACGAATCAACGCTTTCAATAAAGTCTTCCCAGGAAATAGAAATTGAAAGATATTATTAATACCATTTAAAGTCATCTACTTCAAAATACAGGGTGTCTTAAAAAAGTATGTCATAAATTAAATCACGCATTCTGGGGACAAAAATAAATTGATTAAATCCAACTCACCCTAGTACGAAAGTGTACACAAAAAAGTTACAGCCCTTTGAAATTACAAAAGAAAAATTGTTTTGATTGTACTTGATATTTTGTAATAAAAATAGACACGTTACTTTCTTGTTCTGAAAGCATTTTTCTTAAAAAATAAACAACAAAATCTAAGCGCACAGAAAAATTTTAACGGGGGTGTGCAGCCCTAAATCTCCCAAACTTTTGAGTACGTTCAAATCAAATGAATTTTGTGGATTATTTTTAAAACTTTTTTGCCTCTTTTTACTTTTTCGAAAAACTAGTTTTTTCCAGTTTGTCATAAAATTACAATAAGTTTCTTCGGATACAATAGTTACAAACAATTCCATCAATAATGGTCAATAATTTGAAGCTATCATTTATTGTGTTAATAAGATTAATATTAAAAATTTTGATATTACAATGGCCTACACATTTCAGGAAATGGCAGATATGCATTTAAATTTGGGTAAGTTGGATCAGATTAAATTATGATTTCAATAAACTATCGGCAATATCGTAGGTGAATGTCAAAGAAATAGTGCAGCAACCGCAAGGCGTTATGCAGTAAAATACCCCAATCGAAATACACCCGATAGACAATTATTTCTGACCATTGATCGTCGTTTACGGGAAACGGGTACATTCGAACCGCAAGTTGTTGGCAATAGTGGTCATCCAATAATGGATGCAACTGATGAAGACATTTTAGAAATGGGTAAAGAAATCATAAATAATTCTTACTCACAATCAATTTAATTTAACTATCCAGACGACCAGTTTCGCTTTCTACAATATGCAAAGCATCTTCAGCTCTCGATACAAAGTTAAATAAATGCTGAAATAATAATAAACCCATATTAGGGTGTTGTCTAATAAAGATAAACAAAGTAGATGATATAAATTACAGTAATTATGCCAATATTACATGTCTGTGGTTTTTTAAAATGAATAAAAAGGAATAAGAAAGTATAAAAACTTTTAACAGACAAGGTAAGACCCACAAATTGTTATAAAATAGTCTATTAAATTGTAATAAATTAATAAATGAGCAAATAAATAAATCATTACTTGCATGCCAGTACTCTATTAATTGATGGATGGCAGAACATGGTTGAAGCTATCATGTATTGTTGTAAGTGATGTTCTATACCATTAAATTATTTAAAAGTTATTTATACTTATTCAAGAGATATATTTATGAAATGTGTGTTATTTATTGAGATTTTATTTTATGAAGGTGACAGTTTTATGACAATGAATAAGATTAGATGTACAAATTGTGTGAGTGTACAATTTTTTCAACTTGTAATTATAAAATTTCTTTGATAAAGTTGTATTGGCATAAATGGTAAATTATTGCAAAGTCAAGTATATAAAATTATTAAAGTTAAAACTATTAAGAACAATTTAAACCAGAAAACAAAAAACTCTTAAAAGGGACCAAACAAACATTAAATTTAAAAGGGTAAGGACTTTTATGCACTACATCTCAGTCTTGGAGACAATGAGTTTTTTATGTTATCTATTAGATTTTAGAGGTAAATTTGACATATATAAGTTAAAATGTGACAGTTCTTTTTCTATTTCTCAATACTGCAAGTTAAGTTATCCAGTTTTATGAAATATGCTGATATTAATGAATCTCTCTAAAATTGTTTTAATTAAGATATCAAAAGTAAATTAATGTGTTTAATATTGGCATACTTTAACAATATTTAATTAATTAAATTTAAATGTAACAATACGAATAATTGAATTTGATTAATTTGTTTTTCTTTATTAGACAACACCCTAATATGGTTTTATTATTATTTCAGCATTTATTTAACTTTGTATAGAGACCTGAAGATGCTTTGCATATTGTAGAAAGCGAAACCGGTCGTCTGGATAGTTAAATTAAATTGATTGTAAGTAAGTCTTATTTATTATTTCCTTAACTATTTGAAATGGACTTACACAAGCAACACATTCATGATTTTAGAAATCATTGAATAGGTCCCTTACAAGGGTAATAGCTGCTCAACTAAATATTCCTCACGTAAGGGTTTGAAGGCGTCTGAAGGATCGGCTGCTTAAACCCTATCATTTAACAACGGATCAAGATTATCCTATAGGAATTGGATTTTGCGATTAATGGAAAATGGTTATTAATGGAAAATAGTCGAAATATTAATTTTATTAGAAATATTTTGTTTACTGACGAGAATACCTTCAGTAGAAATGGAATGACAAACCATCATAACGAGCATATTTGGGCCGACGAAAATACTAACGCCAAACAAAACGACTCATCACCAAAGGAATTTCAAAGTTAATGTTGGCAGGAATTGTGGATAAAAATCTAATAGGCACAGTATTTGTTCCCAACAATTTAAATGGTGATAATTATTTGCAGTTCTTGGCAAACCATTTACAAGAGTATTTGGAAGAAGTGAATATTGCAATAAGGCAAAATATGTGGTTTCTACAAGATGGCGCTCCACCGCATTACAGTAATGAAGTCCGGGAATACCTTTGCAGGTAGTATCCTGGTCGGTGGATTGGAAGGAGTTGTGACGCACCTATTTCTTGGCCACCCAGAAGTCCAGGTCTTAGCCCCATGGACTTTTGTTTTTGGGGGTTTATGAAAGAGAAAGTGTAGTCTGTAACAATAGAGAACGAACAAAAATTGAGGGTTAGAATAATTGAAGCTGCAAATTAATTTCGTCAAAAAATATGATTTTTCAACGCATTTGGTTTACTTTATTAAAACGATACCGAATTTTGGGGGTTTTAGGGCTGTACACCCTCCTTAAAATTTTTTTGTGCGCTTAGATTTTGTTGTTTCTTTTTTATTAAAAACGCTTGCAGAACAGGAAAGTAACGTGTCCATTTTTATTACAAAATGTCAAGATTCAGATAATTTATTTTTGTCCTCGGAATGCTTGATTTAATTTATGACATACCTTTTTGAAACACCCTGTATATGTTGGAATTGTCAATAAGAATAAGTCAGTCATATTGACGATGAATACTGCAGAATTTTATTACCGAGTTGTAAAAACAAAATTTGTTTAATTTGTATTTTGAGAATGATTTCGAAGTTAAAATGGAAATGTCAAAATAAATTTATTTTAGTAAATTGTGGCTTATTTCCAGTAAAAATAGTAAATTATATTTACATATACAAATAATGTAAATAATGAAAAATTACCAAGAAAAGTTGTCACCTTAGGAGGAAAACAAAAAAAAAGACTGTTCGAGGACGAGGTGGAAAACTTATGGACAAGGCTTACAAAAAGTTAGAATATAAGAATAACAATTTAAATTTACTGAAATTACACAAATCATCAATATAACAAAATAAAAGATAATAAAATAAACAATCCATTACAAAATTTAAATTAATTCCGAATTACCTTACAAACTAATAAGTTGAAGTTACTGCTTTTACTTCTACCTCATAAAGGTATTGTAATTTCTTAGTTATTCGTTAAAAAACTCTTTTACTAAATAATATGGTTTTTCAGAGAGACAGCTTTTTGTCATCTTACAGAACTTCGGTAAAGATGTTGCAGATATACAAGTAAGTGGTAAAGGGAGATGGTTGTATAGTTTTTTTTGCCGAACATAATATAGAACCCATAAATAAACATCAAAGGTTAAATTTCTGGTGGAGTAGTCATGATTAGGTCCTGCTGGAAACACATGAAGGTGTTTACAAATTAAGCAAACACTTTCTAAAATATATAAAGAGGGAATTCAAATTCAGTGATTTTTAAAGTAGCTTCTGCAATGTGTTGTTCTTTTGAGACCAAACAGATACCGTATTGGTCTTTTTTGTAATTTCAAAATAACGTCAAATTGGATAGGTGTACTAGAACCCCAAAAAGAAAAACAATATCGTAGATGAGACTCGAACAAGAAATATATTCCTTTGGAATATGCTTAATTGATTTCATACGAAACAGATCTTATTGCATAACAAGCAGAAGATAGTTTCTTACAGAAGGAAGGGTTGAAGAGCTCTTATAAGTAGATCAGAACTTATAGTTGCATGAATAGTTGCAATATTATAGTTTCTTTAGGTGATACTGGTATCATCAGCAAAAAAGAAAAACTTTTTATCGATTTTTAAATAAGTGATGTCATTTATTAAGACGGAACAGTTATACAAAGAAATCGGAATCAGAAATTAGAAAAAAAAAACAATAGAAAAGAACGAGAGGAGATAATAAGATGTGATGGTCAATGAAGATCAAATCTTTTTTTGTGGCATCCCAGTTTTTTAAATATTTAATTTCAATCTATAAATATTATATAAATTTTCTAAACCAAAAGTAAAAAAAATAGCAAAGTGGTAACAACAAACAAATGTTATATAAATGTTAAATACGGGAAAATATGCCATAAAAAGCTAAATTATGACAAAAGAATAAAAATGAAAAAATAAATAAATAAAGTAAATAACAGGTTTTAAAATAGCAATTAGATATTTTTCATATAATAAATACTTTGGGTATTTATAGTCAACAATCAAGTTAGGTAATATAATAAAATAGAAACTATAAGTATTACTTTGAAAGAGGCAAATAATTTTACTAAATATCTTTTTCTATTTACTTACATTTCCAAACTTACTAGAAGATTATAGAACGTTTTAAAATACAAACATCTCAAATCCAAGATCTTAAAAAAAGTTTTGAAAAAATTGAAACTAAAAAAGAAAGCAAAAAAATGGATGAACTGTGAATAAACATAAAATTATGTTCATAAAGACAACATAAAAAGATTCGTGAATGATATTAGTAGTAAAGGACTTATTTGCGATAACCAAAAAATAAATATTAAGGCAAATACACAAGGAAAATATTTGATAAAAAAAGAAAAAAATAAAAAGTAGGTACAATTAAATATTTTGTAGGACAATTTGGTAATCCAATTAATATAAGAAATCAATAAAAATATATAGGGTAAATCATAATTTAACGGTTTATACAAAAGTGCATAAATTGCATAAAATTGTAAATGCATAAATCTAATGCTTTAATCATTTGAAATATAATAAAAAGAAATAGAATAAATATCACAATAAATAACATAGAAAATTTTCACACTTACCAAGAAAAAATAATTACAAATAACGCAAATATTGTTGCGACAGAACAAATAACAGTCATTATTCAAAAATCACATCGGCTACATTATTTACCGAATTCTAAATAATCAGCAGCCTTACCGCGCGAAGTATCATTCCAACCCGTAAACATACACTCTAGCAAAAACTCAAAAAATATAAAGTTAACAATATTCACATGTCAGAAGGTCCTTAAAGCAATCCTCCGGGCGCTTCTCACCCGGAAGTATTATCTCAAACCGAAGCGGTGTCTACTGATCACCATAACAAACATGAGCGGTAAGTCGAGGCGGCAAAGATCTTTGAAGAATAATCAGCAGTGTCAGAGATAGAGAGATGGGACAGACAGAGAAAGATAGTATGGGGTGGTATGTGTAGTGGGCTACTCGCAGCGGACAACGCGCACAACGTGGGGTGTCAAGCGGCGAGAGAGTTTGGAAAAAAAGAGGGGAAGGACGATAGTGATACCCGGCAGAGGCGTACTAATAGACACTGTTGAATGCGTACGGTAATGATTGATTGTATGGTTGGCAATTCGGGATTTATGAAATCATCTCACTGAAAGGTTTGCCGAAGGCTACGAAATTACACAATAAGTGTAAATAGATGTCGGGGAAAACAAAATAGTATTTAAAAATTTTGAAATCAACATTTAAGCCTAGATATTTTATATTGTATGTTCGAAATGTAACAAAATTATAATTTCTTATAAATATAAAACAATCCTTTATTGCTCATATATTTAAATGATCATAAAAATAATCTAGTTTAGTTTAGTTTAGTTATAATCGTAATCGCCTCAAAATAGAGGGAAATTTTTCTTCTTTTTCTTTTTATGTAGACATGACTCTGTTTTTCAATATATCTCCAGTAACGGCCAATTTCATAATGACAACCCAAAGTACACTTTAACTAATGTTCACTTTACACCAAAGTGCACTTTGGGGTTACACCCGATTTCATAATACCTACAGCTCTTTTCATGAGTAAAAGTAAACTTTAGTGTTTAAATTGGTAGGTTGATAATCGTGTTTGTGAAAATTTTGTTGGGGTTTTGTCTAAATAATCTTATTTTATATCTTTTTTATCGCTTCCTTAAAATTAGGATTATACCAAAGGTGGGATAATATATGAAAGGAATATTCCATTGTTAGCCCAAAAAGATACACTTCTCTTCAAACATTTATTTAAACTCAAGGTTTTAGATAATGATCGATGTGAATTTTGTACAGAAGAAGGAAACCTAGATCATATATTTTTCAGTTGCCCCAGAAATACTATAATTTCATCCAGATTAATAAATAACTTACATAAACATAATATATTAGCCCCTTGGAACCTTCAGTACTTATTATCACTAGACTCGAGAGCAGTGTATGACTCCTTAGTTATGGTAAAGAATAGTAAACTAACCATGTAAATAATTATGCATTAGTTAATAACATAACCTTTGTTTCTAACCCAATTGTCAAATTCCTTTCTTACCGTGGCCTAGTGTTGTATGTCTTTTTTTAAAAATGCTTTGATGGGCCCCTAGGCGAGAAGAGAGTGACCCTGTTTAACTGTTTTTTGATTTATATATTTATTAATATACAACAAACTCAGACAACTATTTGTACCATGTTGAGTCTGGTTGAATGACTAAAAGTCTATGCAAAAAAATCTTTTTTATCTTAAATTGTGTTAGGTGTTAATTGTTTGTAAAGTTAGTTCTTAATTATTTTTAAAATTGGATATTAGTTAGTTGTTAATTATGTCTGCAGCGAAAAGAAGTCATTCTGTGAATTTCACTTCAATTCAACTTTTACCAATTGAGGAAGACTTTAAAAACAAATCAATTATAAAATGTAAAACAACAAACAAACTAAATTGGAATGAAAAGGTTAGTTTTTATTATATATATTTTTGTTTATATATGAAATAAAAATTACAGTTGCAGGAGAATGCTTAAAAAAAGTTGTGGCAGATTTTACCGACAACAAATTTTCATGCCAGTACATTGGATGAGTTTGACAACATAAAGAGCAAGGCAAGACAGAAAGTTGCAAAGTTAAGATGCTATCAAGGAGGGACTGGTGGTGGCCCATATACCAGTATTATTTTAGACACTAGTAGAAATGCTGTACTAGATTTGTTGAATCTAAAGACTGTAATGGAGCTGGATGCAGAATCTGGTTCTGATTCCATTGAAACAAGTAAAGTAATAAGTTTTAACAGTTTATTTAGAACATAATTATTTATTTCAATTGTTTTAGGATATGCAAAGTTATGTTGGAGACCCAATTTTTAAAATGGATGTCAATAACGTATGCATATTTATAAAAAATATGTATAAATCTTTAACACACTTGTTTTAGATACTAATTGTTGAAAAATCCTTAACAACATCAAAAGATGAATAATTTGATCATATTGATAATATTATAGACTCCAAAATTTCTTAAGCACTTGCACAGGTATTAAAGATGTAATAAAAATGTATGTATTTCCCGGGAAAATTAAAAAAAAACAGTCTATCAAAAGATGAGGCCTAAGTGTTAGAATACAATAAAAGGTAAAATGAAAAGGAAGAGTGGGAAAAGGCCAAACATAGAAATGATATAAGGGAGCAAGATTTAAAAATTAAAATATTAAAAATAGAATCCATTGAAGAACTAATAAAAATCATTAAAAGCTACGACGAGAAAACCTCTGATGAAGCACAAAAAAACTTTTTTCGCCTTTGCTCATTTGAACTTACTTGGAGAGGCAGTGAGGCCGTAAACTGCAAGATTTGCCTTTTCCAGAATGAATTTGATGATATGGGAGAATTTACGGGCCGAATTGAATACAACAGTATTTTTTCCAAAACAAATCAAGGCGGTTCGAAAAGTTTGGCAAGCAGCAAATGGCTGGTAAAAATATGCCAAGTTATATTATTTTTAAAATTAATGGAAAAAAGAGGACCAAAGATTGTATCAGACAGACTTTTCCTTACCGCTCACCTCAATTGGAAGGATGGATCTTAGTTAAAAAACTGTCAACTTGGAATCAACACCGTATCTAAGTGGACAAAAATGTCAGCTGAAAATTTAAAATAGACACAAAAACAAACACAAAAAAACAAACCATTCTCATCGATCTTCAGCTATGTCAACCTTGTTCAAGCAAGGTGTTTTTGAACAGAAGTTATTTAAAATAACGGTTCACTCAAATCTCTCTAAACTCATATCTTCAGCTGGATTCCAGTCACCACAAGAAGTTGATCAAAAATTTTAGAACAACAAATGAAGTTGGACCTTTGAGTTCCCGGATGATACAGGTTAATATGCAAAATCATGCATTGGTAGAAAAGAATGGCCAAACGACTATACCTTATAAGAATTGTAAATTTAATATTGTTAACATCAAGGCCATTAAATGTTAGAATAAGTGAACATCAATCTTATTTTAAAAATAGAGAATTTGATAGATCTCAAATATGTAAACAAGCATGGGATAATGAACATAGGGTTCAATGGAATAATTCAAATGTAGTCCTAAAAGAAACGGATGGTAAAAAAAGAAAAATTAAAGAAGCGGCTCTAATTATGCTAAATAAGGCCAATTGTGTCGCAAATTCCTCGGCAGAATGTAGTAGGATCTGGTTACCAATATTGAAAGAGGAAGTTATTAATAAGAAAATACCAGTATTAGTAAGTCAGCAACATATAGAGGATACATCATTTATGTTTTTTAAATAACGAAACATATAAAATCAGAATTTTGGTGTTTATTGAAGGTAAACTAAATGCACGAACAAATACTTACCATGTCGGGATAGTATTATGAGGTTTTTTTTCCTGGTTTTTCCCTCGTAATTTACTATGGAATCACTAACAGGAGAATTTTACTGTCATCGTGTCATGTGTTTGTCTTTTTAAAGACGAATTACATGCTATGATTTTTTCTGACGGATATTCTCAAGTTAAAGTTGATTTCATGTAATCGAATGAACTATCTTATAAGTAAAGTCGTCCAAGGAGCGCAACTCAACAATATTGGCAATATCATTTTAATGTCGTCTACTTTAAAATGCCTAATGTATGTCTGAATTGTCAATATAAATGAGTCAGATAAAATTAAATTATTAGAAGAATTCTAATAATATGTCACTATGTAACAAAAAAACAAAATTTGTTTAATTTACTGTTTGTATTTTGAGAACGATTTCCGAAGTGGAAATTGAAACGTCAATAAACGTATTTTTATCTTTAATTGTGGCTTATTCCCAGTTAAATATTAATTAATTTAAAATGCCACAAGAAAATAGCTTCAGAACAAAAATAAATAAAGATTATGTTTCGTTTATATAGTGGATTAATTGTCTCGTGAAATAATCTTGTCGAATATCATTCGAGAGATAATTATTTACCGGCAAAATTTTCTTCTAGTTTTATTTAAGTTTGTTGCTATTTGGCAATTTTCGCTTATGAAATTTTGACAAAATTTTTAATTCGCGAAAATTGCCAGGCAACTATTTAAACTTCATCACTTGTTCAATTATCTAACCTTTTAGGTCCAATTTACATCTTAGTAAATTTGTTATTATAACCATGCATGTTGTCTTTTTGGAGATATTAACAGGTTACATTTTCTGGAGGTTATATTAAATTGGTGCAGCATACGTTGTAAATTATGTTCATTTTACTATGTGTCGTACCCATAGCAGATTTCGCATCGTACCCTTAGCAGATTATTTTAAGTTGTTTTTCTCCCATTTGGTATTATTTTTTAGTTCTTTTTTTTTATTTTATTCATATTAAAGTTAAACAAAAGAGAATTTAGTGAATCTCCCTGTCTCATTGCATTGCCAGCTTGAAGTTCAGCTATTTTTTCTTATACTTTTACTTTTATTGCGTTTTTTTTTTGGTAGATATTTTTGGTCAGTTTGATCATTCTAAAAGTCATCTCTCTTGCTTCTGAATGTGTTTTATTTTTATAGTTCGTCCATCTCTTTTCTTTGTCTCCTAATCATTTTTCATATGTCTTCTTGTGTTCCGTAGAAGTTATGTTTCTTCTGTTTTAAGAAGATCTGCCAGTGTTTCCTTTTTATGTGTCTAATAAAAGTATTCGTTTTATTTCTGGTTTGTTTGTAGTGTTGTATGCCTCCTGTGTTTGTTGTGTTCTGTATTGTAAATAGGCTTGTTTCTTGTCTTCACTTCCTCTCTTAACCATGCAGCAATGACTGCGTTTTGCTAATTTTAATTTTAAAATATTAAATAAAATTATATAAAATTAAATAAAATGAAATAAAATTAAATAAAGTGAAATAAATTAAACAAAATTATATAAAATTAAATAGCATTACAAAAAATTAAATTAAACTTCAAAAACTTGAATTCAACAAAATTTAAAAAAAAATTAAATAAAATTCAATAATATTAAATAAAATTAGGATAAGCTCATAATCCAAAATTTTGTTTATTAAAATCATTATCAAGTTCAAAATACGTGTTGTCGTTATAATGTGTTATTAGGTCACTTATAGCTAAACGCTGAGAGAGAAACGACAAATTCACAATTATATACCTAATGCAAGTTTTATTTTTGTCAATTGTGGCTAATTCCATATAAACTTAACATTTTACTTAGACATGCCACAAGAAAACAACTTTAGAACATTTTTACAGATAAACTTAGCCGTAGTTAATATTGGCTCTTAATAATACAACATTTAAATGAAAGACACAATATTATAGTGTACAGTAATTGAATGAGTGTAACTTTTTCTGTTAGCGCTGGTATTGTAACTTTAAATTATTTTTTAATGTTTTTTTACTTAATATAGCTTACGCTAGTATAACATAAATAAATTTAATTTAATTATTTTTATTCAACAGTTTTCAAGATGAGTAGTAGTTCCAAATATAGCTGAATAGTGGCGTGTCTTATCGATTTCTAAATCCAGGTATATGTGAGTTACATACCTACCACTAAAACTACGCATGTCCAGTGCTAATCTCCTTGCAGTTTCCGTGGCAGATCAATCTGAATCACTACTTCAATTTCCAAAATAAAATGACAGTAGTTAAGGGTTAGGTATTTTAGAAAGAAAAAAAACTTTTTATAATTAATAAAATAAATATAATATTATATTACATTTATGTAAAATTTATATAATATAATAAACTAATACACTAAATTTTTATAATTTTCAAATGGTATCGTCCGATGCAAAAAGGTATTTCATCCTTTTGTATGTAGCCCTTCAAGCACTCTCACGTTTTAGTGCTTTATATAAACATTTCTGATAAAATTATATTTATTACGGGGGTCTAATCCGCTTAGCGTTTTTCTCAGATTGTTCACTGAATATCTTTTGCCTATTTGACGTTTTTGTCAAAAATTTTCTAAAACTTGTAATTTGTCCAAATGCCGTAATCGCTCAGTTTTTTACTCCGTAAGTTGATGATATAGTAAACACAGCAACAATCAATTATGACATCACAATGTAGCTACACTAAAAATTTTTAAGAGATTATCTATCTAAACTATGGTTAAATATTAATGGTGCTAAACAAATGCAAATTGTAAATACGGTTATTGTAATCAAATAATTATATAAAATCTATTTTATTGAAGTTCTAATTAAAAAATTACAAATTTTGGCGGGAGCGTTAGGTACACAAATGCTGGTTAGATGAAATAAAATTAGAAAAAACAAAAATTTTATATAGTGTGTGTATATTTACATAAATAATTTTAGTATTTTTTTTTCTTGTTTTTTTTTGTTTAATTAATGAAATTTTAAAACAATGATTAACAAAAAATTTGCTCAATGAGAAAAATGGAGATTTATTATAATCATACACAAACTAGAAGTAGGCAGTTAAGTTATAAGCTAACGGTATTAAACTGTATAATTTCCTTGTATCCTAAACACATTTTTTCAGTACATTTTGATTGTCTTAGGATTCTTCTGCATAGTCACATCTCGAAGGCTTCAAGGTTTTTCTCCATCGCTTCAGTGTTATTATATCATATAGTATATTATAATATCGAGAAGATATAATCTATATCTTCTAATTTTCTATCTCTAATTTTATTTTTGCTGATTACCATAAATATAGTTTTTTGATATGTTACTTGCAGACATTACAGCGATGTTATGAATGTACGTACCAGACGTGGAGCAAACATTGACTCCGATCACTACCTGGTCCAGACTAAACTAAGACCACGAATCTCTAACGCAAAAAAGGTAAAGGAAGCAAAGAAGTTAAATTTGAGGTGGACAGACTACGAAACCCTGAAATAGTTAGAAAATTTGAACGCAAACTTAAAGAAAAACTAGAAGACCAAA
The DNA here is from genome assembly GCA_918026665.1 of Diabrotica balteata. Lineage (NCBI taxonomy): Eukaryota > Metazoa > Arthropoda > Insecta > Coleoptera > Chrysomelidae > Diabrotica > Diabrotica balteata. The sequence continues at coordinate 47,084,960 of OU898277.1, forward strand.
TATGTAGTACTGTTGAAAATATAGATAATTACTGGAATGAATGCGAAAATATCCTAAAAGAAGTAGCTACAACAGTTGTAGGAAAGAAGAAACAAGAAAGGAAGGGGACAGCATGGTATGATGCGGAATGCGCACAGGCAACTCAAAAAAAGAATCAGGCGTATGGGAAACTCCAAAACGGAAGGACAAGACAAAATCAAGAGGAGTATAAATAGGTGAGACAAGCAGAGAAAAAGATACTAAAACAAAAGAAAAAACGATATTTAGAAAACCACCTACAGGAACTAGAAAGGCTCAATTCACAAAGCGAAGCGCGAAAATTTTATAAAAATGTGAACCACAATAAAAAAGAGTTTAAACCTAGAATAACCATAATACAAAGTAAGGAAGCCGAAATAGTGGAGAGATGGGCGGATAATTTTGCTGAGAAATTAAATATAGGCGACCAAGAAGTGACTGACGTAAATGACCACAGTGGAGACGTAAACGATGAGAGGAAGAAAAATAATATACCAACAGAAGAAAAAGTTGTCAAGGCAATAAAAAGGTTAAAAAACAACAAATTCCCTGGAGAAGATAATATACCCACTGAGCTGTTCAAGTATGGAGCCAACGTCCTAAAAAAATACATAATAAAACTTGTTGCATCCATTTGGAGAGAAGGAAAACTCCCAGACAGTTGGAATGTAGGTTGGTAAGTAGGTAGGTATTGAATGTGTACCTATTCACAAGAAAGGGGATTCACTATTATGTGACAACTATCGAGGCATTACCCTCCTTAATACGGCTTACAAAGTACTGGCTTATATACTTTATGATCGATTACTAGTATATACTGAAGAAAAAATAGGCAAATACCAATGTCGATTCCGGAAAAAAAGGTCAACAATTGATCAGATTTTCCTTCTCATACAAACCTTAGAAAAGACGTATGAATATGGAATTAATACCCATCACCTCTTCATAGATATCTTATGACAGTGTAGACAGAAGCGCACTTTAGAATATCATGGCAGAGCTAGATATTCCGTCGCATCTAATAACATTGGTAAAGGCAACTCTTTCGAAAGGTGAGTGCAAAGTCAAGGTACAAAACAGAGTGTCAAGGTCTTTTCAAACACATACTGGATTACGCCAGGGAGACAGTCTATCGTGTCTATTTTTTAACATCGCGCTAGAAAGAGCCATAGAGAAATCGGGCATAACAGCCAGAGGTACGATCATCAGTAGAAGTGTACAGATGCCTACGCAGATGACATTGACATAGCAACACGGACAAAACGAGACCTGATACAGGCTTTTGAAACATTAGACAAAGTCGCGAAGACAATGGGAAAAGCCGCGAAGACAATGGGAGTCCATGTTAACGCATCCAAAATAAAATACATGAAGGTCACGAACAGCACACAAATAGCGGCACCACAAGATCTGATAACAGAAGCACACACATTCTAAGGGGTCTCGGAGTTTATATATCTTGGAACACAACTGAATAACAGCAACCTAGTAAGCGTACAAATTAAGAGAAGAATTATACTTGGCTAACAGAGGTTACTTTGGACTAAATCAGTTCTTAACATCACACATAATTAGCAAAAAAGCCAAGATACTAATGTATAAAACTCTTAATAAACCTGTCCTGACATACGCGTCAGAGACATGGACTATAATAAAAAGCGACGAAGAACTGTTAGGTCGCTTTGAAAGACGAATACTTAGACACATATACGGAGGAGTACAAGAAAGCGGGATATGGAGCAGGCGCTACAATTTTGAGTTGTACCAATGCTATAAAAAATGCAACAACGTGCGGTTTATTAAAATTAAAAGACTAAGGTGGCTGGGACACCTTGAAAGAATGGACGCTTCTTCTTCTTCTTTTGGCATCATAACCCTTGATGGGTCTTTGCCTATCTGGCTATGTCCTTCCATTCAGATCTTTCTTGTGCCCTTCTTCTCCATTGTCTTATGTTCATTGTTTTCAGGTCGTCTTCCACGTCATCCAACCATCTCGTTCTGGGCCTTCCTTTTTTTCGCCTTCCTATGCGCTTTCATTGTAACATTTTCTTTGTTGTTTTTGCATCGTTTTGTGACGCACATGTCCCAGCCATGACAGTCTTTAACTTTTCACAAATCTTACAATGTCATAACCTTCATTTAACTCATTAACCTCGTCGTTTCTCCTGATTCTTCATGTGCCATCCTCCTCTTGTACTGGGCCATATACTTTCCTCAGTATTTCTCTCTCGAATGTCCTGAGTTGGGCTTCATCTTTTTTCGTCATTACCCAAGTTTCACATCGATAGGTTACTACGGGTCTAATCAGTGTTCTGTAGATAGTCATTTTGGTTCTTTTGTCTATTAATTTCGATGTCATCAATCTTTTATTAGCATAGTATGTACGATTCCCGCTGGAAATACGTGCATTAATTTCGCTACTTACGGAGTTCTTCTAAATGATTTCTGTGCCGAGATATGTAAAGGCATCCACTCGTTCGATAGTATAGTTGTCTAGTGTGATATTATTTTCATTGTCAGTTATGTATTCTTTTGACTGTCATATACTTCGTTTTTGCTTCGTTTATTTTGAGACATCTTTTTCTTGCTTCAGGATCAATTTGTTTGAACACTTTCATTACTCGTGGCTTATTCCTACTAATGATGGCTACATCGTCTGCATATTCAGTAATTTGTACTGATTTGGTGTTTATATGGCCGGTTATATTGTTTTTTTCTGATGCCTCAAGAACTAGGTTGAATAGCATGGTTGATCGGGCATCTCCCTGTCTTACTCCCATGTTGATGTTAAACAGGGGAATCAGTTCTCCATCTACTCTGACTGCGGCTTTTGAACCCTGCAACGTTATTTTTATGAGGCTGATGTATTTCTTAGGTATACCTAGATTACAAAGGTTTTCCAGCATTCTGTCTTTTTTCACACTATCAAAAGCTTGTTTAAAGTCTATATACATATAATATAGGTATATGTCGTATTCATAAGCTTTTTCTTGTATCGTTTTTAGTATGAATATGTTATCTGTAGTGGCTCTATTTGATCTGAATCCATTTTGATAATCACCAATTATATTTTCGGAGTATTCTAGTAATCTATTGTAGCTTATACCAGAAAGAATTTTGTATATTACATTTAGCAATGTAATTGGCCTATAATTCTGGCATTCTCCTTTTTTATATATTGGCTGTATGAGGCCAACTGTCCATTCCTCTGGCATTTGCTCCTTCGTCCATAGTAATGTTGTTAGGTAATGGATTCTTTCCCAGAGTTCGGATCCTTCATGCTTTAATAATTCTGTCGAAATTCCGTCCGTTCCTGGTGCTTTATAGTTTTTTAGTTTATTTATTATCTGAACTACTTCTTCATAACTCGGATTTTCGATGTGCAGCTCCGCCGTATAATGGACTCCGAAAAAATGGACGCTGGAGACCCCCAAAGACAGACATTCTATCAAGAGCCAGTAAGAACCAGGAAGAGTGGCAGGCCAAGATCTAGATTCAAAACTCAAGTCGAAGTTGACTTGAGGAATCTAGGGGTCAGAAATTGGAAAGCCAGGGCAAAGGATAGGGGAAAATGGAGACCAATTCTTGAACAGGTTGAGACCCACCCAGGGTTGTAGAGCCAAAGATGATGATGATATGTTACTTGTAGTCAAAATCTTTCACTTACTTCATTTACTTTGTTTATTAGTTGCTGTAAACGGTTTAAACTGCCTGCAAAAATAACGGTGTCATCTGCATAGCGGATGTTGTTTAGGCGTTCTCCATTTAAAAGCATTCCATTTTCGCAATTTTTCAAGGCTTCACTAAATATTTTTTCTGAATATAATTTGAATAATATAGGTGAAATTATACATCCTTCCATTATAAATTTTGTATTATACGCCGATCTTTATCATCTATTTGGGATTTTGTTAGAACATCCATTATTTTTCGGTGGTAAACTGTGTCAAATGCTTTTTGGAAGTCCACAAAGCAGATGTATATATTACAAGTCATTCATCTGCATCTTTGGAACAATACCTGTAGACTAAACAATACGTCTCTCATACCTACGCCTTTCATAAATCTAAACTGAGTCTCTTGTATTCTCTCTTCACATAGCTTGTATATTCTGCGATGTATAATTTTAAGAAAATGTTTTAGTGTATGGCTTATTAGCCTATATTCTCCGCACTTTCTCGCTCCCTATTTCTTTGGTAACGTAATAAATTCTAAAACTAGCCAATCTTTTGGAATGTTGCCTGTGTTATAAATATTATTGAAGATTTTACATAGTATTTTTTTAATGTTTTTCTATTAAAGCAAAATCTCTATCTAAAGGCAAATGGGTGTACCCAGATACTAGAAAACGATGTTCTATGGTTTTGTAAATTTCTTCCCTAACTAATTGCAGCCATAATGCCATTATTAGCCAATTCTTGTTTTGACCCCCGCAATTGTAAGTAAAGACTACAAGATTTTCAGATCTTGATGGATTATGGGTTATATAGTTTAGGAGTACACTAGCAATTTTGGAACTTCCTCTTTTTGCAACTGACTCTGATACACATATGTTCTTGCCGCGATACACAATCATGTACGCCAATATTATAGGTCCATGCTTTCCTAAGGTAAAATGCTACGCCAACAGTCAATGAAGGTGTGGGTAAGGTTTGTAGTCAGTCGAATGAAATTATGTCAGTGTTGTGAGTTTCTTCATTTTTCTTAATTTCGTCCTTAAGGTCTTGCTGCACTGCCTATGCGCGACTTTGGTGTAACCGTAGTTTTACCTGGAGATTTTTGACTTCAGATTCATTAATATGGGTATTAGAATTTATCATAACATTAAGTGAATCACAGGTTGAACACGTATCGCTTTTGGGCATCTTAAACCCTATGTTGTATTGTAAGTAAAAAATTCTTCGGGCCAATCCTCTTTAAGTGGCATACTACGCTCTTTACACCAAGCCATGTAGTAATCCTTATACAGGCTTGAAATACTAACATCATGATTTATATACACTCTGTTATAGGTCTAGTTATAGTAAATACTTCTAATGTGGTGGTGAACTGATTGTACTATTTCTGGGGTAACTTTGTTTGGTCTATTGTGATGTTTACCTCTTTGATCTTTTTTTGGTGTTGATCTTCTTTCAGAAATTTATTTTGAAATTAGTTTAATTCGCTTACTTGAATTTTGTAGTCCATGAACCGATAAAAACTCCTGTTTGCATATCTGCACATCTATTCCGTTATCTTTTACAAAATACAAATTGGTAAATTTTCGTTTTGACTATTGTCTTTTTGTTTTTCTCTTGTAACTTTTTTTTCTTTATAACCTTTATTGTGGAAAATAAATATGTGTTCTGCTTCTCGTATGTCTCTAGATCCCAAAAGCTGTTAAATACCGATAATTCGGTACCCTGCAGCAGTTCTCTGCACTTTTTTTACATTTACACCGATCTCCAATTTTATTTGCTTCATTTACTGCACCTTTCAAATTTATATAGTCGTGTCCCAAGTTTCGACGTTCTTTTTCTGTTTTTTTCTTTCTTTCTTCAATGTTAACTTTTCTCCATCGGCTTGGTGGAAGTTTTTCTGAAGCAAAATAATTGAACCTCTGTTGCCTTCTACTTGACTTTGATTAGTATCTGCAGTTGCAGTGTGGTATTGTCGACTTCTCTAAAACAATAAAGGTTCTTTAGTCAAGAAGGTCCTAAGCCACCTACTAAATAAAATACATTTTTGGTCTTAGAACGTGTTATTTACAAACGAATTTAAATAGAATATAAGTTTTACTGGGTCTTTATCAATAAAAAAAGTAAAAACGGTTTATTTATGGCTACGTCCTACTAAAAAAGTAAATTTAATGTTATTATAACTTATTAAGACATAAGCCACATTTCCTACAGCAAGAAGGTCTCAAGCCACTAAAATGTTTACTTACCTTTTTCGGAGAAGATTCATCACTTTCACAGGAATTTGAATGCGGAGAATATTCTCTATCGTTTACAGAATCGTCTGAGTCAAAATTCGAACCCAAACTACTGTTTTTTTCCGTATTGTTTTTCTTTCAATACTCTTCGATCACGTGTCGCCATGTTGATTTTATTGTGGCTTATGACGTTCTTGCTTAAACAATTTTAGCCTGGTGGCGACATCTATTGCACAATAGTCGTAAAACTTCGCTGGTGGCTTAAGACCATTTTACAGAGCCCGTTTTAATAAAATCGTCAAATTTCAAAAAATGTGGCTTAGGTCCCTTATTGCCCCGAGCTCCATTTGTAACCACATTTCAATAGTTTTAAATAATTTATTATTACAATTTCGAGCAAATATTCAAAATATTATTGTTTACGACATCTATCCACCGAGTGCATTTAAATTACCTCACGAACCCTATTATAGTTCCTTACATCTCCGATAGATGAGAGCGTTCTTTAACTCGTCTCGACTCATGAGCGATATTGTTTTCGTCCATCTGTATCTATTTGAACGGCAAACAGTCAAGACGTTATTTTATTTGAGTGGTCTCTTGTTGATGTTAGCCAAAAATTCCTTTTCTCTTATATATTTTCAAATATATATTTATTTTTAGACCCTTACCCGGGAGCCTTGATAGTTACTAAGCTATGTCTATTGGCCCTAGGTTGTATAAATATGGATTTATGATATTTGTTCTGAAACACAATCCTATAAATTTTCATGGTGTATAATATGTTCCTGCTAGATATATCCAAGGTTTCTGTTTGCCAAGTACCTAGAGGGTAAAAAATTAGATAAATCAGGTTATCCCATTTTATATTTTTTTGTTAAACAGTAAACAATATCTATGAACTAAATAACAGTGAAGTGATTTGTTATTAATCTTTTAATTATACTGGGTATTCTACCTAATAACAAATATATTTATGTGAACGAATTTTTAATTTTGGGATAAAGTATAATTTTATTTTTATATATCTTTTATATATATCCGGTTTTTTAGGCGTTATGCCCGTCCGGTAGGGATCTATGGAGGAGTATCACCGAGCCGCAAGCCCTTATCTCTTGCCGTATTGCTCCACCATAGGCCGATCAGAACCCAGCATATTCTAGTCTAAGCCGCAGATTCATCTAGAATTTTAAACTGCTGCGTTAGACTTTTTGTTTTCTGTACACCGAGCTGGGGCTCGATCCCACATCCACTGAACCATTCGACAGTGAAGCGAATGAGAGGCAGCCGCACAGCCCGCTGAGCTATCTGACCGACATATATATCTTTTATTCATAATCTAATGCCCTGATACAAAATGTGTGATTTCTTACGATACGATCTTAATTTTAATTTCATATAAATACTTCTCATGTGTAATACAATATTGTAAACACAAGTTGTTTTGTTTTTTTTTAAATTACGTAATTTTTAACGTAGAATCTTTTAATAACTTTTTGTTCCTTATAAAATAATAAAGCTTAACTTTGTTTTAAATTTTTCTTTTAAATTCTTTGAGCTCGTTTCCTTATGAGAATAAATATTAGGATGATGCCCATTTAATTTTAATTTTAAAGATAATACAAACAGCTTCTATATCAGGGGTTCCTAACTAAATTTTTCCAAGGACCCCTTCATCAAGGTACTACAATGACGAGGACCACCACTATTTCCTAAAGACCTAAACAAACCTAAAGTTACCTGAAAAGAGTCAAAATATGTGAAAACATAAATCAAACTAATGCTATTTAGGATATATTTGTGAAAATACAGAGTACCTATACATTATTAGTTTTAATTTTCACTCCTTAATTAATGAGATACGTTGAATTTAACCTTAGAATCCATTATTTCTGTAATATTAGGTTCCAAACTTGAAACTTTCACTCTGAAATCCGACCGCATGTCAAACCGATTCCTATATTTGTTTTTCATGAAGCACATGGAAGAAAATGCTTGCTCACACCGGTAGGTTGTTGGAAACGGAAGGATTTTTTTCATGGCCTTATCTCCAAGTTCTTTATAATCCTTGCGTGCTGTTGCCCAGAAGTCTGCTATTTTCTCGCCATTAAAAATGTCCTTCATCGTACCACAACTCGACAAATCCACAAGCTTATCTTGTTCTTCTTCTGTGAGGCCTTGGATTTGTTCAATTGCTTGACAGCTGAAAGGATTTCGAATCCAACCATCGTCAGCGTCAGATTCAGGGAAGTATATCCTAAAAGTCGTGGCTAGGCTGCGTAGGTGCTCGGCTGCATTGATCTTTATCGGGTCAGGTAAACTCTGCTCTGCAGACTCCATGAACTGTTTCAAATTAGGAAAGTTAGTGAACGACTCGTTTTCAATCCTTGTTGCCCACAGCTCGCACTTTTTTACCATAGCACTGATCTTATCTTCAACTTTGAACATGTATACATTTTTCCCTTGCAAACTTAAGTTTAATACATTCAAGTGTTCAAACACGTCAGCTAAGTAGGCAGTTGAGCAAAGCCAAGAAAAGTCAGTGAGAACATCTGCGTACTTGGTGTCAAGAAGAAAAACACGAACTTCATCTCTAAGTTCAAAAAATCTTGTCAATATCCTCCCTCGAGAGAGCCACCTTACTTCCGTATGAATAATAAGGTGTTCATGCTCACTGCCAATCTCTTTGCACAACAAAGAAAATAATCTGGATTGCAGAGGTCGAGTTTTAATGTAATTAACGATTTGAACTACTTCGTTAAGTATCTTCTGCAAAGGTTCAGGCAATGTTTTGGCTACCAAGGCTTCACGATGAATACAACAGTGTGTCCATTTCACCTCAGGAGCTACTGCTTTCACACGAGCTTGAAGTCCTGCTTTGTGGCCAGCCATTGATTTTGCTCCATCCGTAGACAAGCCCACACATTTTGTCCATGTGACGTCATGTTTATTAAAAAAATCATTCAATGCAGTAAAAATATCTGCTGCTGTTGTGTGAATTAGTTCGCATGAAAAAAGAAAATCTTCCAATATCTGGTCGTCCCACAAAAATCGAACAAAACACAACATTGCTTTTTTTGATATGTCGGTGCTTTCATCCAATTGAAGAGCAAACATGTCGCTCTTGCTAAGTCTGACCAGCAATGTATCTTCAATGTTATTGGCCATATCTGAAATTCGTCTTTGGACAGTGTTGTTAGAGAGCGGAACAGTACTTATTATCTTAACAGCCGCATCACCCAACATTCTCTTGCATAGAATTATTGCTGATGGTAGTATAAGTTCTTTAGCAATTGTATGGTTTTTTCCACATTTAGCGACAAGCTGAGATACCTCATAAGATGCAAGGGTTGCATTTTCATTTACATTTGCACCATAGTGTTTAGTAATGTTTTTACGAGATCTTCTAAGCTCTCCTAGTTTGTTTTTAAAAAAATCTAATGACTTACTCTTGTACTCTGGATGTTTTGTCTCAAGATGCCGACGGAGTTTTGCTGGCTTCATACACTCATTCGAAAGGCTTTCGTAGCAAATTACACATTGAGGTTTAGGCTGCTGCTCAGGGCCAGTGAACGTGAAACCCATTTCCAAGTAATCAGAGTTGTATTTTCTAATTTTTGCAGCACTGATCTTGGCCGAATTAGGTTTAAGAGACGCCGATGAGTTGGGTTCAATAGACACTGACAAGTTCGGTTCGAGAGTCATTGACTTTTTAACTTTAACATTGAATGTATTTTCTCCCTCTTCGTCTGTAGGTCTATCCCGTTTTAACGATCCACATTTTAACCAACGGTCCATAACGTACGCGTAATGTAACTTTCGGTGAAAAACAAAGCTTTAAATTTGTTGCACAAAATCAAACTAACTGGAATGCAAACAGACAGCGCAATGTCGCCAGGTCAAAAAACTAAAAAATCACCAGACAATTGCTTCAAAAGTTGCCAGATTTTGTTAAAAATCACCAGATTGTTCCGAGTATGCGCAGTAACGAAAAATGTGTTACTGCTGGAAATCCCGACAATGTAGATTATTTACTATTTAAAACGTTTTATGTCGTAAACTTGGCCTGACAGACCACCTTTGTTTCAACAAATCTTTTTGTTGAAACACCTTGTAATTTTTGCTCGTGCTACCAAATTTTTAATATAAATAAAAACTGAAAAATAGTTAGTAATACACCTACCTGCCTTTTAGATTTTAGATGATCAAACCAACACATAATGTGACAAAACTACAAATATGAAAAATAGTAATTCAGCCTACATAATCACTTAAAATTGCACAGTCGACACAAGAAAGATAAAACTGATAAATTGAAAATTGATATGTTGATATTAACTGAATTGGTTTCTTTATAAAACCAAGACATAAATTATTGGAAGAGTATGAACACGTCCAAGAATAGCGTAAACTTCGGGAAATCCCCGGTTGAACACCACAGAGGCGGATCATTTTATATTACAAATTAGACTTTTTGTATGATATGAATATTAGTTAGGCAATTCTTAATAACGAATAACAAACTTAAATAATATAATTGTACTTTTTAAATTTTAAAATAAATTTATATGTAGATAAGGTCAAAAAATCACCAGATATTGTTTTTGTCCCTGGCTCTTCATATATTTATTTTTATATCTTGCGGACCCCTCAGCCATACCTCGCGGACCCCCAGGGGTCCGCGGACCACCAGGGGTCCGCGGACCACCAGTTGGGAACCACTGTTCTATATAATTGTTGAAAGAACCGTACTTAACGAGCAGAACGGCCTTGATTGCTTGTATACCAAAGTAAATAGTTTGCTCGGGTTACAAATATAATAATTGATTTTATATTCCAGAATTTGGAGTATATTGTATTGTGTGTTTGGTTTTCTACAATCGCTTTTCTTGGTTTTTTAGATTTCTCAGATATAGGAAAGCCGAAAGCTTTACCTCATCAAATACTACTAAATTTTGTAATAATACACATTTAACGACATTTTTAGGAGTAACTTTAAGACATTAGGGGGTAATTACCTTAGATATGTACAAAACCATATCTCACCACAGAGAGAAAAACACTTTGAGAACCAATGAGCTACATTATAGCTCACAAATTGTCATTTGGTTGATTGTAGGTAAAAATAGCAGTAAATGATTGTTTTACTATTACGGTTACAGTGGCAGTTAAAATACACATCAAAATGGAATATGAAAGTGAAAATCACAAGTTAAGTACATAAAATATTTGAGAATCTACATGGACCAAAACCTGACCGCGGGCCGATAGCCATAAAATATTGATGAATCTTTCCATAGTACTATACGTTTATCGTTCATTTCAATCAATCAATCCAATGAAATATTTTAAATATTTTGTTTCTTATTTCATTGTTGACATAATTTTTTTCTATTTACCTATGTGCGCTACTGGAAATTATATCGCAAAAAGAAACCGACAAAGTGCATAAAGATTGTTTTATAATGGCAACTACATTGATGAAACCTTTGACATTATGCGACATACTCTTCACCACGCCACCGACAGGGCTACTTATCTCATCTCTAATAACTCTTGACACTCTTTGCCTTACTCTTTATTTTCCCTTTTCTTTGATTCTAACATTTCACGCCTACGCTAAGAGCCCATTCGGCACGTAATACGTGATGATGAATACCGCGCTTGCTTATTATTAGATTTGCTTCAAATTATAGTTGAATGAAACCCCACGACATTATTTATAAACATATAGATAAAAATCAAATAGCCGTTATACCTTATACTTACAATACCATGATCAAGTAGCAGTACGGAGCTAAAACATTCTACGTATTTTGATTTTATCCTACTTAATTTAACTTGTTGTTCCGTCAGGTGCATGAATTTATTGTAGTATTTTTCGTTTTCATTTTCATGCTTGACACAACACCGCCTAATCATCACACATTAAGCAACAGACAAAATCAAATTAATCCAATAAAAATTTAAATAAATCGGGCCTAAATACTGAGCCCTAATACAACATTATTTTATTATGAAATTATATCAATGCCTCTTGACGTCTCATCATTCTCATCATCCAGCGACAAAAGTTTACTGCTGAACATGCTCTTCTTCGTGAATCCAAACCCGTGTTTCTTCCTACTGCCTCGCGCCACCCTCAAATAATTTTTATTTTTTCTTCTTAAATCTTCAGTCCATCGTGTAGGTGGACAACCGACGTATCTTTTATCTTCCATTGGTTCTCATTCCAATAACCTCTTTGTTCATTGCCCATCCGTTATTCAAGCCATGTGTCCTGCCATACGGATTTTTTACATTCGTTTTTCTCCATTTTCTTGTTGGGTAGGATGGGGAAGGAAAGAAGGTGTAAATCGGAATTTTAAGGGTCGTGGCATAAATCCCCAGGAAAAAAGACATTTAGGGGCAAAACCATGAGCTCACAAGAGCAGGTTTGCTATTCTAAAAGTTAATCTGTTCTGTCCTTTGTCGGGAGATTGTAAAGAGGTTACCAGTTTTAATGCTAAATCTATCTGCATGCCGTCTATCTGCAGCCAAATAACTTATTTTATGTCTTCTATTTGTTCTATTACCCATTTAATAATTATGAAATTCTATACCAACTTATAATATACCAGCTTATATACCAGCAGGTTTATAACCAATGTGTTTTACCTGTACAAACTTATGGAGCAGAGACTTTAACAATCTCGCAAAAATCTGCGAATAAACTCAGTTACACAACGAGCCATGGAACGTGTAATGCTGAACGTGAGCCTTCGAGACCACATAACAAACCAACAAACCAGGCAAAGATCAGGAGTTCAAGACGTCATCGAAAGAATCACGTCGCTTAAGTGGAACTGGGCAGGGCACTTAACCAGAGCACAAGATGGACGGTGGACAAGACGTATTATGGAATGGAGGCCCAGAAACTATAAAAGAAGCCGAGGACGACCATCGACTAGATGGACCGATGATATAAAACGTGTAGCGGGAAACTGGCTACAAGCGGCCCAGTATAGAGAACACTGGAAAGAACTGAGGGAGGCCTATTTCCAGCAGTGGACGCGATTGGCTGATTGATGATACCAGCTTAAAAGAATACTAAAGAATACTACTACGTTACTTCATAACGCCCTGCGGCTGCTGCACTATTTCCTTGACATTCACCTACGATATTCCCGATAGTTTATTGAAATCATAATTTAATCTGATTCAACTTATCCAAAGTTAAATGCATATCTGCCATTTCCTGAAATGTGTAGACCATTGTACTATCAAAATTTTTAATATTAATCTTATTCACAAAATAAATGAATAGCTTCAAATTATTGACTATTATTGATGGAACTGTTTGTAATTATTGTATCTGTTCAAACTAATTGTAATTTTATGGCCAACTAGGAAAAAACTAGTTTTTCGAAAAAGTGATATAAGGCAAAAAGTTTTAAAAATAATGTGTTAAACTAATGATGCCACAAAATTCATTTGATTTGAACGTACTCAAAAATTTGGGGGGACTTAGGGCTGCACATCCCACTTAAATTTTTTCTGTGCGCTTAGATTTTGTTGTTTCTTTTGTAAAAAAAAATGATTTCAGAACAAGAAAGTAACGTGTCTTCAGAACAAGAAAGTAGTTTAGAAGATATTGCAAAAAACAATTTTTATTTTGTAACTTTAAAGGGCTGTAACTTTTTTTGTGTACACTTTTATACTAAGGTAAGTTGGATTCAATCATTTTTTTTTGTCCCGAATGCATAATTTAATTTATGACATAACTTTTTAAAACACCCTGTATTATTGCACATCTGCAGTGTAACATAAATAATTAAAAATGAAATAAAATATAGAAAATAAATATTGAAAAGTTTCTGAAACTGTTCTTCTATGACATATCCAAGTTAGATATTATGTTTATATGAGGTTAAGTCACAATTTGAAGTTAAACTTGAAGCATTTGAAAAGTGGTCATTGAGAAGAATGATGCGCATACCTTGGGTGGATAGATTTCGAAACTATGACGTCCTTAAGAGAGCCGGCGTGGAAAGAGAACTCTTTGAATTAATTAAAAAACGCAAGATTGGTTACATTGGGCACATATTGAGAGGAGCAAAATATGAAATACCACAGTTAATCCTAAAAGGGAGATCGAAGGTAGGAGAGGAGCCGGCCGCAAACAATTATCCTGGTTAAGGAATATTAAGGAACGCACAGGAATACACAATACAGGCGAGCTGTGTCACGCCGCCAAGAACAGAATTCTAGTAATGAGATAGTCGCCTACGCACTTTGGCGTATGGCATGTTAAGAAGAAGAAGAAGAAGTCACAATTTATTGTAATGAAAACGTTAAATAACTAGTATAAAATGTAATGTTCATTACACTCAATTGAGGTTCAACCTCACAAATTAAAATGTAGTTTAAAATAATATCAAAATAGTGATCGAGGTAAAATAATTTTTTTTTGATAATAATTAAGTTTATCTAACATAACAGTTTAATTATTTTCCTTCATTTAATTTTTTATGTTTTAACTTTTATATCTAGTTTAGTATTTTGAACGGTAAAAATGTTTATAATCTATTATCAAACAAAACAAAAATGTCAACGACTTGACTTATTTCTTTTTGTTGTATGTAATTCAGGGCTGAAATATTGTCGAAGTAAAGAAGAAAGAAGCAATTCTTGTTCCTGATTTATGTATTGTGTAGGAATGTGAACGATTACTGGCTAATTACAGGGTATGTACGTCAATTTAACTTGCTGAAAGGCAATTAGAGACCTGAGACAGATACTCCGCGATTTTTGCCTATGTCATTCTTAGATCTTATCGTAAATCTGCTCGTCTAAGGTCTGAGGAGATGTACGTCCACTTATAAGGATCTCTTTAAGTCGATTGTGTTAAAATTAAGATAAAATATAGAAGCTTAAGATATTATCAGATTTTTTCTCACATTGTTCTCAATAAGGGTTTAAAGAATATCGGCAAATTTATAATATTTGATAGATTCAAGAGGAAGTACAGGTATTTCAATTTTTAGAGTATGGGAAAAAACTTCTTCTTGAAGTGCCGCCTTTTATTAAACCATTATTTGTTCTTCTTAAACAACATCTCTTTTTTAATCTACGTTTGACTTCCACTATTACATTTCTGTGTTCTCTTTATATCCCTATCATATCTTAGTTTCCTTAATTTTATTGAAAATAGTAGTAATATCTCTCTCGAAACTTGATTTTCTAAGAAGCTGTCAGTAAAAGCATAATTGATTACGTTTAATCATTTTAGTGTATATAGTAAGCTGTGTAGTGCTATCCCACACTTTATATTTTACTTTAACCAATACCTTTTGATTTATATAAGGTGTTTAATTAAGCGCTTTATGTCTTTAAATACAAATAAAAATTCAAAATAAAAAAAATAAAATCTGTATGAATATGACCTAAATTTTTTGTTTGTTTAAAAGTCCACTCGATGCTAGTACCGAGATACACTCAAGTATGTATTGACATCGGCTAAATATCCGCCGCGACTTCGCAGGGTGGTGCTCATCTGAAATAAAAACCAATTTTCCATGACTCTGATGCATCAGTCAGCTGAATTTGACCGTTATTATCGGTTAGGTTTGAGGGCCGCTGATGTTTGTGGCTTATTTTCATTAACCTGCAACTTGAAAAAAAAAACCCGACGAAAAAAAGTCTAACGGGATCAAAAAAAATACGATCTCGGTGGACATCACCTCCACGTGAGATAAGAATGAACTCAAATCATTTGTGCAGAATGTCCAATGTAACAAGAGCTATTGGCACGTAGCGTCATCCTGTTAAAACTATAAGTCGTTGGTATCTTCTTCTTCTTCTTTTTCCTCTTTGTGACTAATTCTGCTTGTTTATTAGCGGATTAATACCTCTATGGAAGCTTTTCATTCCATTTTTTGCGCGGTCGTCCGATACTTCTGCCGTTGGTGATTTAGCTCTTGCTATTTTCACGACACTAGTTTTCCCTTATTCTACTTATGTGATTATTCCATTATTTTTTTCTATTCAGTGTACATTCGTTTATAGACTGTACGTTACATTTTCTTCTAATGTCATTAGTGGTCTTACACTCGCTTTGTAATTTCTTGACTTCATATTAATGTTATTATATATGTTTCACCATATAGGGTTATTAAGGCATCCTGCCAGTCTATTTGCTACTTTGTACTTAACCTCTCCCGTCTTTGTCCAGGTCTTGATAGCTGGACAATGTAATTCCAAGGTATTTTATTTCTATTATAATTATCAACTTGTTCAATACTAATGACATTAGTTTCTATTTTACATAAGATGATGTACTTTGCTAATTACTATTGTTTTAGTTTTCTAAGATGAGATTGTCATATTAAATTCTTTTGCTCGTATGTTAAATCTATGGACCAGTCTTTGGAGACTATGTTCATATTGAGCTATCAATGTTGCGTCGTCTGCGTAACAGAGTATCTTTAATTCTTTATTCCTCATTCTGTATTACTTCTTTGTTAATGCTTTGATGATTTCATTTATGATTAAATTACAGAACATAAGTCTCAATGCGCCCCCTGCTTTATTCTGCCACCTGGTATCGACATAATTTAATTCAGACCAAAAGATGTTGGTAATGATCTACCAATTGCGCTCGCCGTTGAACGTGATGGCCTGGTCAAACAGTCACTTTTTTTTATACATTAGACATTCTTGGATCTTATCCGGAATGCTACCGTGCAAAATTGGAAAATTCTGTTTTTCCAAAAATAGACGTCATCGCCAAAAATGATTTTTCGATAAAACCTAGAGACAAATGAATCTTACAATTCTTGATCCATCTTGTATCTGTGTTTTAGTCTATCATAGTGTTAGATATTATTATTATTTTGTAATTTAGTTAATGTAGGTAATGTAATTTAAATAATTATATTTATTACCAGTTGAATGAGTAAATAATAAAACAATTATTACTAATAATAAGTAGCCAACATAACACTTAACATAGTCGTGAAAACTAATTCTGCTGTCTGCAATTATTGTCTTCACAACTATTTAGTACCGGGGAAGTTTTTGGCAAAAAATGCAACAATAGATAAAGAGAAGAAAAGTGGCATAAAAGGCACCAATAAAAGAAGATTTTTGGCTTATTTGTGAGTTATAAACCATGAATATCAGATTTAATATGGATGCATTAGATACGCTTTTGAGTTATTTAAAAGGCCAGGGACGGAGTTGAAATTTTTGTTTTTTTTTTCAAACCGTATTTTTAATGTTTTAAATTAAATAATTTCAAATTAATTTCTTCTAAAATAAACCATTCAGGTAAAATATTATATATTTAGGAATCTAAAAAAAGCTGAACGCTCTCTAAACTTCTATTAAATAAACTTTAAGCTTTCAATATGTGAGTGTATCGAAGGCTGCTGTGTATAACTTGGGTTGAAAGATAAAGACACACTAATTGGACAAAAAATTTGAATGTTTAGCCCATGTCATGCAACACCCAGAACGATATGGAGTCCTTTATCTCATTATACAGGCAAATATATAAAAAAGGGGTCGCAGTCGAAGAAAATCATGACTTTGTAACTTACGCGAGTGGTTTAATTAACATTTTTCGTTACTCTTCAGAGCTACTGTGAATAAATTATGGTAGCCAACATTCAGTAATAAGTCAATTCAGAATTATACTGATGTATGTTATTATTTTTTGCAAAGTCGGTTTAATGGTTTTACCAATTTGTACGTGCATTAGACTTTGCTTTCGGATAATTTTAGTATTCTTTGTTACAACCTGCGATTTTGGCAACCAGAAATACATAGCGGTATTAAGATGAATTTTAATTATTTAAGTTTTATGGTTGTATCTATCAGCTGCAGCTCGACAACTCTATAACTGTTTGATTTAAAGTAACTTAACTTTATGTGTCACATATAACTTTGTATTTTAGTCAGCTTATATTATTTACATTTCAAGCAGCTTAGTATTACGCACATACTTATTACATTAGTAGTTTTTTATAACATATAGATGTATGGACTAAAAATAACGGAAACTATAGAATTGTGTGAACTTTTTGTAAGTAATCGGTCACATGTGCGAGGATAAAAACTCCGAACAATTTAATAAATCTATATTTTTAAAGTATTTGAAACTTGAAACAACAAAAAGAAAAAAATTAGGTTAACTTTTTTTTTTAGAAAGAATGTTTTGCGATCTTTTGTTACTTTTAGGCCCACTCTTATTTTATTTATATTGGCTGTAAATTGGCCAATCAGAATTCCGATTCTAAAAATGAAAACTTGAATGACTTGAATAAAATGAAGACTCTTTATTTATTTTGTATTGTAAGGCATTTTCAAACAAATGTATTTTATTTAGGACAGTTTAAACGAAAAACGTACAGTGTTGAAGTGAAACTATAGAGAATATGGACCCTACTGATAATGAAAATTAAGAAACTGACAAGTCTCTTGGATTTGAAGATATCATAGATTGCAATGTTTATGATTCAGACGAGGACAGAAAATAGGTACCACGAGTTTCCAAACAATACTCTAACGTGTTTGATAGCGATGTTTGAGAACCCATTGTTGCGGCAGTTGCAAAACCAAAAGTGTGACTACTCAAACCGGGTTATCCAAATCATCAACTCGCAAAAGACAGAGGCACTCAAGTACTTGGAAAGGTAGTATTAGAAGAGCGGCCCATGACGCTACAAAATAATACATGTGATATCTGTTGGAAGAAAAGGTATCCAGCAAAAAAACAAAAAATAAAAACATTAAAAGACTGTACATGTCAGTGTTTGTATAAATGCCAGCAACTCATTACAGAAGATGAAAGGAGACAGATTTTTCAGCGTTTTTACACTTTAAGAGAACATTCAAAGATATTTTTTCTATTAGAAATCTTAGAAAATTCTGTGTAGAACGACACAGGAAAAATAAAAATGATCAAAACAGCAGTAGAAAACAGACATTTAATTATTACTTTCAAATAAACGGTTGAAAAGTTCAGGTCTGTAGAACCTTTTATTTGAGCACCTTAGCAATCAGCCAAACTCATGTGTCACAGCTCATTTAAAAAAAGACATTACTTCAAATATACCTGATATACCTGCATAAAGAACATACAAAAGATACCTGAAAAAATGTTAATTTTTTTAAACATTCCCAACAGGAATATACAATACACAACAACTGTACTTAGAATAATATTTGAGTATTAAAAAAATGTATAATTTTTACTCCAAGCTTTGTAATAAATCGAATAAACAACAAGTAAAAGAATCTTTTTATGGGCAACTAGTTTGCAATGACTATAATATTCATTTTTACGTACCTAAAAAAAATAGTTGTGATCTGTGCGAAGAGATCAAACTGAAACCTAAGAAAGATATAGTATTGGAGGCTGAACAATCATCATAGTCCATGTTGTGAATCGCTCCCGTAGGAAAAATCTTTCTGATTCTGTTTCTTTAATGATTTTTGTTCAGAAATGTCCCCTTTAAACAAATCTGAAGAGTGTCGGGAGAAATTTTTGGTTAGAAATTATTTAAACAATTTTTTCAACAAACCACAATTGATTAATTAATTGTAATGATAGTTACATTTTACCTAAAATTTGACGTTTCGATTTCCACTTCGGAAGTCGTTCCAAAAAAAGAATACTAAATAAATTTTGTTAAAAATCAGTGTATAGCGGCTAATATTAATAACAAGATTAGCCTGTAGAGCTTGTCAACAATTTGTTTATATTTACTTGTTAAAAATTACATTTAAAAGAATTGCGTGAGATTTTTCGAATACTATCTATACTAAACACATTTTTATTCATACTACTGTATACATAGTCTAAGCCGTATCTGTTGTATTCCAAATATTGTTGACGTACTTTTGTGAATAGGGACCTCACACAAGACTTTTCATTAAGAACCCGATGTAAATTTCGTAACGCATCACCAACGTGAATAGTCATTCAGGTGTGTAAGATCTTTAACGTTTTTCAGTAATTTTTCGGTAACGGACATCTTTATTTTGTATACCTGGTGCAACCGAACCAACATAGCCGTACTAAAAATGGTCATTTGGTATTACAATATTGTTTAACCTCGTTATATATAAGCTTATTTATAGTTTTTTTTTGCTCATGAACGAGTTGCATTTGGTAATTTGTACTACTTTTTCATGAGTTTTTCTTGTGCAGTTTTCAGTACTAGTGTAACGTCTATTTATCAGTTATTAGTTTGAACCAAAATCCAGATTTCTCTAAACCCCATAAACATTATTTTTATTGTTTTTGTTTTAGTCCAGTCGTCAGGTCAGTGAAAGTGATAATTCGTATTGACCGTACGAGAATCATAAAAAATGGCAAAAATAGCGCCACGTGTTTTTATTTAACACCTGTATAAAATCTGAGTTTATTTGCGGTAAAATACAAAAATTGTATACGAAAGCCGCACTCTTTACCTTTAATACGCGTCTTGATTTTTGTCGATTGGTCAGTTAAATCAAAAGATATCGAATTTTTGCCGTCGAGCTGATACAAACTTTACTGAACATTGAATTCGCGCGCGTAACTTACATTCAAAATCGACCGCCGTTTCCAGCGTATTATGAACCGTTGTCTCCAGCGAGACAACGGTTCATTCTACACAAAAAGTACCAATAAACATTTTTTTAAGAATCATCTCAGCTATATTTTTTTGTAAATCGATTTTTTGCACTTGTACCATTCTACGAGGAGAGTTTTGGGGGGAAACCTGGGGGTAAAAGTGGTAAACTTCTTAACATTTTTTTGAGGTCTCAAATTTAATACACTCTGCAAAATTCAGCTTTTTGGTATGATTTTTAAAGGGTCATTGGTATGTTCGTCTCTGACGACTGGAGTATTTTGTCATATTCATTTTTAGGCCAATGTATTAGGAACTGTCTGCAAGTTTCTCTGTCATATTTTGTAGTTTCTGAAATGTACTCTCTATAATCACAATATCGTCAGCGAACCTGAGGTGGTTTAAATTGCCATTTACGTATGTGCCATATTATGTCGACCAATTTGTAGTTTGAAGACGTCTTCTAGGACTAGATTTCAACCCCTATCAGTGTTGTCAGCAGATGATCTGATGCACTAACTTGACTAAGTAAAAGAAATATATATGTATATATATATATTATATATATATATATATATATATATATATATATATATATATATATATATATGAAAGTAAAAGATTGCATTTTATTTCGATCGGAACTCCACCATAGCCCGACACGTGTTTCGGGTTATTCAACCCATCGTCAGGAGCTCTTGTGGAAGTTCAACCGAAATGAAATGCAGTCTAGTATTTGGCTATTATAACTAAAATAATAGCCAGGGTACGCTAGCAGCGGCATCTATAAAAATAACGAGAAGTCGAGAGACCTCTCTGATAGCAGTGTCTCTAACAGAGTGCTGAGAAATGTCGAGTTATGATGTTAAAAAACTTTAGCTAGTAACAACATAGTGATGTTTTTTTGTTACTATGTGCAAAAAAGTTATTTTTGTTAACGTTGGAAATATATGGTAGCTTTGAACTTAAAACGCAAAGGTTTACCCAAGGTTAATCGAAAAACCCAATGTAACTACATTTAAAGGAAGTAATTCTTTGAATTGTCGGCAATATACATATATATATATATATATATATATATATATATATATATATATATATATATATATAAATGAACTTTGAAAAATAAGGCTATTATCGAGCACAAGTTAATTAAATCTAGCCCAAGTACTTTCGCTTAAAATAGCATCTTCAGGGGCATTTCGTCAAATAACTTCCGGCAAGCGTAGAATGTGGAAACATTAATAATGACATAAAATTGTACAAAACACTACACTAAAACGAGGACAAACAGTTTAAAATTACTTTAAAAATTCTACGCTACATTCTTTGTCAGTATCTGGAGGGATAATGATTATCCCTGATGAATGAGACAAAACGTTTTCGGAAACCATATTCCATCATCAGTGTCCTAGAAAATATATAACCACTTAATTAAAAAGAACATGAGGTTTAAATTTTTGCTAAGGTTAATATATAATGCAAATTGTGGTTAATACTAACTAGGAGTACATGAATGTAGCCACTAAATATATGGGTAAAACCCGTTAGCAAATAATTAGTTACATTTGGTTTACAGTATATATATATATTATATTATATTCTTATAATATGTTAAGATATTGTTGGATTAGGTAACATGGCGAAGTTGACTCCACGTTGAAGTTGCTAGTCCTGAGACGGTGTGTCTACGAGCAGTATGGAGGATGGAGGATGTAGGATGGAGGTCGTAACAGAGCAGTTAATATAACTGTATGTGTCTACTTAAGACAAAAGCCAACGTTATTTAAAATTGTTAAAGTAAAGTAAATTAATATAACAGTATCAACCATCAATGTTGTTGTTTTAAAATTATGTATATAAGATGAGATGTGGAAAGAAAAATATGTGGTTATAGTTGGGCAACCAACTATACATGTGTGCAGTAGTGTTGTGAAATAGAGATTTTAGTATTTCCTAACTATTTAATACTAACCCTTTCCTTCTTTTTTGGTTTCTTCAACATTTGGTACCTGGAAAATAGAAACTAGACACATGTGGAAAGTTAAGTTCTTGGAATTTTATTGTTATTGGTGGGATATGAATGAATATATTTAAAATATGAAAGTGTTCTTGAATGAATAAAATAAAACTTTTGTAGTATGATGTTCACGTAATATTTAACTTATAACTCAATTATAGAAGGCCCTGTATGTCAAAAACAACATTTATTACCTGGTAAATGTAAAACTTTTTTAAGTTATAAGTTCATGAACATAAATATCTGATTAGGTGTTAACGGACTAAGTGGTGTGGAAATTTTAGTGTATTAACTATTATATAAAATGAACAAAATTTGATGGTTGGGACATGGTTTTGTAGTGTGTTGATAGTATAGTAATCTACTTATAACTTAAGAAAGGCCCTATCTGTCATAAAGCAATACTAGGTACATGAGAAATATAAAAGGATAAGTTATACGTTGAATGAGTTGGTGTATATTGACCTTAATTGTGATAATGGAATGGTTATAGCTGGCTCCGTTAAAATTAAGTAAAACGAAAAAATTATGGTGTCATCTTTACTGGTGATTAAATTGTGGGATTTAATTTTATTCTTAATGGATATGAAGTTCTTAAGGTGGTTGGGATATGGTTTTGTAGTATGTTGATCGTATAGTACTCAACTTATAACTTAAAAAAGGCCCTATCTGTCATAAAGCAACACTAGGTACATGGGAAATATAAAAGAATAAGTTATAAGTTGAATGAGTTGAAGGTGTATACTGACATTAATTTTCAAAATGAAATTGTTGTTGACAGCTATGTTAAAATTAAGTAAAAAAAGAAGAAAATTATGTTGTTTTTTGAGAAAATAGTGAGATACGGAAAGACTACAAAAGGCTGAGATCCCCAGAAAATCGCAACCAAACCTTAAGCGAGTTGTGTGGAAGAGTAAAATGAGAATTGAGGGGTTTGTTTGAAAGTGATGTTGAATAGTCTAAAATTTTGGGGTGCCGACAAGAAGCATGGACAACATAAGGTAGAGGGGGTCGGACTTGAAGTTTGGGTTGAATGGAGAGAAGAGGGGAAGATGAAGAGTATGATGTGTTGAAATAAAAGTTTTTGGAGTGGACTAAAGAAGATGAGTGAGGTGAACGAATAGTAATACTTGTAGATTTTAATTGTAGAAGTAAATTAAGGGTGAAGATTATGAGAATAGTTGGCGATGGAAAGGGAGGAAGTCTCGATTGAAAGATACATGACGATTGACGCAATTTGAGCTTTTTTGTTTTTCTTTAAGAATTTTAAGGTCTTCGTATAGTCTAGTTTAAGGATTTAAGGTGGACAATTTTTTGGGGGATATTGTGGATAAGTGAAACGTCTTCTGGGATATTGAGGCTGTGGTTATGTTTTTTGAGATGTTGAGAGAAAGTGGAAGTATTTTCTCTTTTTGTGTGCTCTAGAGAACGTGAGGATAGTGATCTGCATGTTCTACCTATGTAGGAGGCATTGCAATCTGAACATTTTAGTCTATACACTCCACTCCGATCCATATAATTGATTGGATCTTTGGAATTACAAATGTGTTGACCTAAATTGTTGGGTACTTTAAATGAAATATGGATGTTTTCAACTGAACGTTGGATGAGATTTCGAATAATTTCAGAAACACTTTCATGATAGTATGGGAGTGAAACGTAATTGGGTGAAGCCCAATTAGTATAAGATTTTCGCAATATAAGGGGCAAGCAGCCCAAGATGGTCTTGAAGAACATCAACGATATATCGGTGAGCGTTGATGGTACCGTTATTTAACACCACCAAGTCTGTACGACCCGTTAAAGAAACGTCACCCCAGACCATAACCATCAACAGTTTCATAGCTGATTTAATCATTATGAACATCTTCAAGTTCGGATTGTAAGTTTCTGGTAGTTAAAAATCGTGGTGTTAAGGTGTGTGAAGTAGTAAAAAATAGTATTGAATAGGCGTTGTTACACAATGTCTACCTTAGACCAATAGACCGATATATGGTATACGCCGAAGTTTTGGCCTGTTCAAGAATTAGTCTCCATTCCCCCCTATCTTTCGCCCTGGCTTTCCAATTTCTGACACCTAGATTCCTCAAGTCGTCTTCGACTTGAGTTTTAAATCTAACTGCAACCCTTTTTCGTGCAAAACCACTATTTAACCCTCCGTTCATCGGGTGTGGTCTGTGAGTCTACGACAAAATAAAAATTTTGGATAATTCTCTCATTTAATTTTTTTAAATTTCTACCTTTTCAGTACCTTCCTAGAAACTAAATACCAGTCGTTTTTTTTTTATACAAAACTTTTTTTGAAATTTCTAAATAGCTGCTGCATGGCCGTTTGTCCTGACAGACTTCACCCGATCAAATGTGTAACAATATTTGCACTGATTCTTAGTTGTATTTTTCTTGCAATTTTGTTTCACTTGGTAACCCTGTGCGTTTTTGTGAACTGGATTATTCGGTTGTTCCGAGAAAATACATGAATTTAGCAACGATATGACTGCCGTATCATATATACCGAAGAAAGGAAAAAATGTGATTGCTGTTACCACTGGGCACAGAGATGATCGAATTGATGAAGATACTGGTGATCAGAAAAAAAACAGAAATAATTACTGTTTATAATTCCACAAAGAGTGGAATATATGTTGTAGACAGAATGATCACATCATATAATGTTTCCAGAAATACGAAACGTTGGCCAATGGTAGTAGTTTATAATCTCTTTAATCTCGCAGCAATTAATGCATTGGTAATTTACAAAGGCAACAACCAAGATGGAGAATCTTCAAAACGCGAAGATTATTCCCAAAAAACCTAGGTATGGAATTCGTACACTAGACTATACGACGGAGAGCAGGAGAGTAAGAGAGGAAATTGTTAATATTGCAAAAGACGCAAAACTTGCTTTTTTTGGAAAATTTGTAAATCCTGGCTATGTATGGACCACATAATGGCATGCTGGCAAAGTTGCTTAGAAAATTTGACCACCAAAGTTTGACCACTGTAGTTTGTGTCCACAATTTAATTTTTTAGTTTATATATGTTTTTGTAGTACTTTGTTTGTTTCTAATTAAAGTTTTAAATGTTTTTTTCATTATTTAGTCGCTGTTTACAAATTTGAAAAAACTATGTGTTGAAATTGTAAACATTTTTAAAATTTACCTAATACAACTTAAAAATTTTTTGAAATTGTTTCTGTAATAAACATTATATAGTAAATAATTTGTTTAAAACACGTTGATGTGAAATTAGCAATAAAATGTATGCTGTTGCTCAGGAGGCGGTATTTCATTTTGATCCTCACAGACCACACCCGACCGAAAGTGTTTCAGAATGGTCACCCGATGAACGGAGGGTTAAGCACACTCGATTCACGTTGCATTCTGACTAAAACAATAACAAAATATTAGCAACAAACAGCAGTAGTTCACACAACGATTTAAAAATGACATTAACCTCTTATCGACATTGACAAATTTATACCACCTTTTCTTGTCATGAAATAACCCATTTGGTAGTTATTTTGTGCACTATTATTATCAGATGTATAAAGATGAATACAAATTATTGCTAATACGTGCCGTCATTCGTCTACTATATTGTTTTATATATTATGATTATACCTAGGCTACGCTATATGATAATTTTATAATAACTTCTATATCATGGGTCCTGCATTCTAGTAAGTACATAAAAACTGGAGCGAAGCTATAGCTAATATCGTATAGTTACCTGTGTTAAAAAATTACGCTACAAAAAGCTTTTCAGAGTTAATTTTTATTTTTCTTTGTTTTGGTATATACCGAATAAAAGTTTTTGATTGCATAAGTCAAAAATTTCAGAAATGAACCTATAAAACTTTATTAATAAATCCCGTAGAAAGTTCTACCGGACGATCTTCTGCATGTTGTTAGTGATTCCAGCATTGTTTTGTAGTCGTTTTATAATTTTAATTTTATCATGAAGAATTTAGAGAACGTTGGATGTCGAGAGCTAGCACGGAACCAGAGTAGAGAATTCCTCTACAAAATGCTTAATTAAATTTTTGTGTATACCAAACATTCTTTAAATTATTTTACTTTCTATACATTGAACTAAGCAATTAATCTACATGGTGGCTTTAACAAGAAATTAAAACGAAGAAACATCGAGATTTTAAATTAAATAAATCAAACAATAGTATAGTAAACATGGTTAGAAACACAGAAAAGGTTATCGAAATTTGGAATTTTAAAATACCATATTAATTCAAATAGACAGATAGATTATTAGAAAAGTTTATTTGAGCAATTACATGGTCAAATTCGTTACTGTTATGTTTATATTAAACCTATTAAATACTATTACTGGAATTAATATTAAACTCACTTCCGGGTTGAACCACGTCGATTATTATAGCGCCGAGCTTTTGACATCCTCTTCGATGTCAGGGTTTTCGAGATCTCAGTCCCCAAGCCCTCAGAAACTACTACACTAAGCACTAACCAATGCATTACTGGTACTGGGAATAGAGAACGGTTCATTTATATCGAGGATGGTGATGTGGTTTGATAGAGATTGGCTTGGGGTTAACGTGAGCTTAGGGCGGGCATTGACGCAAGGACGCGAACATTTCTGATAGTAGGATTTTGATTAATGAGTGGAGCGGACGATATTTTCTTTCTTAAAGACGAGAGGTCTCCAAGTCGAAGGTAATCGTATGCCGTCATCTCTTTTATTGAGACTATTTGGCCTTTTTTCAATTTCTATGGCTTCTGGGATAATTCTTGGTTTATAGAAGCGGATGGAGGCTATAGTTATGGAGTTTTCAAAATTAATTTTATGACCAGTATGAAGATGGTGTTGATCTAGAGATGATAGATCTTACGATTTGTTGGCCTATAAAAGATCGGTCGCAGTCTGCACAAGTCATTTCATAAACTCCGTGTTGTTCATTTGGAATGTTGTCTTTGATTGATCGGAGCGATATCTTGTGTAGTTATTTAAGAATTTTTGAAAGGTAAACTAGATACGGCTTCTTCAGTTTGATATATGACTGTCTCAATTGGAATCCGACTTGGAGTAACAAAGTTTTTAAAACCATTTGCTAAAGCTTGAGTGGCAATGGTCGAAAAAGAGCGCAGTGGTAATCGATACGATTCAACCCAAAAGTCTGTTGAGTTTAATCTTGTTTACAGTTGAGGTTTTTTTTTCTTTAACTAGCTGTCACAATCCATCTGTTACCGTAGGGTACCTTCAAGAAGTCAACGTCTGGGCTGGTATTTTAGGTAACAACTTAATTGACCTTTTTTCCATTGTGGGTATTTTGTGTCATCGTAAATACCTCGACCTCCTGAGAAATCACATAATTCCGGCAGTTTGAGCATAACCTATTAATATAGATGAAATTTGGTTGCAGAAAGTTACAATGCACGTGATGTGTTAGATTTTTTAAACATTAAGTTATTAGTACAAAAGGTACCATAAAAAGTTGCTCTCCTGATTTTTCACCTTTGACTGTTTGTATGAAGATATGTAAAGCAGAGAGGATAAAGGGGGCGAAAACATGGAGTTGATTCCAGTTTACTCCAATTAGTAAACTCCAACTAGTAGACACGCTGGTGTCCCCTGCAAACCGAGCAACCTAACTGAAGATCCGGTATCTAACCCGGGTGGAAAGTTGGTTTGGGAACTAACGAGAGTAAGTTAAATGGTCCTCCAAAAAGGGGGTGTTGGGTTATCTATCCAATCCTGTAAAAAACCTTTTGTTATAAGAGCTGCAAAGAAAGAAACCAGACTGTATAACCTACGACGAACTCGCAAAAGAAATAAGGATAATGTTTTAAAAATTTGCATGTTTAATGTAAGAAGCCTTTATCAGTATGGAGCCATGGCTCTGCTAATACCTGGATATAAAAAGGCCAAAACAGATATCATTGCTTTACAGGAAATGAGGTGGACTAGCTCGGGCATCCTGGAAAAAAATAACTGCATACCAGATTTATTCTAAGCAGTAATGTCAAACATAGTGTAATTGATTTCAAAGCTAATGATCATAAGATATGTCGAACACGACTTAAAGGGAAGTTCGGTAATATTAGCATTATTAGAGTGATATACAATAAGTGTCCAAAAAATGACATCAAAATAATAGCAGGAGACTTTAATTCCAAAGTCGGAAGGCAGAATATATTTTGGTCTACCATCGGAAAAGAGAGCCTATGGGTAGACTCTAATGATAATGGTCTTAGAATAATAAGCTTTGCGATGTCTAAGAATATGATAATATCTGGGACACGATTTTCCCGTAAAGATATACATAAGGGAACTTGGAAATCTGATAATGAAGCGATTAACCAAATATATCATAAAATTATCGATATAAAAGACTGCTCTAACTTATCGATACACTTATTTGATACACTTATCGGCTCAGAACGGCTATAAACCAAACAGGACACTGAAAAACCCCAAACTAAAACTTTCTGATACTTCCTCTTCATAAAAGAACTTTAAAATTCCAAAACAAAAACTTTTTAAGCCACCTCTGTCCCCTACCTTTGAACTCAAGTGTCTTTAAAGAACGTCGAAGCAGAAGTGCGCGATAGTCACTTGTTTTGAGCTAGCTAAACTATGGTTGCAAACCTGAACGCTTGGTGTCTCTGTTTAATACCAATTTAAAATTTAAGAATTAAGAAAATCATTAAGATGATTTGATTTTAAAAATTTTATTTAAAAATGTTAAAGAATAGAATATAGGAAAATGTTAGAAAATAGAATATTTAAAAAAGGATTATTGAAGTGACGGACTCGTTACAACATTTTTTATTTCATTGGTGGTTATGGTGGTCATTATGGTCATATGGTGCTACTTAAGATTTTATAGCTCGAATCTATGTATAAAAATATTTGAAAAGATCTTTTAAACATAACTTTAAGTATAAAATTTATAGCACGGCCTGATTAATACTTATTCCGGTAAATTTACATTGTGGGCTTTCATAAGTTACCAAAGATAAAATAATACCTAAACCAATTCTGCAGTGAATTTTAGTACTCGTGGACTTATTTCTTATCAACACATGTAGATTTGATATCATTTTCATATCATTGCGTCTTGCGTGCATGCGGTAAGTTATCGGTCCAAATATAGTACTTTCTGGCCTTGATATGGTTTAGTTTAAATTAGAATATGTCCTATTTTATTAAAACTTGAATAATTTATAGTGGAGAGCCTTATATTCGAAATATACTTTTTAGTATAAGAATAAAGTAAATCTTTCGTACGTATCTATTGCGGGATCAATACCTAGCTTATCTGATAAAGGTTGGATGTTTATTATTTATTTAAAAATGACATAAAAGATAATATTTTATTATAAAAAATATAATTTAACAACAACATCACAATCACTAAGAATATAGAAATAATATTAATCACAAATCAGCTATCTAAAAGTCTTTCATGTAAAGAATCTTTCAGTAACTTATAAAATTCCAATTGTGCATTTTCGTTTAGATTCAGTATTTGCTGAAACACTAAATCAACGTCTGGTGTTTTTATAAACGAGCTTATATATACGTTGACAAAAGTCATCATCAAAAACTGGCAGTCGAATCTGTCCATAATGCCCCCATGGCCTGGAATGAGATCACCGAAATCCTTGACTTTATTAGCTCTTTTGAAACCAGAGGCTGCGAATCCTCCGAAAGGAGCTATAATACTAGCAAATACCGACATAAATAAGGAATGCTGGATGAAGGGATAATAATTTATTGAAAAGCCTGTATTTCCTATATGATAAGGAATTGGTTCAAAAACGTAACTTCTGGTACAATTTGTAGAAGCAACAATGTTATCATCAACCTCTATATATTTTATTGGACAAACTAAATATTGAAAGTGACAAAAAATCCATGCTAATATACTGCCTAGTATAAAAGTGCTAAGACCTCCAAGTACAAAGCCCTCTAGTGTTTTATTGGGGGAAAGACTTATTAAAGGTGTCTTACCAAAAAATTTTCCGAACACATAAGCAAATACATCATTAAGTATAACTAACCACAATGGAATGATTAACCAAATCAGACCTTCATACATATTTTGGTAAGTCAAGTACAACTGCAGACTAACCATCATAACAAGGAAATGTGTCCAAAATAATAAACTAAACTGTTGGCGTATAAGTTTCTTTTTTAACATGGTTAAAAACCAAATTATACCAATAAAGTACCAAATAAATGACATGAATCTATGGTATCTAGCAAGAACTTTTAGAAGATAGTACTTCTTAATAAATACTTGAGTATATTTAGCTAATAATTCTCCAAATAACAGATAATTAGCTGTAATTACAAAATACCAATTGATTGTCCTAAAAAACGGAACATCGGGAATTTTTTTGATTTGGTAGGCAATTTTGATGATTTCCTGAAAACATTTAAATTGAATAAACAGTCCGGTGACTGTAATGAAAGGAACTCCGCCGTATACTACAAGACCAAATCCTGCTAACATTGATAACCCAGTGATCGTTCTTTTGAGACCGGTTCCAATCTTTGGTTTTGGTGGAGACTCTTGGACTGATGGGTTAGTTTCAACGGGAAGTTTTTCTGTCTCCATGGTTGTCTGGAATAAAAGAAATTTTATAAATAATTAAATTTTATTGCAATAAATAAAAAGTTTGTAAGTCTAAAACTATTTAAATGATTGGTCATTATAATAACAGTTAATTTTGATCTAGCATAAACGTTGATCTACAAGACAAAGACAAATTGTGGATCATTTTTGACTCTGTACGGACTATTAAATACATTTCAAATTTTAGTATACATAAAAGGGGTTATATATTATCATAGATGTTTCTTATAAAAGTAATTAAATTCTAGTCCAGACCGAATCTATTTAGGTTGATTGCAATTAGTCAGACCTTATATTTTTATAGAAATATCACTGGATCGCAATATCAGCGTTCGTTAAGATAAAGTCTTTTTTCAGAAGTTACGATTTACTAATTAGTACCAAAATGTCTATCATCATATGCTATGCATTTTCTACATTATTATATGAAGTAGAGGCATGGACGAGGCCTTTGAGATGTGGTATTACAGGCACATCTTACAAATTTCATAGAAAGATCGTGTGACTAATATTGAGGTCCCACGTATAATGGGCAAGAAATGCGAGATCACTAACATAATCAAAGAGCGCAAATTAGAATATCTTGGCCATGATATGAAAAACGAACAAAAATATAGCTTATTGCAACTCGTTCTTTAGTGCAAGGTATTTGGAAAGAGAAGGCCAGGGAGAAGAAGAATATCTTGGCTTTAAAATCTAATAAAGTGATTAAATACATCTACAACAGGACTATTCCGAATAGCTGCAAGTAAAATTAGGATGGCTATGTTGATACCCAACATCCGGAATGGATAGGCACCGTAGGAAGAAGATCTCTGAAAAGTGTTTTCCAAACATTGTGATTTCTACAACTTTTTTTTTAAGAATATTCAAATTTTAGTTATAAACTACCTTTCGCAGATATTTCTACAAAATCTTGGGTCCGACTTATTACCTCCAACTTAGTTATTATTTTTTTAACAAATCCCTACTGTATTGGACTGGAGGGCGAAACAATAAGGGAATACACTTCTATAACTTTTGTAATATAAACACAGCTACACATGCACTACACAATGTAATATCAACTAATATTTCGAGACAAGCTTCAAAATTTGATTTTAATAACCCAGCTTACTTTAACGTTGCCGTCAAATGCAGTAATGCAGCGCATTTATACAGTACAGTGTGAAATTAAATAGCCTGCATCTTGCAGTCAATCGATTTTGATTCTTTTAAAACTAAAATGAAGGTTAATAAAGCAATTTAATGCTTTTTATGTCTTATAATATTATTCAGCTCGACTTGAAATGTGGCAGAGCCCTTGGGCCACATCCAGTTCACACCGAGCTGAGTAAAACTATGCATGGTACAATTTAACGCACTAGCTAGACTCTTTAACAACATACAAATTTGTAATACAGAGCTAAGTTGGCTAATTTTAACTATTGAATGAAGTTATTCTTCTTTCATGCAGGAAAAAGTTGGCTGGTATTAACTGTTGGACGAAGTTGTCCTTGTTTCAAGCAGGGAGAACATATGTTCTCTTAAACTGATACCCTATAACATCGACCTTGTATCATCAAAATTTTATAATATAATAGGGTTTTTACACATATATTGATAGCTAGTTTCAACTCTCAAAATGTTTCACTAATGGTGATCCGACTGGACCAAAAACTTTTGAAGATATTGGTAGTCCTTTTGCATAGATTTTGAAAATGTTAATAATAAAAGACACTATCATACATAAGAAATCTTTACTGCTTTGTAGTTTTTTCAAAAATATGGTATACAGCCAACCACTAGGAACTTTACCTTTTATTTTGTTGGGATATTGAAAATATTGAATGGCCACTTGATAATTCAGATTGATCTTAATCATTGTGTGATTTTCAATTTGTTTAGACAGATTTTGCTATTATGATACATAACAACAAATATTGATTATTGTTAATAAATATTTTTGACACTTTTTTAACAATAATTACCTACATGTTTGAAAAGTTTTTTTCTTGGTCGATTTTTATAATTCAGTCTATGAAAATTGGTATATAATATCATAATAGTCCAGTCGTCAGAGATTTGACCCCTAAAAACCATACAAACAAGCTGAATTTTGCAGAGAATATTAATTTTGCGATGCCAAAAAAGGTGCAAAACAGTTTACCACTTTTATCACCGGGCTTCCCCTAAAACTCCCCTCGCATGAGGGTAAAAACGCAAAACACTCGATTTAACAAAAATCTGTATATCGTAGAAAAAATGTTTCAAGCAAAAAAGATAGTTAAGAAAGAGATCATTTTAAACAAAAATGTTTATAAGTATTTTTTATGTAGATTAAACCGTTCTCTTAGAAACAACTCTTGAAGCGAGCGTCGATTTTGAATGTCACTTAAGCGCGCGAAATCAATGTTCAATAAAATTTGTATCAGATCGGCGGCAAAAATTTGATAACTTTTGATTCAAGTGATCTATCGACAAAATTCAAGATGCGTTTTAAAGGTAAAGAGTTCAACTTGCGAATGCAGTTTTTGTATTTTGCCACAAATAGACTCAGATGTAAAAAGTTGGTAAAAAAACTTTTTTGCATCTTTTTTGGGGTTCCAAAATTAGGACGCTTAGCAAAATTCAGCTTGTTCGTCAGATTTTTATAGGTTCAGTGGCATTTTTGTCTCTGACGACTGGAGTATAACATGTGACAAAAAACTTATCAAAATATATGTATAATGTATTAAACTAATTACATTTTTATGATTCAAATGCAATTGTAGACCTTATTAAACTACAAAATTAATATTTTTAAAATACAAATCTATATTTTTAAACATAATTTTTAAATGTTTTTATTTTTTGTTTGTCTTTCACCTTACGATTTGATACTGACGATATTGAACATTGTAGACCTTATTTAACTACAAAATTAATATTTTTAAAGTACAAATCTATATTTTTAAACATAATTTTTAATTGTTTTTATTTTTTGTTTGTCTTTCACCTTACGATTTGATACTGACGACATTGAACAAAGTTCAGCGTTCTAAGCAATTATATTGTTGTCGGTATAATCATTAAATTTGTAAATTCGAATTAATAATCATTTTGTCTTAACCAACGACTCATACTAGCAACAGATATTTTTATGAAGCTGTTCTGGTATAAAGATAGAAGTAGGCTAGTTTTACTGCCCGAAATTATTTTGTTTTAAAACTATAGTATCAAAAAACAGTGATTCTGAATATATGATTACTATCGACGAAAGAAACTTATAAAATAAATGGAAACGACTTTAAACAAATCATCGTTATCATCATTTCTGGCTATGAAACCGGACATTTCGCCATTTGAGTTTTACTATCTTCTCCACGACCTCCATGATCTTAATTATCCATTTTATTTTGGTGTTTTTAATTTTGCGTCTTGAAACATTTTTAGCATATTTATTTCTTTCGGAAATGACTCAAGCTACGAAACATGGACTATATATTTGGAAACTGGAATGTGAGGACACTAAACAAACCAGGAGCTCAAACCGCACTTCTGCAAGAACTAAAAAGATATAAGCTCATGATTACTGCTCTTCAGGAAACAAGATGGCTAGGAAAAGGTATCAGTGACACTAAAACGCACACATTTCTATATAGTGGGAAGGAAAAAGAAAGTAAAGAATATGGAGTTGCATTTGTGGTGGATAATGATTTTAATATTGTTCTGAAGCTATTTTCTTGTGGCATTGTAAATTAATTACTATTAAACTGGGAATAAGCCACAATTAAAGATAAAAATACGTTTATTGACGTTTCAATTTCCACTTCGGAAATCGTTCTTAAAATACAAACAGTAAATATTTATTGTATTTTGAGAACGATTTCCGAAGTGGAAATTGAAACGTCAATAAACGTATTTTATCTTTAATTGTGGCTTATTCCCAGTTTAATAGTAATTAATGATTTTAAGTCAAAAACCATAGATTTCCAGGCAGTCAGTGAAAGAATATGCAAGTTACGAATTTGCACCCACTTCTTTAACCTAACAATGGTAAACATTCACTGCCCAATAGAAGAACAAAAACAATACACAAAGGAAAGCTTCTACCAACAGCTGGTATATGACAATACGCCCAAAAATTTACATCAATATGGCATATTGATCAGTTATGGCAATTACCCATCAGTTCTATGGCATAACAGGAAAACACCCACTGCACAATGAAACAAGCGAGAATGAGGAGTTTTAGATTAATTTTACCACCAGTAAAAACATGGTTATAAGTTGCTTCCTACCTAAGGACATACACAAAATGACATGGATGTCACCAGATGGAACCATAACCAATCAAATCGACAATGTGCTGATACACAAAAGGGCAGCCAGTAGTATCTCAGATGTGAGAACACGACGGGGAGCATGTTGTGTATCAGACCATCTTTGACTGCAAATCAAGTTTGGATGCAGAGTTAACAAAAAACGAAACGAAAGACAACAAATAACAAACAAATTGGACCTGGAAAGTTCCAGGAATCCAACTAAAGATTGATGTGTATGAAATTCTCTACCATGAAAGTCCTCACGTATATTATATACTAG
Source organism: Diabrotica balteata (assembly GCA_918026665.1). Taxonomy (NCBI): domain Eukaryota; kingdom Metazoa; phylum Arthropoda; class Insecta; order Coleoptera; family Chrysomelidae; genus Diabrotica; species Diabrotica balteata. The sequence goes on from OU898277.1 coordinate 47,120,698, forward strand.
CGGCTCCAACCACTAGCAAAAAATAATATTATAGAGTATTAAACGGGCTTCCGTCGGGAAAGATCGACACTGGATCAAATATTAACAGTCAAACAGATCTTGAGTAAATCATGGAAACATGACATTGATGTTCACAACGTTTTTGTAGATTTCAAACAGCCATACGACTCAGTCAAAAGAAACAAACTCTACAATATATTGGCTGAAGTGGCAATGCCACACAAGCTAATTAGACTCATTAAAACCACAGTATATGAAACTCAGGCATGTGTACGAATACAAAACCACCGAACAAAAATTGTTCAAAATTTCGCAAGAATTAAAGCAGGCAGATGGACTGGCCCCCACTTTGTTTAACCTGGCACTGGAGTATGTAGTTAGGTAAATGTAAACTGAACAGGGAAACCTACTGACCAACAAAACGATTTAACTAGACGCTTGTGCCGATGATAATAATATTATTAGTAGAACATCAACATGAGCACATGAAACATACGCAGAGTTAAAAATGCAAACAAAAATGCTATATCTGTAAATTAACATAGAAAAAACAAAAATAATAATACAGACCAGAAGAAATATAGTCCCATAAAACATTATACATGAAGACAACATTGAAACGGTTGGAAAGTTTACACACCTGGAAGTAGAAATATATGCCGACGGATCAGAATATGGAGAAATACGAAAGAGAATATCACAGGTAAACAGAGCTTATTTTGCCCTCTTTCATATATTTCGGTCTAAAAATATCCACCGAAATACTAAGATGAGAATCTATAAAACCTTTATTCTACCAATAGCATGCTACGGCAGTGAAGCATGGGTCCTGAAAGAAATATCCAAAAGCAAACTCGATACAGTCGAAAGGAAAGTACTGAGTAGGATACTGTGAGGGAAAACAGAATCTTTAGAAGTCGATGCAACAACGAGATTTATTAACTTTATAAGGAAGCACCACTGTCAGACTTCATTATCTGGGTGGAATGGTGTAACGGGCCGGACATGTGATAAGAATATGACAGGATAGGATACCAAAAATAGCACTGAATGCTATAATGCAGGGAAAAAGACCGGTTGGAAAGCCAAGAAAGCGTTGGGAAGACACAATAAACAGCGATGCATAAGCCCTCTTAGAGTCCGTGTATGGAGAAGATCAGCCACAGATAAGCAAGGGTGGAGGCAAAAAATAAAGGAGGCCAATGCTCAATTTGGGCTGTAGTGTCGTAGAAGAAGAAGAAGTACTACTGTCCGAAAGAATTTTGTTTTAAAACTATGATATCAAAAAAAAAAATGATTCTGGATACATGATTACTATCGGCAAAAGAAAATTATAAAATAAATGACAACGAATTTAAACAAATCATCGTTATCATCATTTCTGGCTATGAAGACGGACATTTCGCCATTTGAGTTTTATTATCATCTCCACGACCTTCATGATCTTAATAATATACCGTATTTCGATGTTTCTAATTTTCCGTCTTGGAACACTTTTAGAATATTTCTTTCGTTCAATTGCTCTTTGTGTTGTTTCTAGTTCTTTCATATACTTCGTGTTAAGGAAAATTATCATTTTTCCACAGCTTAACATCGGTAGTATACAAGTCCGCCTTAAGTTAATAAGAATAGAGCAAATTTTTTATTATTTACTATATTACCATATATAAAATAAACAAATAAAACAAATTCACTTGCCTAAACAGCCCATACGAATAATAGGTATCAGAATAACAATAAACTGGTAAGAAAAACCACAGATGTACAGATGCGATGTTAAATCTTATATTGGAACAGTTAAACGTGTTGGATGAAATAGTAAGAAACCTCGAAAACGCAGCCAAACTCTGTAAGGTCTAAGTTGCTCAGATTAATAGAGGAAAATACTAATGGCCTTCGACAACACCAAAAAGAATTTCAAGTCGTTCTTGACATAGAAAAAATTTGTGTACGTCTCAGCACTGACACGCACTTCACTAAGGAGACATACAATCGATTCAATGGATATTTAGTATATCATAAAATCCACCCAGAAAATTCAGCCAGAGAAGGCAGCGCAATAATAATGAAAAATGCATATATCTCACTATCCATGAATAGGTTGGCAGATAAACGCAATACAATCTACAGCTGTAAAAATGAATTCTTGAGTTCCATAGATAATAGATTTGTACTAGATAGAGACTAAATCCACAAGGAAAAATTCCTGTAGCTGGCTGTATACCACGAATAACAAAAAGAGGTTAATCTTTGTAAATGGGTATATTTATTTAATAAATATACCCATTTACAAAGATTAACCTCTTTTTTTTTAGATAGAGACTATAATGCAATACATTTGTTCACATCTCATGGAATGGGATGATTCATAATCCTATCGACACAAAATAACAGACTTGATCGACTATTTTCATATTATCGGAATATAGAATAACACTTTTTGAAAAACAAAAAGACATGGGAAATTAATTCACATCGTTCTCCTATCCTTCTAACAATTAGTGAAGAAGCCATACAAAAGGAGCTATCTCCTAGGCTAGCAAACAGAAGAACTGATTGGGAATGCTTTAAATAAGAACTAAGATCAATGATAAACCTTTTTATAAAAATAAAAACAATCGAACAACTTGACTCCAAAGTAGAGCTATTCACAAAACAAATCCAAGAAGCAACATGAATCAATACACAAATATGAATAGACTGAAAAAATTACGCAAAAGAAATAAACTATATAATCTAAGAAATAGGAAGCTAAGACGAAGGTGTCCACAAAACAAATATCCACCCCATAAAACAAAAGGAGAGAAAACAAAAAATACAAATAAATCTTTTGGACTTAGCAAATTGACGTATGGCAAGAACACTAAATATTAATTATGGAAGGCTACCAAAAAACTGAAAAAAAACTCATCATGCACAATCTTCCATTAAGAAATGCAGGTGGTAGCTGGATTAGAAACAATAAAGAAAAAGGTAAACATTTTGCAAAATGAGGGAGATGACCTTGAGGAACTGACTGATATTTACCAAAATGAAATAGAAATTAAATTTGCTACTCATAAAGACGTCTAAAACGAGATAAATTAAAATATTAATCCTAGAAAAGTGCCTGGACTCAATTTGGTAGACGAAGAAATATTAAAACAGCTTACGAAAAGCTATAGTGAAAATAACTCACTTAATAGATGCATTATTCAGACTTAAGCATGTGTCGATTTACTGCAGAGGCAAAACTTGCAGAGGTCATAATGATAGCAAAGCCAAGTAAATTGCAAAATGAAGCTTTATCATATTATAGACTATATCTGTTAACTATACTATTAAAGTTATTTAAGAAGTTATTGCTAAAAAGATTAAAACCAATTATAGGTGAATGAACCCTTATCAAACCTCGTCAGTTTCGTTTCAGAGAAAGTCATTCGATCTTGGTTCAAATATATAAAATACAACTAATTTAATAGAAAAAGCAATGAAAGGAAAGAAAGTTTGTTTAGCCCTCTTTCTGGATGCTCTTCGATAAAGTATGGCATGAGGGCCTCATTCACAAACTACCAAAACAATAGGTACTCACAATTATTGGAATCTTTTATTTTAAACAGATTCTTCAGAGTCAACCAGTAGAAGACCTATTCTAGATTAAAGAAAATCAAAACGGTGGCACCGCAAGGTAGAGTACTCAGACCGCTACTCTACTTATTATACACTAATGATAATCTAGACCTGGAATAAGATGTGACATTTTGCTGATCAAGCTATCCTATCAGTTGGAGAATACCATAAAGAAGCTTCACGAAAACTGCAGATCTCAGTGAATAAAATCAATCATTGGACAAAAAATTGAAAAAGTTAAATTAATGCAATATTACATTTGCATGCATAAATTTAGAGTGATGAACTGGATGATTGGAAGATATTCTAAACTATCCATTGATAACAAAGTACTGATTTACAAACAAATACCAAGTCCAGAATAGACATACAGTATAAAGCTCTTGAGATACTCTGATGCTCCATCGTACGTTAAAAACAGCTCACAGAGATCTGAAGATGGAGACAGTAGGACAAATAATATTGTAAATGTGCAAGCAGACATGAATAAAGTCTACAACATGTTATTATTGAGGCCTTTTAACTCCTCTACAACATAGATATAAGGACAAAAGCCTTTAAATTAATAAAGTAAACATAGTTAGTATAAAAGCAAATTATTGTGAGATCATAATATATCTGTGAAAAGTATAAGTTCAACAACTATTGCTCAAAAAAGTCGAGGCCTAAAAAGATCTTTTCATTGCATTTATAGACATGACAAAGCTTTCTACAAAGTTAAACATGTAATGTTTAAAGCGAAAAGAACAAAAATGATATTAACATAGTGAGCAATCTAGTGAGGAGTCAACAGGCTATGGTAATATTAGATGAGAACAGCACGGATGCGCAACAGATAAGTAGAAGAGTGAAACAAGACTGTGTTATTTTACCATTGCTATTTAATATATAATCGGAAGAGTTATTTAAACATTTTACTTCCTGTCCAGAAGGGTCCTAATTTTGAGGAAATGCCATTGAAGATATTTTAGGAGCGAAAGTACTTGGGCAAAATGTAATAAAAACTGTGGTCGATATCTGTCTTTTATTTAATTAAAAATCAAGATAAATGGTGAACATATAAATATTCGCTATGTTAACGATAGGACGAGTATTACTGATGTTGTGGAACGCATAGCGGAACTAAAATGGAACTGAGCAGGCCATGTAGCGAGAATGCACGATTCACGATGAACGAGCAAAATTACAAATTGGAGGCCAAGAGCAGACAAACGCAGTAGAGGAAGACCACCTACACGTTGAGCCGACGACATCAGGCGTATCAATAAAAATTGGCAACAAAGACTCAAAATCGTGAGGAATGGAGGAGTTTAAGGAAGGCCTATGTCCAGCAGTGAACGTGATAAATAGAGGCTGGATGATGATGATGATGACGATGTTAACGATACAGTCATTATCGCTAAAAGTGAGACAGACCTGCAGATGCTACTGAACACAATTTGTGATACTGAGGAACAATTTGGTTTAACAATAGACATAAAGAAAACAAAAATCAGGGTTATTAGTAAGAAGGGTAAGGTCATAAACAAGGATCCAGATAAAAAATGAATATATTGAACAAGCGGACAAAATTAAATACCTAGGGGTCTGGATTACTGACGATCTAAATCCGAAATTGGAAATTTGATCAAGGATAGCGCAATTAAGAACAGCCTTTTTGAAGATGAGGAAATAAGTAACCACAGAGTAAATCTGAATATCCGATATCGGATGGTAAACTGTTATATTCTCTCTATTCGACTTTATGGTGAATTTAAAATAATGATATGAAATAAAATATGAAAAATATCATGGACCGATCGTATTACGAATGAAATGGTGTTGCACAGTATGGGAAGAGACAAAGAACTTTTGGCCACCACTAAATGATAGAGAAATGATAAGTACGAGTTGTTGCAGCTGATTGTGAACGGTCTTGAATAAAATCGATGAACTTGCTCTTCATACAATAAGTCACCGATTTAACTATCGTGGGCTTCTTCATATGGGATTATTTAAAAAGCAAGATTTATAATAACATTCCAGCTTTATTGGAAAAAATAAGATAACGAATAGTGCATAACTGTAGTGTAGTAATCCCTAGAATGCAACAAAATGTTTTTCTTAATTTCGAACAGTGACTTTGTAATTATATGGTCGTTGGTGAATATAATTTTGAACATTTAAGTAAATAGTTATAACTCATAAGTAAACTGTTTAAAATTATGAATTTATTAATTTAAAATTTAGTTCATTTTATTTACGTTACATTTAATAAAGTTTCCTATTAATGTTGCAAATTTCGTTTTAATGTAGTTTTTGACGTGACCGGAAATTAACAAATTAACACCAGCAATACATAGACGTTACGTTTAGTTTTTAAGAGGTGTAATACTTTTAATAAACCGATTCTTACATAAGAGTAGAGTTGATATTGAAAAAAATATGGATGTCTAAATTCTCTAGCAAACGGTATATTCCTTATTCAAAATTTAAGGTTTACTTCACTGAAAGGAAATAGGAGTAAGACAAAGATCATAATAGTAGACAGAGCTCGGAATAATCTTCAACCCATTAAAGAAATTGGGGGATTCGAAGTAGTAAATAGTTTAAACAAAAAAATTGATTAACCAAGGGTTACATGAAGCCAAACAATTAGCCCAGGACAGGGAAGGATGGAGGGAAATCGTGAACAAACTGTAAGGGCCTGATGGTACCACCACATCCCAAAAAGGATTAAGACTGAGAAGGAATACTGAAAGGAAGGAGGTTGACAATTGACTGATATCTATGTAGTTAAAAGATTACACTTTTAGAATAAAAATCGACCTGTTTTAACATTTTCACTAAATCTTATGAATGTTGTCAAATATCAGGGTGGACTCTTTTGAGTAACCATCCCTGTATATGAGCTATTGAAACTATTTTCCGAACAAGCAATTGGATAAAATTAGTTTCTGCAGATATAAAACGACCATAAACCAGATCGTTGCCTCAAGAAAGATTCTAAAAAAGATTGGCGGACATAATTATGATACACATCACTCAAACATTAACTTTGGAGGTGCCTATGATAATAATATTAATAGAAAATTCATTTTCTAATTTTCATACTAGAGAATTGTATAAAATAGATTGGAGCAACAACTACCACAGGAATTTAAACATAAAACAACAGAAGAGTTACATAGAATAATAAGAACAGGAATACATCAAGCGGTCAAAGAAGCATTAGGCATAAAAGTAAACAAACTCAGAAAGACAAATAATTGGTGGAATGATGAACTACAGGAAACGAAAGTACAAAAGCAAAAATTATATCACAGATGGCTGGGAACAAAGGATCAAGAACACAAAAGAGAATATAGAGAAATGGTAAATAAATTTAAATCCACGATAATAGAGTCAAAAAATCAAAGCTGGGAGAGAAAATGCCAGGAATTAGATACGTACATTGGCGGCCGCAAATCAAGAGAATCCTGGAGGTTTATAAAAACATCAGATTCAACAAAACAGAACAAACAGCCATACACTCCATAATGCCCGAAAAATGGGAAAAACACTATAAAACACTGTTAGTAGAAGAAAGACCGGAATACAAAAACATAAAACAACATGAAGTCCTGATTCAAGGAGAGCCCCCAACAATTAACATCAAAGAAAATTAAAAAGCTGTATCATTGTTGAAAAATGGACGTGCTCCGGGCCCAGAGGGGATATATGAAGAGTTAATAAAAAATGGAACCAACAAACTATTCGAGATACTAACACAAGTTTTTAATAGGCACTTGCACGGAGAACAAGTGCCACAAAGTTGGAAAGAAGGAGGGAGTACATCTATCCATAAAAAAGCAAATAAGGAATATTGCAATAACTATCAGGGTATAACTGTTACGAGCACGCTTAGCAGATTATATGGGAGACTAATAAAAGAACGCATATGCGAAGAATCTGCTTATCCCAAATACTCGAGAAAATAACATTGAGATCTCGAGAAGTGCATTTACTTTTAGTAGATTTAACAAAACATATGACACCGTGCCTGTTGCGAAATTGTGTGAAGTATTGGAGAAAACCAGTATCAGCGTTCCACTAATGCACTATTAAAGATCTATATAACAACACAATATCAAAAGTTAAAATAGGAAATAAGGTTTTTAATGGTTTTCAGGTAACAAAAGGACTGAAGCAAGGTTATTGTTTATCTCCCATACTATTTAATGTATATATCGACGAAGCACTCAAGCACTGGAAAAAGAAGTGTAAAGGGCTGAGGCTGTCTATTGGGGATGAAACGTTATACACGTTGCGCTATGCAGATGACCGACCAAGGTAGTTATTGCCCAAGACAAGGAAGACCTGGAGTAAATGGCTAGAATAGTAATGGAAGAGGACAAAAAATGGGACTCGAAGTAAATTTACACAAAACGCAATATCTTTGCATAGGAGGAGAAAATACTGCAGATGACCTCGACTTAAAATTAAGAAATATGATCAATGTATATATTTGGGGGTAAAACTAACAAAAACAGGAAGATCTGATGAAGCCATGAAAGACAGAATAACCAAAGGTAAACGAGTTACAGGTGCATTGAATTCAGTACTATGGCCGAAAAATATAAGACCGGAAACGAAAATAAGAATATATATCACCATATTGAAACCAGTAATCGTCTATGGCTCAGAAGTATGGTAGTTATCACAAAAACTTGAAGGTAACCTATTGGCAGTTGAAATGGATTTTTAGAGGAGAGCAGCGGGAAAGTCTCGATTAGAACATGTGAGAAATGAGGACATGAGGAATCAATTGAATGTACAACGATCAATTATAGAAGACATCGAAAAACAACAACTGACTGGGTACGGACGTGTTAGTCATATGGGGTAAGAAAGACTACCAAAAAAAATATTAGAATGGGTATCACCAGAGAAAAGAAAACGACGACGACCACCAACAACATGGATGCAAGGAATTTCAAAAGCAATGTCAGCAAGAAATCTATCTGCAGAAGACTGGCAGAATAGACAGGCTTGGCGAACGGGAACCCAAAGGAGGATTACCGCCATGAACGGTATATATATATATATATATATATATATATATATATATATATATATGTATATATATATAAGTATATATATATATATAATATATATATATATATATGTATATATATATATATAAGTATATATATATATATATATATATATATATATATATGTATATATATATAAGTATATATATATATATATATATATATATATATATATATATAGAAAATCCATAATAGAAACATTAAATTGCAACAGGGACCTAGAAATTAACGATAGCAAAACAAAATATAGAACAAGTACCTTAAAAATCTTATCAATTTACATGTCTGTGTTCGTGTTTCTCGTTAGACAAAAAAAAAATAGTACAAAAGTTAAAAGAGGCGAAACTACTTCACCTCATAAATTTGTGTAGAATTGCAATCCTCTTCTCTCTTCCATTATATTATAAACAACTTTTTGAGTCATCTGCTAACTTAATAAGGTCTTAGTGTGAGTCCTAGTGGAAGCACTAAAAAATATAGTAATAATGCTAACTGCATGCTTCATGGAAACACTGTTTATTTTTAACACCAAACAATAACAACTAAATTCATTCTAAACGTAAAGAATGTGAATCTATGCATATCTTAACCTACGACATTGAAACACTTTGACAGGACCGGTTATAATAATATTGGTAACGTTTATAAATACCATTATAAATTAATATTAATTAAACAGATCAAGGTCTGGTTAAGATTATTCAACAGTGTACTTACTAATGTCTAGGGAATTACGCGCTCAACGTCACGACAGAAATTCACTTCAATTTCATTTTCACATAAGCACCGCCAAATGTCACCTTTATTTTAGTCTATCACCTTTTATTTTATGTAAAAATCACCTTTTATTTTAGTCTATTATTTGGAAGCGTTTTACAACCAAGAAAATTGAAATATAATACCTTCAATGGCATTTGAGTTTGATAAACTGACTTAATTGAAATGCGCTATTGTTGAAAATGTACAAGTTAATTGATGCGATATATGTCAGCAAATGTGAGTTGGGAGGACAGGATCGGACTAACTATTCACAGTATTATTATCGAAGATCGGTAGTATTTGTTGCATACATATTTCCCTTTAATCTTTTATTAACAAAAATTTTAAATTTGGTATTTGAAAATTTAATTTAATTTTAAAATAACACTAGTTTACAAAAAAAAAAAACATGATACCACTAGTAAACTAAAGATTTTTCTTAAGCAAATAAAAATCTAATAACTAAATAACATAATAGTATAAAACGTAGGTTACTTTTTATAATACAATGAACAACAGTTCCTTTTTTCGCTAAAGCAAAATCCAACTTTACACGTCGCACACTCCCATCTGGTTCTGTGATGATCCTTACTAGTGTGACAAAAAGCACATCGTCTAGATGACCCGTGTTGTGGCATATGTAAACGTTGGTCAAAGCGTTTCTCATAAAGCACATTTTTTGTGGTTGTAGGAAAAGCAACCTTACTTCGTGACAGGTTACTACCACTGGCGCCGATTAATCCTGCAGCTACAGATAACCTAAAAAATTTCAGGTTTGGAACCGTGCATTTCGCTTTTTGTTGGAAAAGAATAAAAGAATTCACAACGAACATATCTATGAAATACCACAAAATTCGGTGCCATCATTTCTTTGATTTGCGGTCAGTCTTATACAGAGATTTCAGCATATCTGTTTTGTCAACGTAATCCATATGCTGGTTATGTTCTTTGACTATCGTTGGACAGCTTGTGAATTTTCGTCTTTTTGCTTGCGGGAAACAGTTTCTTCTTCTGAACTGTTTTAATAATTTCCCAATAAATGCACTACTTTCCGGTCTCTCCATTTTACAAACATCAGTCCATCTTTGCTGATCCTCCAGTTCGATCGTCCTTGGAAGTGTGATTCTTTGTCAGATGCTAAGTTTTTTGGAATACTTTGTTAGTTCTGACAGTGCCACACGCATAAATACATTCTGATTGAAGTTATTTTTGTAAGGGCTCAAAGTTGAAAAAGTTATTAAAGAAAACGTGATATCCTTTTGCCACCAAATCTCGAGTCCAATCTAAGATATTTCTTTGGCCCAAATCTTTTTTATTTTAGGTTGATCGTTAGTTTTTCCAACATATATTTGAAATTGGTAAACATATCCATTCTCGTCAGATCCAACCCAAACTTTATAACCCCTTGGGATGAGTTTTAGAGGCATACATTGCTTTAGACAACTAGGACCCTTGAAACGAATCATAGATTCTTCTATGGATTGATCGTTTGAAGAGCCATATAAAGAACAAAAAGTTTCTGATAAAGTATCCAATAAAGGGCGCACTTTATACAACCTGTGATGAGTCGCGACGACGCATCACCGAATTATCTAATCGTAAAAAAAATCTACTGACTTCTTCATATCATCTGGAATTGTAGGACCGGTTTTCTCAGTGAACCGCTTGATGTTAGTAACGCAAGATGCCGCTTAGTTAGTCCAGGTTGTTCTTTAAGCTAATTTTATATCCCTCAAAATAGAAAAGAGAATATCGTCTTCGTCGTCCGGGAAGGCTTCATCATTAGGAATATTCTCTGAATTGTCGTCTCTTAAATGTTGGTCTGGCTGGTTATTTTTAAGTATTATTGGCATATTCATAATGCCAAGCAAATCCTCTTCGTCACTACTCGATTCATCTGACTCGTTATCTGCAGGAATGTTATCTAATAATGTGAATAGACCAATCGACGACATATTATTTAGCTCTCTGAATGGATATCCTTTTTTTCCAAAATAAAAAAAATAATTACATATTTTATCTAGTTTCTTAGTGGTTTCAGGATGCAACCGGCATTTCTTCAATATACTTATTGTAAAGTAAAAACTTTTAGTAATAAGAAGTATTAATCATACCTTCAAATGTTTCTAATATTGTAAATAAAAAATAAAGTTACTTGCCATAGCGAAATAATTCAAAAACCACCAAAATTACTTATACCACTAGCCCGGTTCAAAAAAAGTGTTATTACCACCTAATAACTGAATAACGAAAATATAAACAGTGGTGCGCGATACGTTTTAAAGTAGAAGGAGCCTTATATATATATATATATATATATATATATATATATATATATATATATAATATATATATATATATATATATATATCATATTCCGTGAGTGGTTTCAGTGAAATACCACTGAGAACGTAGCTAAAAATTTATTTGTATGTGGTTTCACAATGAAACCACTAGAAAACAAAGAGTAAAGTGATTCGATAACGTGAACCAAATCTTACTAATCTTTGACTACGAAAAACGAATGTAGGATATACAGTAGGTACAGTTTCATTCCATCGACCTTGGCACCATTTTTGATTACTGAAATATCCTAATGGATACTTCTCCACGCTCATTATTCACAGCGACACTACTATGGAAAATAAGTCAATTTTGGAATGGAGAAAGTACGTTTTAAGAGACATGTTACATCCGAGTTGTTGGAATGTGTCCAGTAATACTTTGATAAAATAACGGTATTTATCATCTCTTGTGTTGCCTAAAAATCCATGAATACTAGATAATTCCTTAAGAGCTTTTCAAGATTTTGTTTCTCCGAATTTCAAAGCCCTGTCAAATGCGAGATTCTTTATAAGTTAACGTATTTGTGATGATTGATGTCATTCCTTTGTCAATTTTTTTTTGTCAAACCCAGGTCCATGAGAGTAACGACATTCTTTTCGTTAGGGTTAAGGTTTCTTGCAGGGCAATCTGATTATATATATTATGATTTTCTAATTCTACTGTTCCAAATACATAAAACAGAACAGTGATGACTTTCAGATCAACACATATTTTCCATTTCTGATCATCATATTTAAATATTAGTCCAGTCTTCAAAGATTCTACGTTTAAAAATCTTGCAAACAAGCTGAATTTTGCTGAGAATGTCAATTTTGGGACAAAAAAAAGATGCAAATAAATTTGCCACTCCTAAGAAAAAAATCGATTTATCAAGAATTTGTACGCTGTACAAAAAATTATAGCTGCGATAATTTTGAGTGAAAATGTTTACGACACTTTTTTTTAAGAATGAACCGTCTTCTTAGAAACAACGCTTGAAGCGACCGGTGATTTTTAATGTTAGTTACGAACACAAAATCAATTTTTAATTCAATTTTATTGAATTATTTAATAATCAATCGATTTTCGGTTTTTTGGCGCAATTAACCCTCGGGCGGGCGTTTAATATAAACACTGCCATTAATTTTAAAAATTTTTGTTTAAAAATCATAAAACGTCGAGTACCAAGTCTCCGAACTGGGCGTACCGGAGACTAGAGGCCCGAACAAGCAATTTCAGATTTGCGGAGTTAAAAGAGGATAGCAGGAATAAAGCGCCTAACGGTAGCCTGCATTTGATACGGTTAGGTAATCTAGTTGGAGTTATTGTACCCAGAACTCCTACATAAAGAGAATTTTGCTAATAGAGTTCCCCTGTCCTGCATCAGAGTGAAGGGAAAAGGATGGTCTGGGGCATTGCAGCACGGTGGAGTGATACCTTCTTGATACACGAATTATTACACCCTGCTCCAATGCGTCATTTCAAGAGGTGAACAAGTCTTTTGTTATACGTAGTTTGTTATAAATTGAGTTATACGGTTTCTATAAACAAGCTCTGAAAAGTATTACTAGAAACCACATTGGCTTCATTCTAATAAAAGCATTACGGATCTTCAAGTACGTACAAATATGTACATCAAAGATGCTGTATTTTGTCAACCTTGTTTAAGATATATATTGCGACAGCATTAAAACAATAGAAATGTTAATATAAGGGTATGGGTAGACCTTAAAAAGATGTATTTTTTTATTTTGTTGATGACAAGGTCACCATAGTGAATGATAAAAATGATCTGGAATATATGCCAAGGAAACTTCAAAAGAAATAGAGAAAGCGGGGGTTGGAAATTAATGCAGCATAAAATAAGTATCTACCAATAAGAACCGAGATGGCGAACATCATATTAAAAGACAATGACATAAGTATGTCCTGTGACCGATACACGTACCTTGAAGTGGTTTTCTACTCGACAATAACAGACAATCAAGAAATAAAAAAAAGATTAAGGCAAGCTAGAAGAACGTTAGGCTATTTGAATAGTATACTCTGTACTAATAGGGAAAAGAAGGAAAATATAGATAAAACTCTTATTAAAAGTAGTCTTTTATACCGAGCCCAAATTTGGAGAAAAACAAAAGAAAGCTGAAGGCAGTCGAAATGGACGTCTTAATAACAACAGATGTGGAGATCAAGCAAGTGATAAGGTACGGATATGTCCAGAGGATGCAAAATACAAGAATCGCTAAATAGATTATGGAATGAGTTCCTCCAAACTGCAAAAGACGAAGGAAGACTTTAAAAGACCGAATCCAATTTATAGAACATGTATATAAGTTTTATAAGAATAAACACTGGGTGACGGTAAAACAATACATGTTTTATTTTACGAATTTAATTCAAACTTTTGTTAGTTCAATTCTTAATCGCAAAACTATAATTATTTTTAATTCTAACGAAGATAACCTCCAAAAAGACAATTTGTTATGTAACTACACTAATTTGACGATGTATCTATATATTATTTTAGTTTCAATGATTAAAACCCGGACCTGAATACTATTTCTACTATAGGTAGTTATCAGTGTTTACTTTACAAGATATGGCAATTTATTACACACCTAGGTTGATTTACTTAAAACGGTCATATCATTGATAACAAAATATTTCGTAAAACGTATATAATTATGTAAATGTACTATTTTAAAGTATTGTAGACCAAATATTGTATACTATAGTAATAGTATACAGTAATATTCGTCTACAAGCGCATGGAAGATTTTAATGGGTCATTTCACCCAGCATGAATCACATATAAAACAATACTACACTTGTTATATATGTAATAACAAAAGTTTTATTTAAATATCCTTTATAAAAGGTATATAAGTAAAAATACCCTTTCGGGCTACATCACAGAACGTTTTCGGACTAAAAAGTCCATCATCAGTGTATTATTCTGCCCAGCTAAGGAAAAGTGCAATAAGTAACAGTAGTAGGATTTTGAGAAAACTCCACTTGTAGTTTAGAAGGATGCTGTAGTTTTCAATATAATGATATTTCAGTTATTAATTTTTTATTTTTTTCCTTTATTTCTTGATGGCTCTATTCCCTTCTTATCACTAGGTCGAGTTAAAGCACCTTAAGGTGTATTTGTGAGTGTGTAATGTACAAACCTTTCATTATTTTTCTTAAAGCCTAATGTTGTGTGGAAAAAACTGTTAAAAACCTCTTATGTAATGTCAGGCAATCTTTTAATTTGTAATGAATAGATAGTGATCGTTAGAATTCAATATTGAAACCATCACCTATTCGTCGACTTCAAGGCCGCATACGACAGTGTCAAGAGAACAGTGCTATACCAATCAATGCATGAGTTTGGTATACTAGAGAAACTTATCCGACTAACGAGAATGACAATATCAAACTTAGAAGCCACTGTTAGAATACAGGGAGATAATTCTAGATCCTTTGAGATAAATGATGGACTCAGACAAGATACACGAATTAGGGATGGCGGTACTATTTACAATAGATCGATACAAGTCTTAGCATATGCTGATGACATTGAAATAATAGGGCGTAACAAGATGTTGAGCAATATCTCTTAGAATGGAAACAGCGGCGAAACAGGTCGGTCTAGTCATTAACGAAGACAAAACCAAGTACATGTTGTTTACAAAGGATCCGATAGCAAATGAGGAACGAGAAACAGTCTTTGGAAGTCATACCTTTGGACGTGTTGACAACTTCACATACCTTGGGTCGATATTGCCTGCTACCAATAAAACAAGCGAAGAAATCAAAAGACGAATAAATCTTACAAAATGGGCATACTATGGACTCCAAAAGCATTTCCACTCAAGAAACATTCAAAGAAGAACTAAAATGATTATATACAAAACATTGCTGAGGCCGGTCCTCACATATGGAGCAGAAACATGGACTCTAACGCAGAAAGATAAAAGACTTTTGGGAATATTTGAGCGTAAAATACTCCGCAAAATATTTGGAGCTATAAACGACCAAGGGCAGTGGCGCAAAAGATATAATTTTGAATTGTATCAGCTGTTTGTTGAGCCAGATGTCATAGCGTTTATTAAAACACAGCGACTTAGATGGGCTGGATACATAATATGAGTGCCAGAAAATACGATTGCTAAAAAGCTAACCACAGGAAGACCTGTAGGAAGAAGAAGTAAAGGCCGACCGCGAATTAGGTGGTTAGATGGAGTTGAAACCGACTTACGGATATTAAAAATCAGAAGATGGCAACATGTTGCCAGAAACCGAACAAAATGGCGACGAATCTTAGAGCAGGCCAAGATTCACAGAGGATTTTTGAGCCAAAGATGATAATGATAGTGATCGCCGATAGTGATCAGCGTTTTCACACGGTATGTGTTTTACTGCACTGTCAGAGGTTAATTGATTTTCTATGTCGATATTGTCAATATGTTGGTCTGAATTGTCATTACAATATACATTCGTTTGTTTCCCATTCGGTAACCATGACATTTACGTACTGCATGTATTATTTCGAAGTTCGAAATTTCAAAATTTACAAAAAACGCAATATCCTTTCATAGGAGGAGAAAATACTGCAGATGACCTCGACTTAGAAGATATGAAAATTAAGAAATGCGACCAATGTATATATTTGGAGGTAAAACTAACAAAGACAGGAAGAACTGATGAACCCATAAAAGACACAATAACCAAAGGGAAACGAGTTATAGGTGTAATGAATTCAGTACTATGGCAGAAAAATGTATCACCGGAAACGAAAAAAAAAAAAGAATATATAATACCATATTGAAACCAGTAATCGTCTATGGCTCAGAAGTATGACAGTTATCACAAAAACTTAACGGTAACCTATTGGCAGTTGAAATGGATTTTTGGAGGAGAGCAGCGGGAAAGTCTAGACTAGAACATGGAAAAAGGAGGACATAAGGAATCAAATAAATGTACAAAGATCAATTATAGAAGACATCGAAAAACAACAACTAACATGGTACGGACATGTTAGACGTATGGGGGAAGAAAGACTCCAAAAAAAATATTAGAATGGGTACCACCAGAGAAAAGAAAACTAGGACGACCACCAACAACATGGATGCAAGGAATTTCAAAAGCAATGTCAGCAAGAAATCTATCTGAAGAAGACTGGCAGAATAGACAGGCTTGGCGAGCGGGAACCCAAAGGTGGATTACGCTATGAACGGGATGGTTATATGTATTATTTCGTCTATTATTATATCAAAGAGAAGTGTGCGTAACGAGTCACAATGTCTGACTCCGCATTGTACTGGTATACACTGTGTTAATTTTTGATTTATTTTTGCCTGTATTCGATTATAGAAGTAGATGTTTTCGACTTCAACGGTTTGTATAATATTGATTGGTATGTTTCTTTTATACAGTAGGTGTACGACATCTTCGACTTGGATGCAATCGAAAGCCTTTGTCAGGTCTATAAAACGCAGATATGCTGGTTTATTGTACTCGATGACCATTTCTATGATTTGTCTTAGTTTAAATACGGCGTCTACGCAGGATCTTCCAGATCTGAATCCTGAATACTAGCTAGCGTATTTACTCATTTTCTTAAGATTTAATCCTAAAATTTGTCAGTTTGTTGAAATTTTCTGAACTGTTTAATCGTATGCATTGGACTTGCCATTACTTATTGCGTATGTATTACCGTAAATACCGTATGCCATCTCCCGATTCTATTGGTTAAAAATATGTATCATAATGAAAATTGGTATCATAATAAAACCCATTATAATACAGGTACTAAAATTGTAATTGATGTATTAAAGTATGAGAGTAGAAAAATATTACAATATAACGCGAGTATATTATATAATTACATCAAAGACAAAAATACAAGCATAATTTAACTTAAACATTACATTTTACATTTGCTTTTCTCTAAGAAGGTTGGCAACCATCATGGCAAAGAGATGTGTCTTCTTCCGCGACTCCTTCTACCCTGTATTCTTCCTTGCATTATTAATTGCAACAAGTTATAACGCTCGCCCCTCATAACATGTCCCAGATATTACAGTTTTCTGACTTTAACTGTATTTAAGACCTCTTTATCTTTACCCATTCTTCTCAACACCTCGAAATTCGCGACTCTATCTACACAACTTATTATTAATATCCGTCTGTAGGCCCATAACTCGAAGGCTTCCAATTTGTCCGAAACATCGTTCTTTAAAGTCCAAGCCTCCAACCCATAAAATAATACGGAGAACACGTAGCATCTCAGAAGTCTTATCTTTAAAGAAATTGAAATGTCCCTGCTGCAAAGTACTTTTTTTCAGTTTGTTGAAAGAATTTTTGCCTCTCCTATTCTTGCCTTAATCTCTTCTGTGTACTAATTATTTTCATTAATTATTTTACCCAAATATTTATATTTTTCAACTGCTATTTCAACTATTTCACGTTTAGATTTATTACAAATGGACTTTTTTTTAATTAAATTTTAGTTGGTAGCTGTTTAGTAAATGGCAGTTGTAGCAACTAATTTGACAGTTTGCTTACTTAGCCTGGATTTTGTAGACAAATAGTTAGATTTTTGAGTTGAAACTATGAGGGTAATGTTTTTACTCTCAGATTTTATCAAATTATGATATTTTTATGTTATAAGTAGTTAATTGTAGATCTAATTGTGTTTCTGACCTTTTATTAATATATTAATGTTGGTATGTTCTTATACCAACTTCTTTTTTTCACTTAGTAGAATGAGGGCTGCTTTTTTGATTTTTCTTCTTTGTTATGCCCGTTTCTTTCATAAATATTGATGCATATTTCCATTATACTCGGTAGTCTTTGTTACACACTCTTATTTTAAATGCTTCGAGTCTCTTCAGTGACGTTTCAGTAAAGGTCCATGACTCCATATAGAAGAAACGAGAATACGTAGCATTTTAGTAAACGAGTATTAATAACAATAGAAAAATAAAATAAGGATATCGAAGTCTGCCAGAGAGTGAGACTGGTGTGATCAGCTTTTGGTAAAATGAAACAGGATCAGAAAATTGCCCATTTCATACGAACTGTAAATCTGAACTTAACAAAAAAAAACAAATAATAAAGAGAATAGAAGTTGTCTACTGAACTAACTTTTCTTGGACAACAACCTAGGAAAAAAAACTATCTATAGTAAGATATTGTCTTTTTCTTAGCTATTGTCACTACTTATTCTTTACAGATCATGTAAATTGATATATATGGTATTCGCTTAAAATATAAATAGACTTTCATTACATTAGACTAATTTCATTACACTTTTGTTTCTGATAAGATTTTAATATTAAGTTTAATAGTATTATTCTTAATTAACGTTTTATTATGTATTTCTATTAATATCTTATCTAAATTTAAAATAATACTGTAATTATAGTAAAAAGGTTCTGAAACTGTTTATTTGTAGTGTCTAAGTGAACAATTATGTTTATATGGGATGAAGTCACAACTGATTCTAATTAAAATTACATTCTATACCTGTTATCTGACGTTTCGATTTCCACTGCGGACTTAAAAAAAGATTGGTTTAAATTAGTATTATGCTTTTATAATGCTTTTATAAAAGAAATTGTTTGAAACTTATTGTTTTCTAAAAAATTGACGATTATCTATTGTTGGATGTCATGTTGTCTACCATATTTCTTATTATAACTTCATTGACAGCAGTACTAAATAATCATTTAGACGATTTTCCATGCCGTTTTCCTGAGCAGAGCTTAAAAATCATGACTCATGATGTTTAAGGCCATAATTTATCTTTGTATCCCTGAATGTAGTAATATATTTAAAAAACGAGTTCCCTCTGTACTCGTTGACACTAATAACAAAATTATTGTAAATGAGCAAGAAATAAGAAAAGAATGGCAGCTGTATATATCAGACTTGTTTGAAGATGACAGGAATAATTTTGCCGAATTCTACCAAAACTGTACTGACGGCCCAGCAATTAGGAAATGCGAAGTAGAACATGCTATAAATAATGCTAAAATTAGAAAAGCTTGTGGTCCAGATAATACACCAACTAAGTTGCTGAAATTGATAGAGAATAATAACATTAAAGTAGTAGTATGACTTTGTAATTCAATATATAACACCGGAGTGATTGATAAACACAATGCGAGAAAATGCTCAGAATATCGATTAATTAGCCTAATGAACCACACTCTTAAAATTTTCCTCAGAATACTTCACAACAGAATTAGACGCAAATGCGAAGAAGATCTTGAAGATACCCAATTTGGTTTTAGAAATGCTATGGGAACCAGGGAGGCACTTTTTGCGCTTAACATCCTATTACAAAAATGCCGTGACCAAAAAAAGATGTATTTGCATGTTTTGTGGACTTCCAAAACGCATTCGATAAAGTACAGCATGAAAACTAATGCAAATAATGAAAAATATCGGAATAGATGACAAGGATATTCGTGTCATTAAAAATTTGTACTGGAATCAAACTGCTATCGTAAAAATTGGAGATAACTACACCGATGAAATCCCCATACAACAAGGAGTCAGACAAGGTTGCATTTTATCGCCAACATTGTTCAATGTTTACTCGGACCAGTTTTTTAAAAAGGCACTTGAGGGACAACCATATGGAATAAAAATCAACGGAGAACTACTTAAGGCTGTTTTCGCAGTTATAGCATACTGCGATTTGAAGTGGGCGTATCACTTACTTTTCTACACTGCTATGTCAGACCCTACGTGACTTCCTAATAGTTTGGATGTTTATTCAGTGGCGCCGGCCCACGGGTTGTTTAAAATAAATGCATTATTCTCCATTCAAATTAGTTTTGTCGGAATACTTTTTTTTAGATTAATTATCGTAGATAATGTTTTAAAAAGAATTAATCACATTTTTAATTTATATGTCTTAGCTAAACATAGTATTAAATAAAAATTTGTGAAACGTGACTGCAAAAAACACCATGGTGTTTATTTATAATAAATTTAAATTTTGTTATATTAATATTAATATATAATTAATATTTTGTTAATATTTGTTAGAGAAAACTGATATTAGCGTAGTAAAAATTAAACAAAAAATATTTTTATTTATCTATAAAAAATTGGTACCTGCGAAACCATCATAATAGTAAATGTATTTATCTGGCAAGTATTTCGAGGCGACGCACTGCGAGGAAAAAGTTCTCTGAATGGAATATACATTATTTTAATATATTTATAGGTTGCAGTTACATAAGAAAAGTATCCAATTGATGAATAAAACACAAATCGTGGATAGTTATTTCATCATATCAGTGGCATTTCAGCTCGTCATGAGCCAAAGGCTTCTTCAGAACAATCTTCTATTCGCCCCTGCCTCTGGCAACTTTCTCCATGCTTTAACTCCGATGGATTTTAGATCATCCTCTATGTTATCTTGATACCTAAGTTTTGGTCTTCCTCTGGGTCGTCTTCCCACTGGTCCTCTTCGGTCGAAAATTTTTCTGATCGTTTCATCTTCATCTCGCCTAATTACATGTCCTATCCATCAAAGGTGTACTAATTTAATAAATTTTACAACGTCAGGTACTACACCTGAAGAAGCATCGTAGTTTACTTTATACGATCTTTTTGACCAAGCACCATCAGCTATAACGGTTATTAACCCATTTCCGTCGGAATCTACTTCACCAATTTCTTTGGCTAAAGCTAATTCCTCCCGTCCAGCCTCTTCTAAGGAATCACAAAGTGTTTGGCCGATGATATCTGCAACTGTTTCCGTATGTTTTGCATACTGCCTGTAGGAAATCACAGGTATATTTAATGCAGCGTGCTGCTGCTGTATGTCTGAATAACCAGAACCATTCAAGTTCAGTGAATTGTTACCAGAATTATATGTTGCTATCTCCTTTTCAATATTCCACATTTGACATTTAAAAGTCAATGTACTTATCAATCCGTCCATTTTTTCTTTGATAATCTCCATATTAGAAAAGTTGCATGAAAATGGAGAATGATTATTCAAACCTTGAATATATATATATATATATATATATATATATATATATATATATATATATATTATATTAATTATATATTATATAATAAGTTAATTAAAAGCTTTTAAAAACGGTTGTAATATAAATAATAAATACTAAAGCAGTGCAATTGCTCTCCTTTTCCTTGACATAGGACGTTTACTGGGACTCATTTTTTATCTTGTCTCTTATAACTTATATCACTAACCTAATGTAATACTTAAAAATACGCGTAAACTAAAGAACTTTTAACTTATACCACTAAACTAATAATATATTACTTAACATACACGTAAACTAAATAATTTCAATGTTTTCAAAATAAATAAGAATACTGTAAACTGTAAAAACTAAGCAAGTTGATAAAGAAAATACAAGAATGAAAGAACTAAAATGGATTCTAATTCAAGCGAACTAACTGACCGTACCCATAGAGAAATAAAAATAAGACCGTACCGTACGCTCATGTGATTTGACGTCACTAATGCGATAACGATCAAGCTCAGCGACAATGATGAGGAACACGTTTCACTATTAGATTTCAGTATTTTTTAGCAATTTTCTTCAAAGTTTGAATACGCTTTTCTCGATTATTACTGGACACAGAAAGGTGAAAAAAGAATCAACGATTACAGAAAAAAAAAACTCTTTCAACTGATGGGCGTGAAAAGTTTGGTTATAATAGAACGTTAAACAGTATAATCCAATTTTTCAACACAAAATTCAAAAAAATAAAAAAAGTAAAACCATCAGTTTAAAGGCAACATAATTTCGTATAACATGTCCAAATTTCGAGACATTTCGTCGGTAAATAACAGAGAAAAAATTTTGGTGCACCGATAAAACAGCCTTAATGTGATTAGATATACAGATGATACAGAAATTCTATCAGATAATATTGAAGGTCTTTAAATTCTGCTTGATCGTATTCACGAGGTAGGAGAGGAAATGAGCATTAGAATAAACTGAAACAAAACCAAATTTTTAGTGTTTAGTCGTGACCCACATCCCGATGCAAAGCTTCAATTTAACAGAGTCCAAGTTGAGAAATTTTACAAAATGACATATTTGGGAACTGTGATAACGGACCAACTAGATCCAGATATAGAAATAAAACGTAGAATAGCAATGACTAAAACTATTTTTATGAAAATGAAGTCATTTCTTTGTGAATAAACATCTCAGTTTAGAACTAAGGCAAAGAATGGTTAAGTGCTATGTTTGGTCTGTACTTTTGTATAGTGCAGAAATGTGGACGCTAAAAGTATCGATTATGAACAAAATTGAAGCATTGGAAATGTGGGTTTATATAAGAATGCTAAAAATACCTTGGACAGCAAGAAAAACTAATGAAGAAGTACTAAGTAGCGTCAACAAAGACAGAGAACTGCTAAAGACTGTTAAACATCGAAAAATGTCTTATCTGAGACATATAGTAAGGAAAAGTCGATATAAAATTTTACAACTGATCCTTAAAGGCAAAATAGAGGGCCGTAGAGGTGTAGGAAGAAAACAAGTTTCTTGGTTAAAAAACATTCGTGAATAGACTCAGATACCAAAAGCAGGACAATTATTCCATATTGCAGAAGATCGAGAAGCCTTCGCAATGGTGATCGCCAACGTCGGATAAATCTGATATGGCACGCGAAGAAGAAGAAGATCCCTGAATGATGTGAGGTGAAGGTTCATATTTTTCAGGGTGCCTCATAATTTGATCGAAGTAGTTTACACCCGTTTTACCGGTTACACCATTGCCTAACTCACCTAAGGAGCATCCAAAAAATCAGATCCCAAACCCTTTAAGGAATTCGTGTCTACACAAACTGATTTCGACGAAGATTCCCTCCGGATTGTAAAGTCCAGAGATCTCTGAATGTTGACAACCTAACAAGTAACATTCGAGTAGAGCAAGGTGCATGAAGGGTGATCCAATACCCAGAGGAAAGTCTATCGGCTATTCTGGCTAAACCAACGCCCCTGCGAGTCCGTCTACAGGTGAGGCTTGTGCGCTAGCCATACCGTTGGGCTCCACCCTCCCCGTAGTACCTGTGTTGCTTTAGTGAGGGACAAGATCTATGCGAAATTTTAAAGACCATCCTGCTGATAATTCGCTATTGATACCTTTTTTGAATTATTAGTTTGTTTAAATGTTTTTACAAATTGATCGGAACAATGATTTTTAGCAGTTAACAATCTCAAAATATACTCTTAAAAAAATACTTGCGTTCATCTTTTTTCTAAACTTGAGACCGGTAAAATAAAATATTTTTTAGCTACGAAAATAAGTAGATATTTTGTTTTGTAGGTTCGTCAATGAACACTAATTATTTATTTGTTTTTATTGAAAATTAAAGTGCTCGGCAACAAAGGCCACTTACACGAAAACGGTTACAAAACGGATACAAATGTAAAACTGTTACAATAATTTACAAAAATATGTCATAGAGTACACACTACCACAACACAATCAAAATTATATCTTATAAAATAATTAAACGTCTTTGAGGAATTTAAGACTTGAGGTTATTTGATCCAATCCAAGTTATTGAGTATGTCTTTTAGATCACTAAGGCAATAAAATAATCTTTTTGCTGAATACTGATGACATTCGGTGAGAAAATGGTTAACTGTTAGATGTGATTGACAGGTCTCACAAGTGGGTCGGTTGCTGGACATCAGGTATCCATGTGTTAATCTTGTATGTCCTATTCGAAGTCTTCGTGTTACAATAGCGTCTCGTCTGGACATACCGGCAGAGGTCAAATCAAGGGGGCTATTGACTAACTGTTGAATTTGATGTAATGTTGAGTTATTGTTGTCCCAGTGTTGTTGCCATCGGGTTCTTGCTCGTTTCTTAATGTGAGACTTTAAATCTTTATTAATTTGTATATTAACCCTATTATCAGCTGATGCTGAGGCAAGTTTTGCATGGCTATCTGCAAGTTCGTTGCCTGTAATACCAATATGGGATGGTAGCCAGATCAATGTAACTGCTATTTTTTGGGAAGCGATTAGTTGTTAACAATCAAGGATCTTTTGGATAATAAGATGATCAGTGAATATATTTTGGATAGATTGTAATGAGGCTAGTGAGTCTGTGCATATTGCCACTTGTTTATTTGGAGAAGAAATGGATTTGAGAGCTTGAAATATGCTAAATAGTTCGCCAGTATGAAAGTTACAAAACGAGGGGATACAAGATGATGTGTTAAGGTTATCTGACATGGTAACAGAACAACCTACTCCTGTATCATTCTTTGAGGCGTCAGTGTAGAGTAGAATACTGTGTCGTATTTGTTTGTAAATATAATTTCTTTAAAATATTTTCTAATGAGTTCCCTGGGTGTTGTAAGTTTATCGAATCTTGTAAGCGATGGAACACTAATTATTGATATACACAAAAATAAGTAAAACTTATTCCAAATCATCGTCATTAAATATTTTTGTGAAATGTTAGTAAAAATATGATGTCTTTGTTTTTAACATTTAAAAACAATTAAGAGAAATTCCTGCGGTTGCTCCAATTATAAATTTACAAACAACTTTATATTTCCGGTAATGGCTAAGTACTTAATAAGTACATTTTCGTAGAATAATTAAATGGGGCGGGATCATTGTCACAATATTTAAATAACAGAGTTAGTCATTCTTAAGCAGTATATTTTGTGGTTCTTTTAGCCAGAGTTTGTCGGAAAAAAAGTGTTGTGACATATCTAGTATTTATCAAAGAAAAATATGTGGCGGCCATGGAAAAGTGATGTGCGTTTACCTGACGAAAATGAACCTACGGATAATTTAGAACATGAAGATGAAAGTGCGGTGCCAAGTACTGAGCAAAGGAAGAATTTGTGTGTGGCTGAGCAAAATATGGTGTTAGATGTATTTGTTGCTAAAAATGACCAAATATGAACCTGTTAAGCAAACGGCGGTTTTAACAAAAATTTCTTGTGCAACAGTGTACCATTTAATTAAGACAGGTTCGAAAAGTAGAACAACCAGAAAGGATTTGGGAAGCTCTAAAAAATTAAACCTTACCTTTTAGAACCTATGAGTAAGGCAATAAAATATTATGTATGCAGCTGAAGTTGCGTAACCTAACCTAAACAATATCATGGCAAAATTAAAAGAAAAACATAATGTTGATGATTGCTCCACAAAGACTTTGATCTGATTTTTTATCAAAAATGGTTTTTAATATAAAACTGTCAATAAGAGACAAACGAATATATCGAAATAATTTCACAATACCGCAGTGAGTGTCGAGAAATTTATTATCTGGAGGATACTCGAATATGCCAAATGCCAAATAGATGCATTATTGTAGAGTTCCAAAAGTATTAAAGACATTACTCTAGGCTACCACCAAGACATTGAAAGGACGATTTTTGAATCGTGGTTTAAGAATACATTACTCCCAAATTTAAAAGAAAATAGCGTGATTGTTATGGACAATGCATCATATCACTACAAACGCATTAAAAAAATTTCAACGAAACGGAGTAGAAAGAATAAAATTCAAGAATTTATAATAGCCCAAGACCTATATTTTGAGGATCATTACACCAAAGATCAACTAATCCAGGTTATTTATACAAAAGTCGTAACTAAATAACATATTGTAGAAATTAGCCACTAACAATGGACATATGGTTTTAAGATTACCTTCATATTAGTGTGTGTTGAATCCCATACAAATGCTATGAGCTCAGTTAAAAGACCATGTCCGAAAGAACAACACATCTCCAAACGATGCCCAAAGTGTTGTCGAACTAATAAAAACAGAGTTCAAATCAAAACTAGTAAAATACAATAGAACATGTAAAGAAAATTGAAAAATATTACATGAAAAATGTTTCAGCCTTGAAGAAAATTATTATTACTGTGGCTGAGAGTGATGAAGAGAACGATAATGACGATGAGTTGGAATAACTGTTAAAGAAGATCCCAAATGAATGTGAATTTCCGAAGTGGCTAGTATACCATTTAATTTATAATAGTAAGAAACCAATGGGTAACTTTTTTTGGCATCGCATGTGACATGTAAGTAAATAACAACTATTTTTGAAGTTATACTTGTTTATGCAGGCCATTCACGTTCCGACTTGTGGTACGACTAGTGGTCCAACTTCTGCAGTTGGATCTGAAATCGGACCGTGAGTGGGCTAGTTGGATTAGTTGGACAACTAGTGGTACGACTAGTGGGACGACTTGAAGATCCGACTTCCGACTGGCGACGAAGTCGGAGCGTGAATGGTAAAGTTGGAAGTCGGATCACAGGTTGGATCGAAAATTTTCTCGGTTAGTTGACCTTCGGCACCTGTACGTATGGGATTTATTTATTATTAACAAAAAATTGCAAATAACTTTCAATTGCACAAAAATTATCATTATTAAAATACACGATTCTTAATCATCATCTACTTTTTGTTAGAACAAATCATTTTCCTTTCTCTAGATCTATTTCGGACACTCCCACACAGGTACAACTTCCTGTTTTCGGACGCGACTAGTTCACGTTCGAGACGCATCGTTCCGCCCCTTATTTTTCACGTTGGCCCCTCCCTGACCTGGAAATCCCTAATCGCTACTTCAGAAAGTATAAAAATAGGCGATTTTCAGGTCAATCAAGTTCAGTCCTTCACGGGCTCTCCGAGAGCTCAGTGCTCTCGGGGCTCTGCTTCCTTTTTAGCTTTTCATACTCTGTGGCTGAGTATTTTATTTCAACAATATTTAGTGTTTTATTTCGACTATTTAGTCGTGTAAGAAATATCTTGCCTTTGTCAAGGCAAGCCACCATAGACTGCATCCTGATGTTTATTTCGACTCATAAGTCATGTAAGAAATAGCTCGTCTTTTTCAAGACGAGCTCATCAGAAGAAAACCTTTTACGAATCCATACCCCGCAAATGGATTCAAGTAGAAGGGCTTTCGTCGACGTTTCCGAAGCCCTCTACAGAGCACACGGTGGTACAGAAGGCGTTCGAGACCCCTTTCCATTTACCCCGAGGTGACATGGCGCCCAACAAAATGGATTATTCCGATCCCACGACCCAGCTCAACTCGCAGCAGAAGGCAGCACACCATTGACTTCAACATGGGTTGAAGTCAAGGGAAGAATGGGGAGAACCACGGAGTATTAGAAAGCTATACTCTAACACTCCGACATCGAGGCCTTCTGCAGACCGGATGCCTTCGACGTGCAGGCACCTTTGACGAGATAAACTTCTTCGAAGTCAGAAGCCCCTGATGCCAATGGAAGTCTAGAAGTAGACCCAGTCATCGCCCTCCTACCGAAAGTGGTTGGACGACCACGTAGGCTTCGGCACCCTGGTACTCTGCGAAACCCCTGGATATGGCAGATGGGATCCGGACGACCGAGAAGAAGACGAACCCGTCGAATGAGTTGGCACAGCGATCGAGGATGGACTTGCAGGAGCCGGAGATGCCGTCAGCACCACCGACCTCCCTATTAGTGCTGTGCAGTGAGTTTGCTTAAAGACAATTTTTAATTTAATTTTAAATAATTTTATTTACATTTTCATGTATTTTTATATGTCTCATACTTTCCATACATTTTTATGTATTTTTACTTATTGTTGTGTTACTTCACATGTATTTTATTGTAATTTGATATTTTTGAATTTTCAATAAATTTTTTCCCAGCCACAGAGCCTCCAGAGGAGGGGGGATGTTTTCGGACGCGACTAGTTCACGTTCGAGACGCATCGTTCCGCCCCTTATTTTTCACGTTGGCCCCTCCCTGACCTGGAAATCCCTAATCGCTACTTCAGAAAGTATAAAAATAGGCGATTTTCAGGTCAATCAAGTTCAGTCCTTCACGGGCTCTCCGAGAGCTCAGTGCTCTCGGGGCTCTGCTTCCTTTTTAGCTTTTCATACTCTGTGGCTGAGTATTTTATTTCAACAATATTTAGTGTTTTATTTCGACTATTTAGTCGTGTAAGAAATATCTTGCCTTTGTCAAGGCAAGCCACCATAGACTGCATCCTGATGTTTATTTCGACTCATAAGTCATGTAAGAAATAGCTCGTCTTTTTCAAGACGAGCTCATCAGAAGAAAACCTTTTACGAATCCATACCCCGCAAATGGATTCAAGTAGAAGGGCTTTCGTCGACGTTTCCGAAGCCCTCTACAGAGCACACGGTGGTACAGAAGGCGTTCGAGACCCCTTTCCATTTACCCCGAGGTGACATTCCAACACTTCGGATTGGTTACAGAAGAATTATCAACAAACAATGAATGGAAATTAAATCATAGTTGTAGCAAAGATCCCTAGTTCGCAAATAAATAATAGAAAATAACTTTCAATTGCACGAAAAATGATTCATATTAAAATAAACGGCACACAGACAACAAAATAAATCCCAGCTCCAGTTAAAAACAAGTTTTTATTTCTTTCTATAATAGAATATAGGTTTTATACCTACACAAATCTTTAAAAACTATAATTTTTTCCTACATCTTAAAAAGTCATAAAAATCAAGAGTTGAAAAAATTAATTAGTTCAGCCCTAGACAAATAACTAGAGAAACGAAACCTAATTTTTAAACATACATATCATAACATACATATAAGAATAACAAGCACAATGCTGCCATTTTCCTTCCCCTAATTATATTTTGCGTACTGTTTATTCGATACATTTTTTGATTAAGCGATGTACACCATCTTGAAAACAAACTAGAACTGAAGTTGGGCCGCTAGTTGGATAGAAAGTCGGAGCGTGAGTGGAGACGAACATCCAACTAGTAGTCCTACTAAGTGGTACCACAAGTCGGAACGTGAATGGCCTGCATTAGGGGCGATTGGGAAAAATTGATGAGAGTGATTTTTTATAAAATTCACAGTATGAAGTACGCGCATATTCACAGCATGAAGTTAGTTGCTACATTTAAATCTTTTAAGTTAGGTATTAATGCAAATAAACTATGAAAAAAATATATTGGTGTTTTTTTAATTCCATTAAATTATGACGGTAGATATTTATTTTTGTGTTTAAGAATCGACCTGGGCCCTGATTCTATTTCATTTCGATGTCGAAATTTAAAAGCGACTACGCCATGACAGTCGCAATCGCTAGCGATTCTCATTCATTTCGATTTTAGTTAAAAGTGGGGACATTTACTTTATCATTTTGACACTGCTCAGAATTTGGGTTGGCCGTCTTGTTTATTGGCTGCACGCTTGTTAAATGTTTTGTAGTTTTGTTTACATTTTACGATTTTTGTTTCTTGTTTGAGTTGTTAAATTTTTAGTGGCCATTCTCAATGATTATATTTTGAATTGAAAGAAAATGGATGGAGGCTGTTGGTGATGGTGGCACTAAATTGTCTGTGGACCAAAAAGAAATTATGATGGCTTTTGACTTAGTGGTTATATTATATTTTTAAATTTACTGCAGCTTAGTATTGGTATTACTAAAAACAATACATTACCGCTCTAAAAATTCTTGATGAGTTTAAAGATTATTTTATATCTCCAAATAAGAGTGTAGAATTAAAATAAATTATTACAACCAAATTATTTATTATTTCTATCTTCCATTACAGCCTGTTGAATATATTCAAAAATTGTGGTTTCCAATTTAGTTTTAATATTGGGACATTTTATCTCTTTAATTTTTACACCACAGTATATTTAAAAAAAAAAATCAGTAGCATCTGGCTTGGGGCCCCAGGTACCGCAGTTCTATTTTTATAGGTGTTAAAATTTCGACCAATTATGTGCCGAATCACATACAATTTTTGATAAAACGCAGCCATATTAATACTTTTGCCTCAGTTTTCGTTGCAACAATCAAACAAAACAACACCGCCTAAACTGAACCTAACCTCGCTTCTCCCAGTCCCGCTAGTCATGTCAAATTAATTTCGACTCGAAATTAAATTTCAACCACTTTCTTGAAGTTGAAATTAATTTCGATAAATCGAAATTAAGTGGCGTCCTTTGGTTAGTTCAGCTGAAATCCACTAGGCTCGCAAAGTCGCATTTCGACGTCGCCATATTGATTTCAACATGTTTTTAGTCGAAATCTCAATTAGAATCAGGGCCCTGGTCAGTAGTTTTCATTTACTTTCTAATTACGTAGAAATTACATTTATCCGGTACTTCAGGACCTCACTGTATAATATATGAATATTAAGTGTTCATTGACGAACTTCTAAAAATAATCAGTATTTCGATCAATTGGTAAACATATTTAAGTACACAAATTAAAAATTCAACACTTTCTCCGATAATTTTATTTGAATGTTGGATACAGAACAGATTAGTACAACTCTGTAAATATCTCTCTGAGGATCTGTGTTACAATAAGTATCAATATTGGATTACCAGTAGATCGGTTTTTAAAATTTCGCATAGATCTTTTCCCTCACTATACACGAACACCTGTCCGTTATCTGTGTGAGCGCACACAAGTACACTCAGGTGGTTATAACGGCCTACCTTTGACAGATCACCGCCGAGAAGTTTTTTTCTATTACTCGTATTCAAAGTAAGGTGCATCCTAAAAGCTGCACGTTTAGTGTGGGGCTGGTCGTACTAAGATTCCAGTTTAATGGACTCGTCTCGTGTTTAGTAGCTTCGATACCAATTACCGGCATTTCAAATGACGGCCACGTTACTGCTACTATGTAAAGATATACGAAAGATCGCACCCTGCGTTTGTTGCTCAACACCAATACGTATTGATGGCTCAATACCTCTCAATATATCCCATTAGTTGCCCCTTACGACAGGCAGGCACCTCTTCCCTAGCAGCATTCGTTTCGTCCGTTCGCTCATAAAAAGCTACTAGGACTTGGCCGTTGCTAGGCAGCCATGGAGTCCATTTTCTTTTACAACCTTTAGTATTTAACATTCACCTCATCGGGGTCGAGTGCTTTCTTCTTTTTGCCATGGGATGTTTGTATTTTCATGATCATTGTATAGTGATCATTGTATAGTAATCTTTCGTCTTCAAATAATTTAGAGATGTAGTTCTTGCGACTGTTCAAGGATATCTAATACTCTGTGTCACTTTTTGTCTTCTAGTCCTTGAAATAGGTGTTTCTGTTTATTGGCCGCGATCTTTTTTAACTTCTTGTTTAGAAGAATGTTATCATATATCTCATGATTAAATGGATTTTCTTATGTTCATTTTTATCTTTATGGGTGATGTCTCTTATTTGGTCCATGAGCTTCAGTATCTTCTTTTTACCTATGATTTGTTTTTATTTCCATTGCACTCAATCTTGTTTTATAAATATTATGATTGTTTTTGTTAATTATAGTTTTTATTTTTTTTAGTTTTATTTAATAACTTTTTCTTTGTTTGGTTCACTTTTTGTTCTAGTATATTTGGTGATGTGATATTATTTGCCGTCATTTCTTTATTATTAGTAGGTATCTGTTTGCCCTTTCACCCTTATAATTTTTTTTAATCTCAGTCTGAGTTGTCCTACGAAAATATTATGATCTAAAAGTACAATATATATTATTCACCCGTTTATGTGCATCTACTGGTAATCTCCAGGTATACAGGCAACTCTTTAACAGTTTAAAATTAAAATGTATATTATGTATATGTAAAATATTAAAGCTGCTATCGCTATGTTGAATAAAACGCCAAATATATGGCCTGGGAGGACAAATTCGCTAAACTTCCTGTGCTCGAATCGGTATCAATAGAGCGTTTGATTCATTTCAGCATACCTGCTACATCAGATACTCGGGCTGATAAAAATTCAAACTCGGAAAGTCCAACGAATGTATCCTAAAACTTAAATACACGAGAGAGTGTGTATGTGTGTGTATGTATGTATGTATGTTAATAGAAACTAATATTAGTTTCTATTAACATATTACTATTAACTATTATAGTTAACTAGCATCTACTGGTAATCTCCAGGTATACAGGCAACTCTTTAACAGTTTAAAATTAAAATGTATATTATGTATATGTAAAATATTAAAGCTGCTATCGCTATGTTGAATAAAACGCCAAATATATGGCCTGGGAGGACAAATTCGCTAAACTTCCTGTGCTCGAATCGGTATCAATAGAGCGTTTGATTCATTTCAGCATACCTGCTACATCAGATACTCGGGCTGATAAAAATTCAAACTCGGAAAGTCCAACGAATGTATCCTAAAACTTAAATACACGAGAGAGTGTGTATGTGTGTGTATGTATGTATGTATGTTAATAGAAACTAATATTAGTTTCTATTAACATATTACTATTAACTATTATAGTTAACTTAAAGGTGGAAATCAAATAATACACATCAATCAAAATATCTTGAAACGTTATTAATACATTAAACAAATATTATTTTATTAGTATATTTATTTTGTAATCAGTCAGACGCCTTCTTCAGGTCAATAAAGCAAATTTATCTAATATTTACCTTATGCTTTATATATAAATCAAATATATATATATATATATATATATATATATATATATATATATATATATATATATATATATATAGCGAGTGTTTGCAACTTTAATTTTGTCTATTTTTATTTTTGTCTATTTTGTCCATTTCTATGTGAATATTGGATATCCATTTCTTTCTTGGCCTTCCCCTTTTATTTCTCTGTGTAGGTGTCCAGTTTCAAACCTTTCGTGGTATCCTTTCTTCGTTCATCCGTCTCAGGTGTCCATACCATTTTAATTGTTTTTCGGCTATCGTATCCATTATTGTGTTCTTTACTTTCATTCTCTCTCGTATGTTTTCATTTCTTATGTGGTCAAACAAAGTTAACCCGGAACATCTTCTCCAGTACATCATTTTCGTTGAGAGGAGTTTTTGTGACATATTATTGTTAAAGACCCACACTTCTGACCCATACGTCAGCACCGGCTGAATCATAGCCTGATATATATTTTTCTTTGTTTTCTTAGTTAAAGTTTTATTCCACAGGATCGGATGTAGTGTTTTTATCATGTTTTTTCCTTTTCCTATTTTTCTTGTTATATCTTTGTCGTCTCTCCCGTCTTCGCTTAGTGTAACTCCGAGATATTCGTACTGATCAACGTTTTTAATTAATCCGCTTTCTGTTTCCATGTCTTGACCGATGCCTCCTATATTCATGTATTATGTCTTTTCGGTATTAACCTCTAATCCCCATTTTTTGAATTCGTCTATTAGTTTGTTTATCATGTACGTCATATCTTGTAGGTCCTCGGCAAGAACTACCTGGTCGTCTGCGAAGAGGATTGTGTATATAGGAGTGTCATTTACCCATATGCCCATTGGGCTGCATTTTCTCATCCAATGTTTTAAAGCATTACCAAGATATATTTTAAACAGGGTTGTAGAGAGGCAAGAGCCCTGTTTGACACCCTTTGTTTGGGTGAAACCCTTGGAAATTTGGTTTCCAACCTTAATATAAGCTTGGTTATCTTGATATAGCTTTTTCACGGCATTTATATATACTGCATTTATACCTGCGTTTTCCAATGTTGTCCATAGTCTCTGCAGTGGTACGGAGTCAAACGCTTTACGGAGATCTATAATAGTGGCATGAAGTTCTAGTCCTCTTGCTAATCTCTTTTCCGTTAGGTGTTTGAGAGTAAATACATTGTCGACACAAGATCTCCCTGGTCGGAATCCACTTTGTTCTTCGATCTCTGTGGCTTCTTTTTCTATTCTGGCTTTCAGAACTCTTTCATACAGTTTGCCAGTGGATGACGTAATGCTGATACCTCGGTAATTACTGCAGTCATTCCTGTTTCCCTTTTTGTAGATGGAGTTTATGTACGAGACTTTCCAATCTCTTGGGATACTTTCTCCTTGTAGGCACTTGTTAAACATTTTACAAAGCAATTCTAATGTTATTGCAGTGGCATGTTTGAATAACTCGATAGGTAAATCACCCGGCCCAGAAGCTTTATTATTTTTCATTTTTTGTAATGCGTTTTTTATTTCTTCTACGGTAATCATCGCCACTTCATTTAACCCCGTTTCAACTCTATCTATCTGTGTGTCTAGAAACTGTGTACGTTGTTCATTTAATAAATTTTCATAATAATTTTTCGATTTTTCTATGTCTATGGGGTTTATTTTTTTTGTTTCGTTTGTATTTTTTCTAAAACTGTTGATAGTTTTCCAAGCTTGTCTGGACCTAGATCCTCTTACCATTGGGCTTATTTCTGCACACTTGTTGTCCCAGATTATGTTTTTTGTTTTTTTTAATTTCCTTTTTTACTATATATTTGTATCTGTTATAGTTCTTTCGGTCTTCCTCATCTTTTGTCGCTAACCATTTGAGATACAGTTTTTTCTTTTCTTCTACCAGTTCTAATAAACCTTCTGTCCACCAATAATTTCTACGTTTTACTTTTTCTTTCGTACCTAGAGCTTCTAATGCTGCTTCATGAATTTTGATTTTCAAAGTCTCATACATTTCTTCCGCTGTTCCGTTTATTTCTTCGTCTAATTTTCGTGCCAAACGTAGTTTATAAAGAAAACTTGTTTACTCATTTTTTAAGCTGTCTATGTTATAGAGCCGTGTGGATTCTTTGTTTGTCTGTTCTTGGGATTTATTTTGTTTACTTAATATATCTTATTTCCACGGGTGCCTTTACTAGTAGGTGATCCGATCCACATTCTGCCCCTCTCCAAACTTTTACATCGTAGGGTCTTAAAGATGTCTCTTGTTTAACTACTATATTTATAGTCTATAATTGTCTGCAATTTTCTTGTCTTTTGAGTCCATGTATATTTATTTATGTCTCT
The DNA here is from genome assembly GCA_918026665.1 of Diabrotica balteata. NCBI lineage: Eukaryota > Metazoa > Arthropoda > Insecta > Coleoptera > Chrysomelidae > Diabrotica > Diabrotica balteata. The sequence goes on from OU898277.1 coordinate 47,156,246, forward strand.
ATGTTTGTAAAATCCATTCAGTATTTTTAACGAATGTTGTTCGCATACCTCCAACCATCTTGTTCCGTTCTCATTTACTACATCTTCTCCGTGTTGTCCAATTATTTTGTTGTCAAGAGCTTTACCTACTCTTCCGTTCAGGTCCCCTAGCAGGACTATTTCTTGCCTTTTTTTTATTTTATTTAACTCTTCTGAGAGTTTGTCGAAGAACATGTCTTTAGTGTTTGTATCTGAGTCGTCCGTGGGTGCATAGATGCCAATTATTTTTATGTCTCTCCCCTTTGTTGTAAGGTCTACTGTTATAATTCTTTCGTCTATCGGGTTCCAGTTGGTAATACATTTTTCCATGTTTTTTCTTATCACGACCGCTACTCCAGCTTTGGCTCTTTTTGATTTTTCTACTCCGCTCCAGAAGTATATATAATCGTCTTTGTAGTGGTTCCCCTGTCCTTTCTTTTTTGTTTCGCTTAGTACTGCGATGTCAATTCGGTATGTACTGAGTTCCTTAAATACTTGGTCTTCTTTTGTATTCAGTCCTTATATGTTCCAACATCCAAAATTCGTTAGCCTTTTTCTTTGCCTATGTCGTTTTCCGTTGAAGCCATCCGAGTTCCGAGGCTGTTCTTTGGGATTTTTAGCAATATTTTTTTTACGCAGGGCGGGGAGCTAACCTACCGCTGTAACCCTCCTCCTTCATCCGGGCTTGGGACCGGCACTGGTATTTACTGGGCTACTCAATTCACCCAGTATCTACCAGAGGCGGAGTTAAAATCAAATATGTCTACGTAAATATATTATCAATTTCCCTAATGTTCCCATTTCAATTTTAAAATTAAAAGACAACCCTCGCTGGTCATCGATATTCAAAGGCAACGGCTTCAAAAGATCCACGACAGAACTCTCATTATTAGCATATATATTTCTGGCCCTCTGATTAGTATCCCTTTTATAGTTCGAAATACTTTGATCATTCAAACGAAAAGTCCCCATGTAGTAATGAAGATTGAATATATATTTAAATGGTATTAGCTATTGCTGCTTTAGAGCTTTTGTATTATAAACTAAATATTTAATTATATAGACTAAAAGATCTTAGGAATTAATACTTTAATACGATATTAAAATAAGTACCAATTTACAAACTCTAAATCTGATAATAGTCTTTTAAAGTTTGGTAGCTTAGTAGTATTACACGACTGCTCCGATTATTGTTCATACAAAAATATCAGCAAACTTGGTCTCAGGGGCATATTCACGAAGGAATATTCGATAAGGATGATTTGTAATATTATATTACAAAAGTGCTACTTTTCAATGTACATTACTAAAAACAAAAGAAATAAAACAATTCCTAAATTTTCGATAAGACGAAAATTTTATAAGACGAAGAAGAAAACCTTTCAAGATCGTTTTCTGCTGAAGTATTGAAAAACAGTTCCCATACAGCGTAAATTCCCAAAAAATTCGCAACAAGTTGCAAAAACATTTCAAACACGATTGTATATTGTGACGAATGAAAACAAAATATTGGCTGTGTGAAAAAAAGCTTTCATGGATGTTTTGGATATAACGAGGAGGAAAAATTTCTTGTGCAACAGTGTACCATTTAATTAAGACAGGTTCGAAAAGTAGAACAACCAGAAAGGATTTGGGAAGCTCTAAAAAATTAAACCTTACCTTTTAGAACCTATGAGTAAGGCAATAAAATATTATGTATGCAGCTGAAGTTGCGTAACCTAACCTAAACAATATCATGGCAAAATTAAAAGAAAAACATAATGTTGATGATTGCTCCACAAAGACTTTGATCTGATTTTTTATCAAAAATGGTTTTTAATATAAAACTGTCAATAAGAGACAAACGAATATATCGAAATAATTTCACAATACCGCAGTGAGTGTCGAGAAATTTATTATCTGGAGGATACTCGAATATGCCAAATGCCAAATAGATGCATTATTGTAGAGTTCCAAAAGTATTAAAGACATTACTCTAGGCTACCACCAAGACATTGAAAGGACGATTTTTGAATCGTGGTTTAAGAATACATTACTCCCAAATTTAAAAGAAAATAGCGTGATTGTTATGGACAATGCATCATATCACTACAAACGCATTAAAAAAATTTCAACGAAACGGAGTAGAAAGAATAAAATTCAAGAATTTATAATAGCCCAAGACCTATATTTTGAGGATCATTACACCAAAGATCAACTAATCCAGGTTATTTATACAAAAGTCGTAACTAAATAACATATTGTAGAAATTAGCCACTAACAATGGACATATGGTTTTAAGATTACCTTCATATTAGTGTGTGTTGAATCCCATACAAATGCTATGAGCTCAGTTAAAAGACCATGTCCGAAAGAACAACACATCTCCAAACGATGCCCAAAGTGTTGTCGAACTAATAAAAACAGAGTTCAAATCAAAACTAGTAAAATACAATAGAACATGTAAAGAAAATTGAAAAATATTACATGAAAAATGTTTCAGCCTTGAAGAAAATTATTATTACTGTGGCTGAGAGTGATGAAGAGAACGATAATGACGATGAGTTGGAATAACTGTTAAAGAAGATCCCAAATGAATGTGAATTTCCGAAGTGGCTAGTATACCATTTAATTTATAATAGTAAGAAACCAATGGGTAACTTTTTTTGGCATCGCATGTGACATGTAAGTAAATAACAACTATTTTTGAAGTTATACTTGTTTATGCAGGCCATTCACGTTCCGACTTGTGGTACGACTAGTGGTCCAACTTCTGCAGTTGGATCTGAAATCGGACCGTGAGTGGGCTAGTTGGATTAGTTGGACAACTAGTGGTACGACTAGTGGGACGACTTGAAGATCCGACTTCCGACTGGCGACGAAGTCGGAGCGTGAATGGTAAAGTTGGAAGTCGGATCACAGGTTGGATCGAAAATTTTCTCGGTTAGTTGACCTTCGGCACCTGTACGTATGGGATTTATTTATTATTAACAAAAAATTGCAAATAACTTTCAATTGCACAAAAATTATCATTATTAAAATACACGATTCTTAATCATCATCTACTTTTTGTTAGAACAAATCATTTTCCTTTCTCTAGATCTATTTCGGACACTCCCACACAGGTACAACTTCCTGTTTTCGGACGCGACTAGTTCACGTTCGAGACGCATCGTTCCGCCCCTTATTTTTCACGTTGGCCCCTCCCTGACCTGGAAATCCCTAATCGCTACTTCAGAAAGTATAAAAATAGGCGATTTTCAGGTCAATCAAGTTCAGTCCTTCACGGGCTCTCCGAGAGCTCAGTGCTCTCGGGGCTCTGCTTCCTTTTTAGCTTTTCATACTCTGTGGCTGAGTATTTTATTTCAACAATATTTAGTGTTTTATTTCGACTATTTAGTCGTGTAAGAAATATCTTGCCTTTGTCAAGGCAAGCCACCATAGACTGCATCCTGATGTTTATTTCGACTCATAAGTCATGTAAGAAATAGCTCGTCTTTTTCAAGACGAGCTCATCAGAAGAAAACCTTTTACGAATCCATACCCCGCAAATGGATTCAAGTAGAAGGGCTTTCGTCGACGTTTCCGAAGCCCTCTACAGAGCACACGGTGGTACAGAAGGCGTTCGAGACCCCTTTCCATTTACCCGAGGTGACATGGCGCCCAACAAAATGGATTATTCCGATCCCACGACCCAGCTCAACTCGCAGCAGAAGGCAGCACACCATTGACTTCAACATGGGTTGAAGTCAAGGGAAGAATGGGGAGAACCACGGAGTATTAGAAAGCTATACTCTAACACTCCGACATCGAGGCCTTCTGCAGACCGGATGCCTTCGACGTGCAGGCACCTTTGACGAGATAAACTTCTTCGAAGTCAGAAGCCCCTGATGCCAATGGAAGTCTAGAAGTAGACCCAGTCATCGCCCTCCTACCGAAAGTGGTTGGACGACCACGTAGGCTTCGGCACCCTGGTACTCTGCGAAACCCCTGGATATGGCAGATGGGATCCGGACGACCGAGAAGAAGACGAACCCGTCGAATGAGTTGGCACAGCGATCGAGGATGGACTTGCAGGAGCCGGAGATGCCGTCAGCACCACCGACCTCCCTATTAGTGCTGTGCAGTGAGTTTGCTTAAAGACAATTTTTAATTTAATTTTAAATAATTTTATTTACATTTTCATGTATTTTTATATGTCTCATACTTTCCATACATTTTTATGTATTTTTACTTATTGTTGTGTTACTTCACATGTATTTTATTGTAATTTGATATTTTTGAATTTTCAATAAATTTTTTCCCAGCCACAGAGCCTCCAGAGGAGGGGGGATGTTTTCGGACGCGACTAGTTCACGTTCGAGACGCATCGTTCCGCCCCTTATTTTTCACGTTGGCCCCTCCCTGACCTGGAAATCCCTAATCGCTACTTCAGAAAGTATAAAAATAGGCGATTTTCAGGTCAATCAAGTTCAGTCCTTCACGGGCTCTCCGAGAGCTCAGTGCTCTCGGGGCTCTGCTTCCTTTTTAGCTTTTCATACTCTGTGGCTGAGTATTTTATTTCAACAATATTTAGTGTTTTATTTCGACTATTTAGTCGTGTAAGAAATATCTTGCCTTTGTCAAGGCAAGCCACCATAGACTGCATCCTGATGTTTATTTCGACTCATAAGTCATGTAAGAAATAGCTCGTCTTTTTCAAGACGAGCTCATCAGAAGAAAACCTTTTACGAATCCATACCCCGCAAATGGATTCAAGTAGAAGGGCTTTCGTCGACGTTTCCGAAGCCCTCTACAGAGCACACGGTGGTACAGAAGGCGTTCGAGACCCCTTTCCATTTACCCCGAGGTGACATTCCAACACTTCGGATTGGTTACAGAAGAATTATCAACAAACAATGAATGGAAATTAAATCATAGTTGTAGCAAAGATCCCTAGTTCGCAAATAAATAATAGAAAATAACTTTCAATTGCACGAAAAATGATTCATATTAAAATAAACGGCACACAGACAACAAAATAAATCCCAGCTCCAGTTAAAAACAAGTTTTTATTTCTTTCTATAATAGAATATAGGTTTTATACCTACACAAATCTTTAAAAACTATAATTTTTTCCTACATCTTAAAAAGTCATAAAAATCAAGAGTTGAAAAAATTAATTAGTTCAGCCCTAGACAAATAACTAGAGAAACGAAACCTAATTTTTAAACATACATATCATAACATACATATAAGAATAACAAGCACAATGCTGCCATTTTCCTTCCCCTAATTATATTTTGCGTACTGTTTATTCGATACATTTTTTGATTAAGCGATGTACACCATCTTGAAAACAAACTAGAACTGAAGTTGGGCCGCTAGTTGGATAGAAAGTCGGAGCGTGAGTGGAGACGAACATCCAACTAGTAGTCCTACTAAGTGGTACCACAAGTCGGAACGTGAATGGCCTGCATTAGGGGCGATTGGGAAAAATTGATGAGAGTGATTTTTTATAAAATTCACAGTATGAAGTACGCGCATATTCACAGCATGAAGTTAGTTGCTACATTTAAATCTTTTAAGTTAGGTATTAATGCAAATAAACTATGAAAAAAATATATTGGTGTTTTTTTAATTCCATTAAATTATGACGGTAGATATTTATTTTTGTGTTTAAGAATCGACCTGGGCCCTGATTCTATTTCATTTCGATGTCGAAATTTAAAAGCGACTACGCCATGACAGTCGCAATCGCTAGCGATTCTCATTCATTTCGATTTTAGTTAAAAGTGGGGACATTTACTTTATCATTTTGACACTGCTCAGAATTTGGGTTGGCCGTCTTGTTTATTGGCTGCACGCTTGTTAAATGTTTTGTAGTTTTGTTTACATTTTACGATTTTTGTTTCTTGTTTGAGTTGTTAAATTTTTAGTGGCCATTCTCAATGATTATATTTTGAATTGAAAGAAAATGGATGGAGGCTGTTGGTGATGGTGGCACTAAATTGTCTGTGGACCAAAAAGAAATTATGATGGCTTTTGACTTAGTGGTTATATTATATTTTTAAATTTACTGCAGCTTAGTATTGGTATTACTAAAAACAATACATTACCGCTCTAAAAATTCTTGATGAGTTTAAAGATTATTTTATATCTCCAAATAAGAGTGTAGAATTAAAATAAATTATTACAACCAAATTATTTATTATTTCTATCTTCCATTACAGCCTGTTGAATATATTCAAAAATTGTGGTTTCCAATTTAGTTTTAATATTGGGACATTTTATCTCTTTAATTTTTACACCACAGTATATTTAAAAAAAAAAATCAGTAGCATCTGGCTTGGGGCCCCAGGTACCGCAGTTCTATTTTTATAGGTGTTAAAATTTCGACCAATTATGTGCCGAATCACATACAATTTTTGATAAAACGCAGCCATATTAATACTTTTGCCTCAGTTTTCGTTGCAACAATCAAACAAAACAACACCGCCTAAACTGAACCTAACCTCGCTTCTCCCAGTCCCGCTAGTCATGTCAAATTAATTTCGACTCGAAATTAAATTTCAACCACTTTCTTGAAGTTGAAATTAATTTCGATAAATCGAAATTAAGTGGCGTCCTTTGGTTAGTTCAGCTGAAATCCACTAGGCTCGCAAAGTCGCATTTCGACGTCGCCATATTGATTTCAACATGTTTTTAGTCGAAATCTCAATTAGAATCAGGGCCCTGGTCAGTAGTTTTCATTTACTTTCTAATTACGTAGAAATTACATTTATCCGGTACTTCAGGACCTCACTGTATAATATATGAATATTAAGTGTTCATTGACGAACTTCTAAAAATAATCAGTATTTCGATCAATTGGTAAACATATTTAAGTACACAAATTAAAAATTCAACACTTTCTCCGATAATTTTATTTGAATGTTGGATACAGAACAGATTAGTACAACTCTGTAAATATCTCTCTGAGGATCTGTGTTACAATAAGTATCAATATTGGATTACCAGTAGATCGGTTTTTAAAATTTCGCATAGATCTTTTCCCTCACTATACACGAACACCTGTCCGTTATCTGTGTGAGCGCACACAAGTACACTCAGGTGGTTATAACGGCCTACCTTTGACAGATCACCGCCGAGAAGTTTTTTTCTATTACTCGTATTCAAAGTAAGGTGCATCCTAAAAGCTGCACGTTTAGTGTGGGGCTGGTCGTACTAAGATTCCAGTTTAATGGACTCGTCTCGTGTTTAGTAGCTTCGATACCAATTACCGGCATTTCAAATGACGGCCACGTTACTGCTACTATGTAAAGATATACGAAAGATCGCACCCTGCGTTTGTTGCTCAACACCAATACGTATTGATGGCTCAATACCTCTCAATATATCCCATTAGTTGCCCCTTACGACAGGCAGGCACCTCTTCCCTAGCAGCATTCGTTTCGTCCGTTCGCTCATAAAAAGCTACTAGGACTTGGCCGTTGCTAGGCAGCCATGGAGTCCATTTTCTTTTACAACCTTTAGTATTTAACATTCACCTCATCGGGGTCGAGTGCTTTCTTCTTTTTGCCATGGGATGTTTGTATTTTCATGATCATTGTATAGTGATCATTGTATAGTAATCTTTCGTCTTCAAATAATTTAGAGATGTAGTTCTTGCGACTGTTCAAGGATATCTAATACTCTGTGTCACTTTTTGTCTTCTAGTCCTTGAAATAGGTGTTTCTGTTTATTGGCCGCGATCTTTTTTAACTTCTTGTTTAGAAGAATGTTATCATATATCTCATGATTAAATGGATTTTCTTATGTTCATTTTTATCTTTATGGGTGATGTCTCTTATTTGGTCCATGAGCTTCAGTATCTTCTTTTTACCTATGATTTGTTTTTATTTCCATTGCACTCAATCTTGTTTTATAAATATTATGATTGTTTTTGTTAATTATAGTTTTTATTTTTTTTAGTTTTATTTAATAACTTTTTCTTTGTTTGGTTCACTTTTTGTTCTAGTATATTTGGTGATGTGATATTATTTGCCGTCATTTCTTTATTATTAGTAGGTATCTGTTTGCCCTTTCACCCTTATAATTTTTTTTAATCTCAGTCTGAGTTGTCCTACGAAAATATTATGATCTAAAAGTACAATATATATTATTCACCCGTTTATGTGCATCTACTGGTAATCTCCAGGTATACAGGCAACTCTTTAACAGTTTAAAATTAAAATGTATATTATGTATATGTAAAATATTAAAGCTGCTATCGCTATGTTGAATAAAACGCCAAATATATGGCCTGGGAGGACAAATTCGCTAAACTTCCTGTGCTCGAATCGGTATCAATAGAGCGTTTGATTCATTTCAGCATACCTGCTACATCAGATACTCGGGCTGATAAAAATTCAAACTCGGAAAGTCCAACGAATGTATCCTAAAACTTAAATACACGAGAGAGTGTGTATGTGTGTGTATGTATGTATGTATGTTAATAGAAACTAATATTAGTTTCTATTAACATATTACTATTAACTATTATAGTTAACTAGCATCTACTGGTAATCTCCAGGTATACAGGCAACTCTTTAACAGTTTAAAATTAAAATGTATATTATGTATATGTAAAATATTAAAGCTGCTATCGCTATGTTGAATAAAACGCCAAATATATGGCCTGGGAGGACAAATTCGCTAAACTTCCTGTGCTCGAATCGGTATCAATAGAGCGTTTGATTCATTTCAGCATACCTGCTACATCAGATACTCGGGCTGATAAAAATTCAAACTCGGAAAGTCCAACGAATGTATCCTAAAACTTAAATACACGAGAGAGTGTGTATGTGTGTGTATGTATGTATGTATGTTAATAGAAACTAATATTAGTTTCTATTAACATATTACTATTAACTATTATAGTTAACTTAAAGGTGGAAATCAAATAATACACATCAATCAAAATATCTTGAAACGTTATTAATACATTAAACAAATATTATTTTATTAGTATATTTATTTTGTAATCAGTCAGACGCCTTCTTCAGGTCAATAAAGCAAATTTATCTAATATTTACCTTATGCTTTATATATAAATCAAATATATATATATATATATATATATATATATATATATATATATATATATATAGCGAGTGTTTGCAACTTTAATTTTGTCTATTTTTATTTTTGTCTATTTTGTCCATTTCTATGTGAATATTGGATATCCATTTCTTTCTTGGCCTTCCCCTTTTATTTCTCTGTGTAGGTGTCCAGTTTCAAACCTTTCGTGGTATCCTTTCTTCGTTCATCCGTCTCAGGTGTCCATACCATTTTAATTGTTTTTCGGCTATCGTATCCATTATTGTGTTCTTTACTTTCATTCTCTCTCGTATGTTTTCATTTCTTATGTGGTCAAACAAAGTTAACCCGGAACATCTTCTCCAGTACATCATTTTCGTTGAGAGGAGTTTTTGTGACATATTATTGTTAAAGACCCACACTTCTGACCCATACGTCAGTACCGGCTGAATCATAGCCTGATATATATTTTTCTTTGTTTTCTTAGTTAAAGTTTTATTCCACAGGATCGGATGTAGTGTTTTTATCATGTTTTTTCCTTTTCCTATTTTTCTTGTTATATCTTTGTCGTCTCTCCCGTCTTCGCTTAGTGTAACTCCGAGATATTCGTACTGATCAACGTTTTTAATTAATCCGCTTTCTGTTTCCATGTCTTGACCGATGCCTCCTATATTCATGTATTATGTCTTTTCGGTATTAACCTCTAATCCCCATTTTTTGAATTCGTCTATTAGTTTGTTTATCATGTACGTCATATCTTGTAGGTCCTCGGCAAGAACTACCTGGTCGTCTGCGAAGAGGATTGTGTATATAGGAGTGTCATTTACCCATATGCCCATTGGGCTGCATTTTCTCATCCAATGTTTTAAAGCATTACCAAGATATATTTTAAACAGGGTTGTAGAGAGGCAAGAGCCCTGTTTGACACCCTTTGTTTGGGTGAAACCCTTGGAAATTTGGTTTCCAACCTTAATATAAGCTTGGTTATCTTGATATAGCTTTTTCACGGCATTTATATATACTGCATTTATACCTGCGTTTTCCAATGTTGTCCATAGTCTCTGCAGTGGTACGGAGTCAAACGCTTTACGGAGATCTATAATAGTGGCATGAAGTTCTAGTCCTCTTGCTAATCTCTTTTCCGTTAGGTGTTTGAGAGTAAATACATTGTCGACACAAGATCTCCCTGGTCGGAATCCACTTTGTTCTTCGATCTCTGTGGCTTCTTTTTCTATTCTGGCTTTCAGAACTCTTTCATACAGTTTGCCAGTGGATGACGTAATGCTGATACCTCGGTAATTACTGCAGTCATTCCTGTTTCCCTTTTTGTAGATGGAGTTTATGTACGAGACTTTCCAATCTCTTGGGATACTTTCTCCTTGTAGGCACTTGTTAAACATTTTACAAAGCAATTCTAATGTTATTGCAGTGGCATGTTTGAATAACTCGATAGGTAAATCACCCGGCCCAGAAGCTTTATTATTTTTCATTTTTTGTAATGCGTTTTTTATTTCTTCTACGGTAATCATCGCCACTTCATTTAACCCCGTTTCAACTCTATCTATCTGTGTGTCTAGAAACTGTGTACGTTGTTCATTTAATAAATTTTCATAATAATTTTTCGATTTTTCTATGTCTATGGGGTTTATTTTTTTTGTTTCGTTTGTATTTTTTCTAAAACTGTTGATAGTTTTCCAAGCTTGTCTGGACCTAGATCCTCTTACCATTGGGCTTATTTCTGCACACTTGTTGTCCCAGATTATGTTTTTTGTTTTTTTTAATTTCCTTTTTTACTATATATTTGTATCTGTTATAGTTCTTTCGGTCTTCCTCATCTTTTGTCGCTAACCATTTGAGATACAGTTTTTTCTTTTCTTCTACCAGTTCTAATAAACCTTCTGTCCACCAATAATTTCTACGTTTTACTTTTTCTTTCGTACCTAGAGCTTCTAATGCTGCTTCATGAATTTTGATTTTCAAAGTCTCATACATTTCTTCCGCTGTTCCGTTTATTTCTTCGTCTAATTTTCGTGCCAAACGTAGTTTATAAAGAAAACTTGTTTACTCATTTTTTAAGCTGTCTATGTTATAGAGCCGTGTGGATTCTTTGTTTGTCTGTTCTTGGGATTTATTTTGTTTACTTAATATATCTTATTTCCACGGGTGCCTTTACTAGTAGGTGATCCGATCCACATTCTGCCCCTCTCCAAACTTTTACATCGTAGGGTCTTAAAGATGTCTCTTGTTTAACTACTATATTTATAGTCTATAATTGTCTGCAATTTTCTTGTCTTTTGAGTCCATGTATATTTATTTATGTCTCTATGTTTGTAAAATCCATTCAGTATTTTTAACGAATGTTGTTCGCATACCTCCAACCATCTTGTTCCGTTCTCATTTACTACATCTTCTCCGTGTTGTCCAATTATTTTGTTGTCAAGAGCTTTACCTACTCTTCCGTTCAGGTCCCCTAGCAGGACTATTTCTTGCCTTTTTTTTATTTTATTTAACTCTTCTGAGAGTTTGTCGAAGAACATGTCTTTAGTGTTTGTATCTGAGTCGTCCGTGGGTGCATAGATGCCAATTATTTTTATGTCTCTCCCCTTTGTTGTAAGGTCTACTGTTATAATTCTTTCGTCTATCGGGTTCCAGTTGGTAATACATTTTTCCATGTTTTTTCTTATCACGACCGCTACTCCAGCTTTGGCTCTTTTTGATTTTTCTACTCCGCTCCAGAAGTATATATAATCGTCTTTGTAGTGGTTCCCCTGTCCTTTCTTTTTTGTTTCGCTTAGTACTGCGATGTCAATTCGGTATGTACTGAGTTCCTTAAATACTTGGTCTTCTTTTGTATTCAGTCCTTATATGTTCCAACATCCAAAATTCGTTAGCCTTTTTCTTTGCCTATGTCGTTTTCCGTTGAAGCCATCCGAGTTCCGAGGCTGTTCTTTGGGATTTTTAGCAATATTTTTTTTACGCAGGGCGGGGAGCTAACCTACCGCTGTAACCCTCCTCCTTCATCCGGGCTTGGGACCGGCACTGGTATTTACTGGGCTACTCAATTCACCCAGTATCTACCAGAGGCGGAGTTAAAATCAAATATGTCTACGTAAATATATTATCAATTTCCCTAATGTTCCCATTTCAATTTTAAAATTAAAAGACAACCCTCGCTGGTCATCGATATTCAAAGGCAACGGCTTCAAAAGATCCACGACAGAACTCTCATTATTAGCATATATATTTCTGGCCCTCTGATTAGTATCCCTTTTATAGTTCGAAATACTTTGATCATTCAAACGAAAAGTCCCCATGTAGTAATGAAGATTGAATATATATTTAAATGGTATTAGCTATTGCTGCTTTAGAGCTTTTGTATTATAAACTAAATATTTAATTATATAGACTAAAAGATCTTAGGAATTAATACTTTAATACGATATTAAAATAAGTACCAATTTACAAACTCTAAATCTGATAATAGTCTTTTAAAGTTTGGTAGCTTAGTAGTATTACACGACTGCTCCGATTATTGTTCATACAAAAATATCAGCAAACTTGGTCTCAGGGGCATATTCACGAAGGAATATTCGATAAGGATGATTTGTAATATTATATTACAAAAGTGCTACTTTTCAATGTACATTACTAAAAACAAAAGAAATAAAACAATTCCTAAATTTTCGATAAGACGAAAATTTTATAAGACGAAGAAGAAAACCTTTCAAGATCGTTTTCTGCTGAAGTATTGAAAAACAGTTCCCATACAGCGTAAATTCCCAAAAAATTCGCAACAAGTTGCAAAAACATTTCAAACACGATTGTATATTGTGACGAATGAAAACAAAATATTGGCTGTGTGAAAAAAAGCTTTCATGGATGTTTTGGATATAACGAGGAGGCGAATTGATACAGTTACAAAAAATTTCTATAGAACTTTCCTTCCTGCAAAGGAAAATCGAGGTGGCAAAAGAAGGCTGGAAAAGTAGATGTAAAAAAAATGCTGTTATGAATTTTATTAACAAATTCCGCGTAATTAAATTTCATTATTGCCGAGGACAAAGCCAACGGTTATACCTGGATTCTTCTATAGAGTATAAAATCTATGTGAAGAATGTACTTAAAAGAAAATGAAAACCTTCCAGTAAAAAAGCTATTTAATGAAAATATTTAATGCACCGATGCATGTTCCACATGCTTACAATTGACTAAGAAAATAAAAGCAAGTCATGATAAGGACATGAAAGCCAACATATTCACCCAAAAAAGGGTACATACATTGAGCTCTAAAGCATTTTCTAGCCTTTTAGGAAACGGGCCGAAGGTATAGAAACATTTTCTTTTGACTGTCAGAAAAATCAAGTTTTGTCTAATATTCCGGATCAAGAGGCCTATTATTCACGTCAATTTTATATGTACAATTTTATTGTACTATAATATTAATACTAATATCAATATTTATGAATAAGCGCATTGACATTAAATCATAAATATACTGCAAACATTATATTGGAACCAAAGTGCCATAGTTTAAATCGATGGGTAACACTCAGAAGAAATGAGGATCTGTAGAGGAATTAGACAGGGATGTGTTTTATCACCACTTTTATTTAACTTATATTCTGAAGAAATTTTCAAAAACACGCTCAATAATATCGAATCGGGAGTCACCGTTAACGGAAGATTAATAAACAACTTAAGATATGCAGACGACACTGTGATCATAGCAACGAGTATAGAGGATCTACAACATCTTATCGAAAGCTTGAGTATGAATAGTGCTGAGATGGAAATTACTATAAACGCTAAAAAAACGAAGTACATGCTAATTAAAAAAGGCCACAAAATATACATTATCCATTGACAATCAATGGTAACCTGATAGAACAAGTAGAAAAATATTTGTACTAGGGAAATTTGATCAATGAAACAAATGATATACTGTAGAAAGAAACAGGCGAATAGAGATTGCTAGATCAGCATTTATACGAATGAAGCCACTCCTAACGTGCAAAAATCTAAATTTGGAGATCACACTACGTACTATTCTGTGTTATATATTTTCAATATTATTATATGGAGCTGAGACTTCGACATTAAAAAAATGTAATTTAAAAAGAATCGATGCCTCCCAACTCTGGTTATACCGCAGGATATTGAAAATATCATGGACTGAAGGAATTACAAATAAAGAAGTACTGGGGAGGGTTGGTAAAGAAACAGAACTAATCGCCACTATACAAACCAGAAAACTAGAATACCTAGGCCACGTGATGAGGGGACCAAAATATAAAATTTGGAGACTTATAATACAGGGAAAGATTCAAGGAAGAAGATCTGTTGGCCAAAGGCAGAACTCATGGTTAAAGAATCTACGTGATTGGTATCAATACAGATCGATTGATTTTAGAGCAGCAAGTTCTAAAATAAAACTAGCCATTATGTTTGCCAACCTCCGTAGAAGACGGCACTCTAAGAAGAAGAATTTTATTGTTGTGAGGGGTACTTCAAAAAGTAATTTAAATCCGTCTACTGTCACTTTCTTCTGTTAGACTGAAAACGAGTACAAGAAGGGTTTGAACGAGGTTGCCTCCTGCATTTATTACATCCTTGAATCGGCTGATTTTGGAGAAGGTATTCATACTATTAGGCTCATGTGTGCTGGGCGCGGTGGCCAGAACAAAAACACGACACTTCCATATATGTGTTGTTATTGGTTTTCTAGACAAGATAAAACCAGAAAAAATTAACATCCAGTAAGAGTACATTCTTTTATGGTAATAGACTGGATTTTTGGGAATATCAAAAAGTATATTTAACAAAGGGAAATAATTCTGACCCCACATGAATATCTGGAGATATTTTCAAAGTATAGTACTGTTCATAAGGTTGGGGAAGTAGTCGAAGTATATGACCTGAAACAAGTAAACACATTAAGACACCAGGACAATGGCATTTTGCTTTCTCAAAAATGGAGATAATTATTATAACTAAAAGCTCTCAAGACAGTGTTAGTTCGTAGCGAGTTAGCTTATAGGAACGATATTTGTGTGGAAAGATCAATAACAAAAAAAACTAAGAACATTGAAATAATGAAAACTGCCAAAATTCCGAAACATAATACCGTGGTAAATAACAACGAAAAGGTTGATTTTTACTAGTTTAAATTTTTATAAATTCATCATCATCGAAGACAATCTACAAGGAAATGTAGCACCAACAACTTTTGAATAATTAAAAATGTTACTTTATAATTTTTTGTCATCTCAATCCATTATTGTATTTCTTCTATGAACTTTTTTTGACGAAGAGTTGTATTATCTTAGTAAAATTAATAAGTTTAATAAATAATGTTCGTAAGTTATGTTCAATGTGTACAACCTACATTTGTTATTTTCATAAGTACAATATCCAATTATTTTTCTAGAATTATCTAGTTATTTAGTTATTTTTGAAAAGTTTAAGGAAAAAATTTGTGTATAAACGTGTAGTTGTCATATTGATGAAATAGCAAAGAAAAATTAGTTTAATTGTTCGATTGAAATAGGTTATTTTCTTGATTACTGAAAACATGGAGATTGTACACTTTGGAACTATACTTCAACATCTACTTGATATTTATGATCAGGTTATTTGTATTTTGAGTACGATTTTCAGACTTAAAGACAAAACTACAATCTTCCAGTTTTCGTCAAGTTATTAGAAAATATATTGTCCTTCCACTAAGGAAGCTAATTAATATGTGCATCAGGGGGAAACAATAAACTATTGTCTAATTAAAATTGTGACTAAAAAATTTCATAATTTCGCGTTTGAACAATCTTTTCAGCTAAGTAGTAATTAGTTATTCTATAGTTTTTCTACAATTTAACGTTTATCATTCAATTAATTTTGCTAATTAAATAAAAAATCAGAATGACTTGAAGTTTCAAAAGAAATTTTTACTTGAAATATAATCAAGGATAATTGTAAATTACAGAACGTGTCGATATATACATTCCTGAAATATCACAGAAGTTTTTACTCACTTCGTTTATAAGTATAGTGTCGTTTTTATTGCCTTGATTATAGCTTGTTTTTACAATATGGTTCCCACGAGAGGGTACTAAAACATCAGAGAGGCCTAAACAATAGTATTACTTTTGACACTTCTCCGCCCTGTGTCTCGCACTCAATGATTCCATTAGCAGATGAAGATGAAGATGAAGAACAAAGATGAACTAACATCATCCGATGTGTACCTATCTACATTATTCTGCAATTCAAGGTTCGTAATTGCGTGGGAGAATGTTAGGGAATATCCAGTGGTGGCAACGATTGGTTGTGATATCTTTTATATATTGAGGAATATTATTTTACAGCATAAAAGAGGTGGAGGTAGGCAGCAAGTTTATTATTGTACAGCGGGAGGTAAAATTATGGAATAAACTAATTTTTTTGCATAGGCGGCTGTGGAGACAAAAAAAATTTTTGGGATATATAACTAGTGACGATATCTATCTGGGCGTAATGACGTAATTGATGATTTTTTTAACGAGAATAGCTGTTGTGTGCTAGCTCATTTGAAAGGTTATTTAATTCTCTATTAACAAAATGATTTATACATGGTGGATAACAAAATATTTATTTTTTAAATTAAATTAATTGTCACATAAAAGTATGTACAGTACAGTACAGCTTGTACAGTATATATCTCGATGTACTAATTACGATATATTAACCTGGATTGTCAGCGGTATTGCAGTTCAATAGTCCAGCCGATCAGCAGTTTCGACACATACCTACTGTATGAGTAGGCAGGTCTTCATCAATTAATTTCTTCTATAACTACTAACTATTGTAAATTTCAATTTTAAAGTCAGTTATAATTTAATTAAATAAAGTGCTGTTACTCTGTTGATTGTACCTTTAAAAAGCCTTTTTTAAAAGTACCTTCGGGACTAACAACTCTTAAGTAGCATTCAGTGGATTAGTGGAAGAGTCTCCAGAAGATCCTCGTCCTTTTCAAATGTTTAGCCGCTACCGAATCAAAATCCAGGGAAAACTGCAGCTGTTTAACCAACTGATTCCAGGCAAATTGATACAGAAACATAAATATGACGAAAACTGAAAAGTAACTTAAGGAAGAAAAGAAACTTGTATCACAAAGGAATGCATCCAAGCATCATGCTATACCTGTAAGCAAATTTCATCTTATTTTTAATTATAATATCATTTCGCAAGTATTATCCTTTAGAATAAGCGATTCTCTTCCAACAATTTTTTAATCTTCCATAGAATATGGTGAAAATCTTAAACCAGATTTACATTTAGTTAACAATAATCATATTCTTAAATCCACATATTCGTTTGAAATATCTTCTATAATTATTACACTAACATCCATTTCAAATAATTCTACGATAACACCCATTTTTAATGTTAATAAAGACCTTTTTATCGTACCAGAATACGACGGCAATTCAAATGAACTTCCAAATTTTATTGTAGTTATTTCCATGCTTTTAAACCATTTTTGCGATCATACAAATCCCGAAAATTTTAAAAATAATATATTTACCCCAGGAATTATGAACAAAATTAAAGAAACAGCAAGAGAAATTATTTCTGTATATAGCTGTAAAGACTGGCCGTCAACAAAATCCATTCTTGTCCCAAATTTTGCAGACCAATTTAACAAAAATTCACTAACTAGAGATTTAATCAATCTTTGTCAAAATCCTATCCATTTAATGAAAAAGTTATGAGTCTTTTAATTACTATTTCAAATCACATTGAATTACATACAGAAAATATGGAAGTTAAAAGAAATAAAAAATAATTTTTCCAACAACAAGCTCTAACCAAATGTTTGGAAGGTCCCATAGAAGAGAACCCATAGGATGAACAATACGATCTATCGAATCCCGCTCTTGCTATCCAATATATTCAGAAAGAAAATAATATTAGATATCTCCAAAAATCTCATATTCATACCTTATCATCTTGTAACAAACCATCTGCCCCTTCACAAACGCAGATGCACAATTTAATTCATACACCCGCTCTTACACGATGGCAGCCTGAGGTGCCCAAGTCCCAATAGCCACAGCCATTATTTAGGCCAAATTAAATGCCTTTGCAACAACAGTCATTGAACAATACTCCAACAGGGACATTTCAACGCACTAGATTGCAACAAAATCTTCAAATAACTCCATCTGCACAAAATTCTAGAGCCAATTAACCCAATTTTCATAAACCAGTTCCAACACAACATCTATTAGCGTATCTATACGCCAAACCGGCTTTAAAAGCCCCCACTCTCAAAGAAACTTCCGCTTTTATCAAACAGTCAGCCCTGATTCACCCTAAAAGAACTATTTAATATCAAACATCAAGAGGAAAACGATTGCAAAAAAGGTATGGACAATGACACATACCCAGATTACCCTTACTATGAACAAGAAAGTCAAGAATATGAGGAAGAAGATGTAAATTTTTAAACGTTTCAAGAAGAAAAAGAAGAAACAGAGCTTCCTTACAATAAAATTCTAAATCCCCCTCTTGAACTTCTTATTGACACAGGAGCAGTACAGTTTGCCGAGGCAGATTTGCCTATTCTATTTGTGAAGGTGCCAAAACTACCATGTCCGGTCCGAAACTACGTCAGGAAGTAGTCTAGTTTCCAAAACTTACATTCACACCACGGCCTCAGATCGGGAATAAGCTCCTTCGTCCACCTTGGTCTAACACGAAATATTTAGGCGGTAGGTGTGTTCTTTTTTAGAATCACTTTGCCGAGTACACTGGCATTACAGCCACTAGACATATTTTATTATATACGCGTAGAAATAATATTTAAAGATTTCTATTAATGTTAACTTAAAGAAATACACAATATGTTTCAGTTAATTTGTATAAGTGGATAACAGTGGATCATGGGTGGATCGTGTGACTAATGTTGAGGTCCTACGTAGAATAGGCAAGGAATGCAAGATTATTAACACATCCATTACAAAACATCCATTTTGTCGGAAAAAGTTAAAATAATTGTATCTTTATCCGATGTCGGAAGCGTAGGTAAAAATTTCGGATAAAATTCGGCGCGAAAATATTCTGATTCGATTCTGACCAATGAGAATACTTTAGGATCATCGTGTCGTCGGAAATCGGATGCACGGGACTCCGCCTTAAATTGGTAACACTTATTTGACAGTTGCGGTGTTGACACTTTTTGTATTTTATTATTTTGAATTTTAAAGTGAATACCTCTTGTTTTAAATTTTTACCTATTTAATAAAATCTGTGCTTTTTAGAACAAAATTAGTGTGTTTTATTTAAAAAATGTCAGAATGTCATAATGTAAGAATTTAAATAGTCGTTGTAAAGATATACATACTGTTGCAATAATTATGTGACATATTTGATTTAAAATGGAGTCAGGATTTTTTTATACTTTGGCAACTATGTCCACTTCGATCTCCGTCAATGATAATGACGTGCATCGGTAAGTAAATTAGATGAAGTATACCTGTGACCTTTCAATGCTAGCTTAGTGTTTATATTTATTTACAGCGGCCATTCTCGACGTTCAACAAATATGTTCAACCCGGGTTATCAACATTTACGAATTAAATATTTATACAAAATATGTCATATATTCTTAGATTTTTGTGTGTAATAATTAAGGATTAAATACCTGAGTATAGAGGGACAAATTATCAGCGTCTGCAAATTCTCACACTCACAGTTCTTCTACAGGGAAAGATTTTAGGAAAACGTAACGTTTAAGGAAGGGAAATGTTATGACTGCAATATGAGAGAGCGGTTCAATTCCTCATTCAACCAACATTTTAGTGTAGCTGTAGTAGACGTCACCTTAAAAACGGAAAAAAGAATATTGTGGTAGTTCATTTGGAAATATTAAAGGTATGTTTGTAGTTTGTTAAATTTTCTTTTTTTCTTGAACTTGACTCACTAAATCTATATATTTATCAACAAATTATATTCTGAAGATAAAATAATAGCTTTATCTTGAAATTTGGAATTTTTTAATAATGGTAATAATTAATTAATTATTAAATTAATCCAAAAGTAAAACGAGTGGACCCCACCCGTCCACTCGTGTTACTTTTGGAAGTTAAGATTCATATACTTGTAATGCAGTTTTTTCGGTTTTTTTTGACCTAAAGTATAATTTGTTTGTCGCTTTTAAAGAATTTTTTAAATTTTTGTTTGCTCTGTATGTGTACATTTTATTAGTATATTTCACATGTTTTTTGTAAAACCTTCATTTTATTAAAAATTTCTTAGAAAAATAAGTTCTGTACAATCCGACTTTCAGGGACTCCCCGGATATAAATACCGATGCAAATACCTCTCGGTGAAATCCCGGATTTTTAAATCGAGTAATTTACTTTCGTCTTTTATATAAAGGGAAAACAATGAATTCATTCCAAATTCGTTAAAGTTTGTGGTGGTATTTATTTGGATTTATCAAAAATCAAGAAATAAAACAAGTAAGTGTTCTATAGCAGTATTCTACTAGTTAATTATGGATCCGTATAAAAGAAAAATTAAAAAATTATGACAAATATATGAAGAAGTAGAAACTGATAAACACGAAAATTTTGTTTTAGAAAGTGATCATGCCACAAATACAGAACAAGAAGCTACAGACGAAAAATCAGAAGAGAAAAATTTGTTTTAGAGCGTAGTTAAGCTTATTATTATGGTAAGGATGGGAAGAAATCGAAAAAAGAAGATTCACCCCTAAAGGTTCGTACTCGGACAAGTAATATAATTACACATTTGCCAGGAGTTACAGAAATGGGTAGAAATGCTTCTACACCTGTTGAATGTTTTATGCTGTTTTTGGAGATATTCTTTCCATCATCATAGGAAATACTAACATATTCATTCAAGCGAACGCAGACAAGTATGCTAATAAATATGACACCAAAGACACTGATGAGTGTGAAATAAAAGCATTATTGGGTTTACTATATTTGGGTAGATCGCGATATGGTGGTCGTAAAAATTTGTTAGAGTTTTATGGTACTGATGGACTGGGAGCAGAGATATTTTATGGTGCAATGGCTTTAAAAGTCAGGTTTCTATTAAGATGTCTAAGGTATGATATTAATACTAGAGAAGAAAGAAAAGCACTAGATAAACTTGCACTGGTATGACGCATTGTTGAAATTTTCAACCAGAAATGCAAAGTCAATTATTCTCCTGGGCAATATAAAACACTCAAAGAAATGTTACTTGCATTTTGAGGAAAATGCAGATTTAAAATGTATATTCCTGACAAACATGACAAATACGGTTTGAAAGTTTTTTAACCGTGGATGCTACGACCTTTTACACTACGCATAAGCCAGATTATTTATGAGAGATTAAGGAATAAATATGACAAAAGAAAATATGGGGAGGAGAGCTATGAACCCTTATTTAGCTCGAGTTTTACGACAATCACCGTGGCGCCTATGAAAGACTCCTATGCCAGGTCCATTAACAGTGACCACCAATAAAAGAGAAAATTGCAAATACTGTAGAAAACGCGATATTTTTGCACATTTTGTCTTTCCTGGTTGTATATGGAACATATTGTAGCATGTTGCTCTGAGTGCAGAGAGAACAGTTTAGATTAAAATTGAAATTTTTGTATTTTGTGCAGAGAATTTTTCTATTTTTTGTCATAACCAAATTTATGAAAATTTGGTTATGTCATAAGCAACCTAAAACAGTAGGAAATCACTGCTAATAAAAGTTAAACAAAGCAGAAAATGCAAGGTTTTAGATTAATCGCCATATTTTTTGAAAAATAAAACAAAACGAAAATACAATGCCACAAGGTCATTAAGTAAGAGACAGGTAAATCGACAAAATACTCAAAACCATTATGTGAATGTTATCTGAAATTTGTGGGTCATTTAAATTTTGGTCCCAATAGTCCTGCCCGTCTACTGGTGAGATTTTCAGATCTCCCATCTACTGCCGGATTAACAAGTAGGTATTGTACAATTATTTTGTACAAGTAGGAAGTACAAGTAGTTAATCAACTTGCACTATATACACAACCGTATTTTTCAAAAGAAAACTTTGATGGCATAAAAATAACATGTATACATATCGTCCACCTCTATTCCATTATGGTATGGCAAAATTACATTAATTAATATTTTATTGGTGGCCTTGTGGCGCTTGTTAGAAAAATTTCTTACTAATTACCCTTTATTATATCTGTCATTTATAATTAATTGTATACGTGCAACTAATACTTGATTGCTTTCAGTGAATAAATCTTCTTCGTCTACGCAGAACACCTGGCACTGGCACATATACAAGGCGATTGAATGAATGGTCCAGGATGTTTTCATAAATATAATACAAAATTTTTACGTTTATTTCCTTATATTACAGAAAAAGTTCGTTTGGAATAAGGACGGATTGAATTGGTGATCAATAATGCAATGCCAAAGGACGAACAAAACCGGAAACAAAGGGACGAACAGGACAAAAACAATTATTAAAATGGGACAATAAAGCATAGATATATTATGTGGCTTATGAGAAACCAAACAGAAAGGCCAAGAAACAACTCACTATGCACAATACATTCTAATATATAGTGGTAACCAAAACCAAATAAAGCTTAGTCAGGCGTAGGCATTCTATTACAAGAGAAATATATACACTTCATCTAATTTATATAACGATGCACGTCATCGGCGTCATAGCCTGTGACGTTACATGATACCAACAAAAAATATTTAGGGTGTAGGTGTGTTCTTTTTTAGAATCACTTTACCGAGTACACTGGCATTACAGCCACTAGACATATTTTATTATATACGCGTAGAAATAATATTTAAAAATTTCTATTAATGTTAACTTAAAGAAATACACAATAATATGTTTCATTTAATTTGTATAAATGCATTATAAAGCGTTTTTATCAAGAACATTTGTTCGGAACACACTGTAACTGTAATCGAACAAAGCTAAAATTTTGTCATAAATTGGTAACACTTATTTGACAGTTGCGGTGTTGACACTTTTTGTACTTCATTATTTTGAGTTTTAAAGTGAATATCTCTTGTTTTATATTTTTAACTATTTAATAAAATCTGTTCTTTTTAGAACAAAATTAGTGTGTTTTATTTCAAAAATGTCACGTAAGAATTTAAATAGTCGTTGTAAAGAGATGGTAATACTTTTGCAATAATTATGTAATCTATTTGATTTAAAATGGAGTCAGGATTTTTTTAAACTTTGGCAACTATGACAACTTCGATCTCTGACGTAGATAATGACGTAAGTCGTTATCTAAATTAGATGAAGTATAAACAGTATTGAACAAATATAATACGCCAACGTTCTGTAATGATGAACAATTAGAAGACAACAATGCTTGATCTCCATTCTTAAGGAAGTCTGATTTATTCTATTATTTTTTGGATTAGTTTTAATCGTTGTTTGGTCAGATCTGGTTTTCCTTACTTTACTAGTTCGTTCGGTATTCTGTACTCTCCCAGTGATTTTTTATTTTTTAATGTCCTTAATGCTTCATTTACCTTTTTCTCGTCAATATTTATTTCTTCTAGGTAAAGAAATAATAAATAAGACTTACTCACAATCAATTTAATTTAACTATTCAGACGACCGGTTTCGCTTTTTACAATATGCGAAGCATCTTCAGGTCTCGATACAAAGTTAAATAAATGCTAAAATGATAAAAACCCATATTAGGGTGTTGTCTAATAAAGATAAACAAATTAGGTGTTATAAATTACAATAATTATGCCAATATTACATGTCTGTGGTGTTTTCAAAATGAATAAAATGAATAAAAAGGTATAAAAAGTTTAAACAAACAAGGTAAGACCCACAAATTGTTATAAAATAGTCTATTAGATTGTAATAAATTAATAAATGAGCAAATAAATAAACATTACTTACATGCCGGTACTCTATTAATTGATGGATGGTAGAACATGGTTGAAACTATCATGTATTGTTGAATGGAGAACTTCTGCTATTGTAGTTGTTTGACAGTAAACGGGAAGTCCTTGAGGAGATAGATTTGATCCAGTGAAGTAGAGATAGGTGTGTTATTATTTGTTAAATGAAAGTGATGTTATATACCATTGTGTTATTTAAAAGTTATTTATACTTATTCGAGAGATATATTTATGAAATGTTTGTTTTATGACACATGTTTTATGGCACAACGACATTTGTTTTATGAAGGTAACAGTTTTATGACAATGAATAAGCTTAGATGTATAAATTGTGTGGGTGTGCAATTCTTTCAACTTGTAATTATCAAATTTCTTTGATAAAGTTCTATTGGCAAAATGGTAGATTATTGCAAAGTCTAGTATATAAAATATTAAAGTTAAAACAATTAAGGACAATTTAAACACACTAAAACAGAAAAACACTTTAAAAAGGGGGAAGTACTTTTATGCACTACATCTCAGTCTTGGGCACAATGAGTTTTTATGTTATCTCTTAGATTTTAGTGGTAAATTTGACAGATGTAGGTTAGCATGTGACAGTTCTTCTTCTGTTTTTCTATTTCAAAAAACTAGATAACTTAACTTGCAGTATTGATCAGATGATAAAATCCGAGTTAGTTATTAGAAAAAATGTGTATATAAAATTTTTAAAGTTACGTGCCTTTCTGAAAAAAAAAACAAGCGAAGGATATATTGCAAAGAAGTCTAAAGTTTTCACTAAAGACGATTTTGACAAATTTTTGTTTGAATCGCCAGATAATTTGTATTTAGGATTAAAGGTAAAAAAAATTATATTGCAAAGCATGTAGTATACTCTACTAAATTATAAAAAGATTTCAGATTGTTTTGTTAATTGGGGTTACCGGCGCCTGTCGATGCGACGAAATGGTAAAAATGAAGACTGTGGACATTGAGGATAAAGAAAGTGTAATAATTATCAAAATCCCAGACAGTAAAACACGACAAATTAGATCTTTTACGATAATTGGTAAAAACTACATTAAACTGTATAAAAAGTATGCATCACTGCGGCCTGAAAATTTAACAGAAAACCGATTTTTTATCAAATACCAAAATAAAAAGTGTTACCGAAGCGTCATGGGAATACATTAGATCAGGGAAATAGCAAAAAAGTAGCTAGTTATTTAAATTTAAACGATGCAAGCGCATACACGGATTACTCTTTACGACGAACTTCAGCAACACTTTTAATTGATGGAGGCGGAAATCTAGAATGCCTCAAATGACATGGGGGCTGGAAATCAAGCAAGGTTGCCGAAGGATATATAGAGGATTCAATAAGAAATAAAAACGATAATGCTCAAAAAATTTTAATCCCTCATGTTTCACCAACATCGGGAATGATTGCTGAATGTTGTTCTCGACCATCAGTATCGTCAACAATTACCAATGCGTATCAAGAGTCGGGAACATTTTTGCACGGTTTCAATTTTGAAAATGCCTTATTAACTAATTGTACTTTTCATATTACTATAAATAAAAGTGATGTTTAATTGTTGTTAATGACATTTGTATTGTTGCTTTGTGACATGTTTCATATTTTTGCCATGACAACATTTTTCCCTCCGCCGTAAAGAAATGGGAAAAAAACTGCTGCCGCCGGAGACATCAAACTTTGACAGGATCAAGTTTGATAAGTAATGTCATCATTATTTGACGTTTGAACAAAAAAAGTACTTTATGGAATTGAAATTGGATTATTTGGACGGTCTCAGGAATGTTTTAAAATTATAAATTTATAAAATATAAAATATTATAAAAGTTTTTAGCTTATAAACAAATATAATATCTCGGTTACTATTATTTATTATTGTGAAAGACTCGGCAAGACGTTTCTTCTAAAAGAAAAAAATTAGTAGCAGTGATTCCTAAGATATAACCGGTCAAATTTGACCGGTTATAATGTTATAACTAAATTAATTTATTAATTTATTTATTCTATTAACAACAAACTTGGTAGAAATACATCAAGGACTTATTCGCAGATAATAGGGAAGAAATAAATTATACATTACCAATTAATGAAAATCTAAAAAATCTGATATCAGAGGTTAGAGACGCAATTAAAATCACAAAAAGTGGTGAAGCTCCAGGTCCCGATGAAATTCCTGTAGAGATATTAAAAATCCTGAATGATGAAAATATAGAGTGTCTAACTAAATTATTTAATAAAATATAGCACGATGGTCAAATCCCGGATGAGTGGTTAAAATCTATCTTTTTACCCTTACCCAAGAACAATAATCCTAAATCTTGCGATGAGTACCGATTAATTAGCCTTATGAGCCACACTTTAAAAATACTACTCAAAGTTATTCAGCAGTGTATATATAAACAATGTGAAGAACAATTAGACAATACACAGTTTGGATTTAGATGTGGAATGGGAACAAGAGAGGCACTGTGCGCAATGAAGGTACTATTACAAAAATGCAGGGAATATAATAAAAACGTATTCATATATTAAATAGATTTTGAAAAAGCTTTTGATAGAGTCCAACATGGTAAACTCATACATGCGTTGAAACACATACACCTAGATCCCAAGGATATTAATTTAATCAAAATTCTGTACTACTATCAACCAGCGGTCGTACGAGTGGAAGATAGTGAGACAAACCAGGTGGAAATTTAAAGAGGAGTCAGACATGGATGTGTGCTGTCGCCACAATTATTTAATGTGTACTCCCAACTAATATTTCAGGAGGCACTGTGGGAACGAACTAAAGGTGTAAGGATTGGAGGGAGCATCATTAATAACATAAGATTTGCAGACGATACCGCAATCATGGCAGAGAATATAGACGATTTACAAACTCTCCTGGAAATCGTTAAAAGAGAAAGCAAAAAGATGGGACTAACAATGAATATAAATAAAACCAAATACATGGTGATCTTAAAAAACCCTGTTGACAACATACAACTGACATTGGAGGGTAAAACTCTAGAGAGAGTCGACAAATATAAATACCTCGGAGCAATTATAAACTCACAGTTAGATCAAAAGCAGGAGATTAAGCTCAGAACAGAAATAGCTCGAAAAGGCTTTATAAAATACAAGTCAACTTTTACAAATAAGAAATTGAGTATGGCTATCAGTCTATAAAAAAATGAATTTGAAGATTCCTTGGACTGCAAAAGTCTCAAATGAGGAAGTGTTAAGACGAGTTGGACATGGCAGAAAGCTTATGAACACAATTAAAATAAGAAAAACATCGTATCTGGGCCACATACTTCGAAACGATAAATACTCTCTGCTACAAGTCATCATGCAAGGTAGAGTAGAGGGAAGAAAAGTCTTGGGAAGGAAGAAGAAATCTTGGCTGAGGAATATCAGAGATTAGACTAACCTCAGTGTTGAACAGATATTTCACGTTGCAAAAGATCGAGAAGCGTTTAAAGAAGTGATCGCCAACCTTCGTTAGAAGACGGCACAAGAAGAAGAATTTATTCTCCACAGAGTGTCCTATTGACAAAAATTAAATGGCGTTTTAAAGGTGAAGAGGTCATAGTTTTTAAGCAATTGTTATACTTTGTTGCAATTAACGTCAATTTCTATAAAAGTGTTAAATAACTAAAGGTGCGCGAATTTTGCTATTTTTTACGATTCTCATGAGATCATCATGAGTATCACTTTTCATTAACCGGTCACTATGGAATTTCCATTGGTAAAACCCAATTTTTCAAACCTACGTAATGAAAATTTGGTTTTGATTTTTGGCCACAATTGTGAGGCATTTGAAATATGTCTTAAAAACGCTGAATTTAAAGTTTTATATAGGGATTAGTATTTGTTAAAAGAAAATTATATTTGCTATGTTCTACAACAAATGCTATACTCTTTCTTCAGTAATCACAGAACCCAACTTTATATTACAATAATATTAGACCTTATACATCAGCAGGTACAATCAGTTTTGTTTATAATTATTATTTAAATGGAAATAAGCCACAATTAAAGGTTAAAGTAAGTTTATCGACGTTTCAATTTTTCGAAGTAGAAATTGAAACGTCAATAAATTTAATTTAACCTTTACTTGTGGCTTATTCCCATTTAAATAGTAATTACTTTAAAAGGCCACAGTTTTATTAGTAACTCTCACATTACCTTTTTTCCCTAGCCAATTAGGAATCCTGGTCTTTTACGCTGACGGCGCTCTAGCTACGCAATAATGCACACGTGACCGTCGTTTAAGGTTGCTGTAGTTGTAAAGGGGCTACTAGTATCCGAGACGAGTCTATTAGATATACTCTCGTTAAACCACTCTATTCTTAATCTATATAACCCCTAATAGAAAATTTCGGAGGCATAGACTTCTTGCCCAAGCGGGACCACAAGAGAAGACAAATGAGGGATGAGTGCACTCTTGGTGGTGACCCCTCTAACGTGTCAAGTTTAATGATTTATAATAACGATCGTCAGTTTGCCCGGCGGAGGTCACGGGCTGACAGATCGATGTGTAACATAGAGAATACGGGAAATGTGGAGCCTATGGCTAACATGCCACTTTCAACTAGAGACGGTCCCGTAGGATTTTAACAAAAATAGGATAGAAAATTATGCTGATGAAGAAAAAATCTGAACCACACACTGCCTATCTTGACATGGTCCCTCAAGTGGTCGTAGTGGCCAGTGAGTTCTTGGTTTACATCTGCTTGGGAATTTTGCATTCCGCTCAGGGACGCCTGCACATATCTGCTTGCAGGGCAAACAATTGCGTAATACAAACACTAATAGTTGATATTGGAAAGCAATCCAACTAATGATGCCGGATACGACACTGTCAATATCCGCTGCCGCTGTCAAACTGTATCGTTTCAAAACTACTAAGAAACTAGTGGGTTCAACACTATTAAGAATTTGCGGACACTACTATCTGAGATAAAACTTTCACCATGAATTTTTTATGTGACTGTTGCATTTATCAAAGTCAAAGCTAGTTGAAAAGTAGTTCTGTCTTTCCCCCAGACCTCACTGCTACAATTGTATCTATGAGTGCATGTTATGCTTCTAATCACTAGCTGAGTTAATTAATGCATTAACTAATGAGGAGCACTGATCCATTATTAATATTTCTAGTGCTGAATGTTTAAAAGAGTATCACTCAGGATATATATTTATAAGTATGTACATTTTCATTATTAAGTGACCAGCAATTTAACTGATTTGTAAGTACAAGTTTGGAAATTGATTGGAAGCAAAAATCAAAAGGCGACATTATAGAAACGAGTTCTTTTATAAATTAGAGTAAAAAAATGGCCCTGTGGCATTTTATCAAATTACAAAAAGAGACGAGAAAAATTAAACTAGGAATTAGTGATTATAATTATCTTTTTAAAAATGTTTATAAGAAACGGTTAACTGAAAACGACAACACAAGGTGTATATTGTATAAAACGCCTTTCAATTTATTGAGAAACAGAACTTAACAAACATCGAGAAACAAAACATATTCTAGTCATAAAAATATTACTCCATTATTCTGGACAAATTATTGAAAATTGGAACACCTTCTACTGTAATACAGGTAAATTTTTAAAGAGTTTGGATGTGCATAGAATTCTTCACATCCAATTGATCAAAACAACACCCAAGTAGAAAGAAAGCAATGAGAAGTATCCAGATTTGCAAAGATTAAGAATAAAGAAAAGCACAACAGATAGAAAGTTACAAACCATAGGCGTGTTTCTTCAGTAGATGACTAACAGATGAAATTGTATCAAGTTTCATGCTTAAACCACAACAGAATATCTGAAAGGAAAAAGTAAAAAAAATAGAACTATTTCATATCCTAAAATATACAATAAATAAATTTTATAGTTCATATACGATTTAATAACTATAATAAATATAAGACATAAATTGTTGCGATGAGGTAGTTTGGGAACCGGCTGTATTGGTATTTTGGCATGACTTACATTGGCGTAGCAGAATATTTATAAAATATTTCTAATATTTTTGATATGTCGAATAGTTATATCTTTACATCCTCTCCCATATATGCAATTTAAGATTCAAGTAATTGTTAATTGAAAGTTCATCGGCTGTGTTAAAAAATGATCATCATCAATCATCATCATTCAGCCCTATCGTCTACTGCTGAACATAGTCTCCGTAGTTACACCACAAATTTCTGCTGAGCGCTGCATCAATTTAGATGTGTACGTTTCAGGTAACATCCGTAACCATCTTGTTGTGGTCGTACTCTATTGACTAAAGGACGGTCTGGTCTCATCAAGAATGCGTTTTGTCAATCTGCCGTCCTTCGTTCTCGTGACGTGTCCTGCCCAGATCCATTTTAAGGTTGATATTCTTTTGATTGCGTCGGTTACTCCCGATCTACGGCGCAATTCTGTGTTGGAGTATTCGGTCTCTCAGGGTTAATCCCAACATGACCTTCCATTGCCATCTGTGTTGTTCGAATTTTATTTGCGGACGTCTTAGTAAGTGTTAGCGTCTCCGCACCATAGGTTAGAACCGGCAGGTACATTGATCGAAGACTTTTCTCTTCAAGCAGATGGGAAGAGCTGATTGGAAAACATCTCTTAGCTTTCATAAGCTGCCCATGTCAACCCTATTCTACGTATTAGTTCATTGGTCTGGTTATCTCTACTTAAGCGAATTTCGTAGTCCAGATACTTTGTATGCTGATGTTTGTTCTATACTTGTTCCAGCTATGTTGAATGTTCTCACTCAGAACAATGTTTGTCATCACTTGTGTTTTAGAGTTATTGATCTTTAAACCCACTTGTGTAGAGGCTTGGTAGAGTTTGTTGTGAGCAATATCTTGATTTTCGAAAGTTACATTGAATATTTTTCTTCTCATCTTCTCTTCTTTGTGTGCAGTGATTGTTTTTAAACGTTGGATATCGTCGTATTAACAAGCTGATGGAATGTTTCTCGATCTGCAGCTAGATGAAACTGTCTTGTTCCTGGTAGCGCGTGGAAGGCCCTCATCGCTCCTAGTACGGCATCAGGCGGGCATTTCTCATTCTCCACAGTCTGACTCACATAGTCTAACTCATACAGTCTGACCCACTTTTCTACCTTCAACTTCCAGCATCTTTCCCTCTTACCTTTGCTATTGGTCCGGCTCTCTTTCTTTCTCTTTTTTTCTCAATCAGTGCACGGATTTAGTTGTGCACAGTGGTCCAACCTACTTTAATTTTAATAATTCTCTCAATTATTTCTCTCACTGTAACAAAATTTACACTTATTTCTCTTTCCATTCTGTTCCTTTCTATTATCCAACTGTTACATTTTAACATCGTATGTGGCACAGTGTTCGAGTGTCTACAGTATATGCATTCATTTGTGTCAGCCTTTCCGAACCTAGAGAGGTAGTCCCTAAAACACCCGTTTCCTCTGAGCACATACATCAGGAAATAATCCAGTTGCCTGTAGCCACAGTCCACCCAATCTCTTATGTTCGGGATCAGCATTTTCGTCCACTGTTCCACATCCTCTGTGTTGTTCCATCCTTCTTGTCATCTTTTAATTGACCTTTTCTTTCCTGTCTTCTCTCGGCGATAGTAAGGTTTGGGCCTCTTCTCTCATAAAGCTCTCTTTCTTTTCACCGCTAAAACATGCAACGAAACACATCCAGTGATGATCCACAAGGCTGCCGCAGAGACAGTCCTGCAGGCGAATGCCACTCGCAACAGACTTGTTCTGTAACTTGCCTACACACTTGTACACTACTACACTTGCAATTCAACACTTTGCCTATTCCTTCGACCTGTCTATTGTCTAACGTTACTCAGCCAAGGGAGCTGCTTTCTTCCGACCCAGCGTTTTCCTCCGATTTTACTCTGAATGATAAACTAGAGTAAGCGATATTTAGCTCCTTTCATTATATGGATGAAATACTGGACCTTTCTTATGTCATATTATGGATATCTTTTAATGTCATACTATTATTCAAATTAAGCCAACATTCTTCTGTCTTGTATCCGAACTTGCTAAATTGGGTTTGGGGCATATCCGCAATATATA
This sequence comes from Diabrotica balteata, assembly GCA_918026665.1. Lineage (NCBI taxonomy): Eukaryota > Metazoa > Arthropoda > Insecta > Coleoptera > Chrysomelidae > Diabrotica > Diabrotica balteata. Next base: position 47,188,331 of record OU898277.1, read on the forward strand.
AATTAGACAAAATTGGTACCAAGATTGAGACCTGAGAAGTCCGTTACTTAATTTTGACATTCTAGTAGAAAACATTACAGTCTGCCGAGAAAACTTGGTGGTCGTACAACACTAATTGACAACAAAGTAAGCTCAGGTACTCCTGATCAGCTAGTTGCTATAATAGTGAATTTATCTAAGGTCCCATTTTATAAAAAATATATTATTAAAGTTACACAAGAACTTAAATTCCTTAATAGAAAAAGATAAGACAGTCCTCGGAGACTTTGAACAAGAAAGGAGTTAAAATGACAACAAAACATTTAAAAACAGGTAAATCTGACGCATTTGATAGACTATATAACAAATAAATTTTTAAAATATGTCCAATTTAAAAGTTCAATCACATCTTGTATTTTAATACAATCGGAGGCTTTAGTTAGGTCGATAAAGTACACGAATGTAGGTGTATAAAATTCTATTACTTTCTCTCATATTAGTTTAATTATAATTATGGCATCGACAGTTGATCTGTTACACGGAAACCCTTATTGCTCTTAGCTAATTTGATACTTTTCAATTATATTCTCTGCAAGTATCTTGGCCAATAATTTCAAACTGGTATCAAGCAACGAAATAGTTCGATAGTTAGATGGGCCATTTTTTTTTCCATTTTTTGTGTATGGGGATTGTTATACTTGATGTATATTCCTTTGGTATGCATTTCATTTCAAGGTTTTTTTGGACTAAATTCCTAGTATTTTTTGTTTATTCTCTTCCTTTATATTTTAGTAGATCAATCGTAATCGTATCAGCACCTGGAGCTTGTCGATCTTTTAATATTCATATATTCCTTATCATCTCTTTTTCCGTTATTTTTACCAGCTAGTCTACTGTCTCTTTATCTTATTCATCGATCTATTTTTGTCTTTATTATAAGGCTGTTCTATATACTTTTTCCATCGTTCTTCTTGTATGCTGTTTATGTTTTCATACTAGTTAATAGCTTTTTTCTTTTCCCTTTACTATCTTCCATACTTTTCGTGGTGTACCGTGTAAATGACGTTCTATTCCAATGTAATATTTTAATGAACTAATTAGAATTATATTATTTAATTCTTCTTTTTCAAGTTACACTCCTATCTTATATTGGAAATCATTCTGGCAATTATAATTATAATTTTGTTGGTTGCGTGCCTGAATAGTTGAATTGAACTTCATCCAAACCATTCACGGAGATTGCGTAGCCACAAGATTTTACGTCTTCCTACGCTTCTTCTACCTATAGACTAATATATACTATATTATTCAATACAGCTGGTGAATCTTCAATTGCTACTCTGTGATTTTCAGCGATGGTCCTGTTATATTTTGTACCGGATTAACCGGAAACAAAATAAAAGATGTAAATGGAGTAGAATAATTCTACTTCATAAATATAATCCATCATTTCTACTCAGAATTATATAAAACAAAAAAAGGAACCACAAGAAGAAATTAAAAACAAACTTAAGGTTAAAATAAAAAATGTCAACTCAGAGCTACAACCAGAAATAAGCAAATCAGAAATAAAGAAGGCATTGAAAGAAATGAAAAACAGCAAATTGCCTGGAAAAGATGGAATAACTGTAGAGATGCTGAAATATGGTGGAAAAGTGGTAATTAATAGTCTACATCCTCTTTTTAACAAGATATTAAAATAAAAAAGTATCCCAATACATTTTAATGTATGGTTTGATTTATAGGAGATGGACATTATTGAAGCAACACTGGTAGAAGTAATGGATTTTGACAAGAGCCATGAGTCATGCTGATTTAGTACACAAGTTTACCTGTTATTTATAAGGTCATAGCTCTTGTCAAAATCCATTACAACTATGCATAATTTATTCGCCTGGCAATGATTTTAAGATAATGATATTCATCTCGTAGGCACCTCGTTTGTAATTTCTTTTAAATGTAAGTTTCAATGAAGTTATTTTGAAAATTTTAGGTTGGACGTTTTTAACAAAAAACAAAAATCCGAAAAAAATTTCGATAAAACATACTTATGTGGGTTGGAATCTTTCAGATAAATAAATAATGTCATATTTTTATAAAAATTTTAATGATCCAAAGAAACAAAATTACAATGATTTTCTTATGTAAATGTAAATTTAAAAAAGTTTTAATTATTGTGGGTATCTACCTCAAAATCTAGAACTGGAACATTAAATCCATCAACGTCTTCGACTACATTAGCACTTGTAAAATTTTCATAAAACGGTTTAGCGTCTGAAGGAATTAGATGTAAATAGCTTTTAATATCGTTAATTTTATCCTCTGACAGGGGTTTACCATTGGGCCAGAGTTGCATAAGCAGCGCCGAAAAGCTCTCTGTATTTAATCGTCCTCGTCGCTCAATATCCAAACATACACTTTCATCGCCAAAATAACTAGGTTTCATAAAGATGTGGTAAGGATTTTCTTTTGTTAATATAATTTGTTTTGTCTCCAACCAATTTATTTTTTCTTTATTGGTGCCAACTTTTCTGTTTATTGTGGCCTTCTCGAGCTGGTGGGTACTCAAAAACCATTCCTTTTTCATTTGTGTAGCTGTTATTGGAGACTTTTTACGACATGAATTTATTATATTTATATAGTCTAAAGGTGTATATATTCGTTCTTGACGTTTGAGTTGACATTCTATATCCCCAAAATCTTTATCATTTGGTAGAAAACTATGGCCGGAAATCAGGAATTTAAATGTTATAGTTTTTATATTATGGCTGGTTTGAAGAAGACTGGCCATGAGGAGTGTTATTTTAATATTACGGTTCTGGCCTCCACAAGAATCAGACCACAATATAAGATGTTCAACAGTACTTTCTATGTTTTCTAAATATTTTACAATACAGGAACCAACCTCCTGAGCTCCTCTTCCAGCAGTTCCTTCAAGCCATACATAGGAATAACTCTTATTACGTTTGCCTGAAAATACACCGAGATTATACAAGCAAACTTGCCTCTTATAATATATTACATTGGTTGGAATTTTGGGTAAAGGTAGAGTTTTTTGAAGATCGTATGTTAAACACTCTACATTATCCTCATCTTTAGCTCGTTTTAAATCTGCCTTTAATGTTTCTCGTGATTTTTGGGCCAAATCCTGATGAGTGTCGAGTTCAATTTGTAAAAGTTGCTTTTTATGATCATCCGTTTCATTTTCTAGTTTTATTTTAAATGAATCACATACCTGGCATGTGTCCTTCTTGGGAACATTAAATCTCAAATTAAATTTTTCGTAAAAAATCCTCTTATAAATACCAAATTTCACAGGGTTTTGAACTTCAGATTTGTATAGATCATAAATCTTTAATAATGAGAGATGTGCCGGTAAAAATAATGCAGACGTGTTTTCACGACAGTAGTGCGATATGTACTTAGGCAGTTTATTGATCTGGTTGATTATTTCCTGAATTTTATTTTCAGGGACTTTGTTTAAACCACCTTGTTTTCTACCTCTTTGATCAAGAATTGGAGCACGATTGTTTACCTTTCTCAGAGCTGTTGTTACTCTTGACGGAGTTATTCTAAGACTATTGATAAACATTTGCCTACAAATACGCTGATTAAGTAAGGAATATTGTCTGGAATACAGACGTCTTTCAGTGTTTCTTCCATACATTCTTTTTTTCGGCATTTCGTGGATATTATTGGCAATAAAGATAGTTTGGGCATTATAAGACCCAAGACTCCAAAAACGATCAAATTCTTGTTTTCGTGACTCTGTAGAAATCAACTCAGAACATTTCATCGGGCAGTTACAATTGTAGTCATATTGAAATTCTTTAGCAGCTTTCAATTTTCCTTTGTAGTCAATGTAAGATTCATTTTTGTTCCTATTAATCTTTGATGTTGCTCGCGTCATTGCAAATTTCTTTTTTCTACCCTTCTTTGGACGACCTGATGTACTGGCTAAAAAATGGATTATCATCACAACTTTCATTGTTATCGGAACTCTCTTCATGTGACGATGGTATAAACATATCAGAGGAACCGCTACTAAAGACATCACTTATTGACATATTCTGTAAGAATAAAAAGGTAGGTATTATTAGATAATATTTTAAATAAAAATTTCAAAAAATTATAGAAAGCGTCTATTTTAATTAAAGAAGTTAACTTTTAATCAATTACCAGGTACCAAAAAATAAAACAAATTCAATTCATTCAAATTAATCTTTTTCATAAAGTTTACTATAGGTACTCATCGAAAAATAATTTTCATATGCTTTACATTATTGTATAATTACTTTAATCAATAATAATTGATGATCATAATAATAGGTATCAATTTAACATTGGTATAATAAGATTAATACATATGTGTTTACAAAATTGTGTGTACCTAAGGAAGTTGTATTTTTCTTTTAGATTGTAACAATAGGTACATCAAAGTTTAGTTTTCATTAAATAGAAATAATATAGCGAATAGCATTATAAAGCATTTTACTAAACAGTATAGGTACAAAGATTTAATACTTACATCATAATCATCAACAGAATCTATGGTAGAAGCTGATTCAAAACATCCAGTTTTCTCGTTTAAAACCATTTCACGAATACGACTATTGGATGACGATGGTTCGCTGTGACGGTAGAATTCTGTCACATTGGTATCATCCATATTCTACAATATATTTAAATTATGTAATGATGTATAAAATGCATTTATTTTAAAAATTTAGTAAACAACATAAACTTTTAGAAGCCGTGTCTTATAAACTGATTATTTTTTCGTGATTTTCGGCCAGATTAAAGAAATACCACAAAACTCTATTTTCTTCTATTTTCTTTATTTTTTTTTTAAGATTTAGTAACAAAATAAATTGAAACGTCGTAAAAAAAAAGAGAGTTTTGTGTTATTTCTTCAATCTGGCCGAAAACCACGAAAAAATAATCAGTAAACAACATATAGTTATTTTTTAATAAAAAATTTCCGACTTACCTCAACATTGGTAATATTTGAATCAAATTCCACGCTAGACATTACACTATTTGTTTGGTTTTCCATAAGTTTTGCTAGCTCACACATGTATTTGCTTCTTTTCGACATAATTATTATTAAATAAGTATTTTTAAACCCGAACAGTCAGAAAAATCAGACACAACTGAATAAAAAGAAATGTTTATCAATACATAGGCACATTTACTTAAAACTAAAGGAAAGTGATTACTATGCTTAAGATGAGTACCTATAATAAATTAATTTTTATCGACCAAGTTCCAGGGTTTATACGCACAAGGCACGTTTTAAACATTAATAGGGCACATTCCGTAATAAAAATTTTATTATCGACCGAAATCGAAGATTCAAACTACTTTTAACTATAATATACAATAAACTAGTTACGTAGTTACGAAATCAAGGTTTAATAAATATATTTTAATGTTAGTTTCCCCTTTAAAAGTTAAATAAATTATTATTGGTTAATAGTACTTACAGAAGAAGATAATCAGGAGTCTGATATTGAGCAATTCTTTATATTCTTTATCCAGTCTCGTATTAAATTATATCTTGAATTATTTCCCAATTACTTTCTTTTAAAACTATTGTACAATTCTTTTATTTTAAGGAACTTCTAGCTCATATTATACGACGTTAGAAAATTCTTTTGACACTTTTGACAGGTATCTAAAATTATTTAGACATTCTTTATTTATGAGTACATCCTAATTTATATCTTCCAGAGCGGCTTTAAATATCTCTTCTGAGTAGATATTATAAAGTAACGACAATACCCCTGTCTGACACCAACAACGATTCAGTTCGTTGTGTTTTCTGGTTTTTTGTTTTCGTTTGGGTATAATATAGGTTGCTCATTATTCTAAGATCTCTGTCAAGATGCCACTGCTCCTCAATTTATATATAGAAGAGCTTAGGGCATAGAGCTGAGTATGAATATGAAGGGTAAAATCGAAAAAAGGGGTTCTTGTAGACGACAAATATCCTGCCTGAAAAACATTCGCGACTGGAGCGGGTTGAACACACAGACGCTTTAAAAAAAGCATCAGATAGAGATGAATTCGTAATGATTATAGCCAACCTTCATTAGCGTAGTCGACACCAAAAAAGAAGAAAGCCCTATAGTTCTCAAGTCCTTCGCCATACTCTTTGGTGGCCATCCATAGATAAATGGCCACCACAAGTCACAAAAAATTTTTAAACACTTAAAACTTTTTAACTGTTTAAAATATGAAACTAATGAATAAAAGCAATTTATATTTTGATAAACAAACTTATTATACAGGGCAATTTAACAAAACTAAAAGGAGAAAACTATGAAATTTCAAGTGTTCAAATTTTTGCGGGCCAGTGTATATATAGACTTTAGCCAGTCTTGTGGTACTTTGCCTGTATTAAAGATCTGATTCAATATCGATATAGTTCATAGTATCCCCTTGTCTAAAATTTTTAGGAATTCCGAGTGAAACTGTCCGTAATTTTTTCGTCTTTAGTGGCTTTTATTGCTGTTTCTACGTCATTTATTGTAATTTTAGGTTCAGTGTTACAGGTTGCATTAGGTTATTTATTTCTTCTTCTTCTTCTTTGGCTTTTTCCATTACAAGTTGGCAGTTTTTGTTCTCCAGAGGACTCTATTGTCCCAGTCATCTTCTCTGAGATCTGAATCTATCATAGCATTTCCTATGTATGTTTTTCATCTTGTTTTTTCTCCGTCTTCTTCCCAGCGGGTCCCAGTCCAATATTCTTTTCGGCCACCTATGTTATGGTATACTTTGTACATGCCCGTACCACTGCAGGGCTCCGTTTTCCAACTTTTCTATAATTGGGCATTCTATTTTCATTCTGTTCTAAATTTCCTCTGGAAGTATTCGGTGTTATACATATTTATCTTTAGTCTCCATAGCTCATATTATTTTTTTAATTTCTTTATCATATATTCCATATCCTCTCTGTGTTATGCAAAAATGACTTAGTCATTGTTTAGGTGATAGACCATATCCCTGTTTGAGACCTTTGGTTGCGGTGGTTGTTTTTGTTATTTCATTTATGTAATTTCAATATTTAATATTTATTAAATATTTCTTTTATCTTCAGATACTTCCTTTATATATTTTTTCCAGATATCCTTTTCCATTCCATGTCTATCACGAGTCAGCCTATATAAATATAACAAGCGAGTCTTCTACAGCTGGCGCTGCTTCTCGCATCCTAATTTCCAGCGTTTTCTGTCGAAGCAATCTTCAGTTGTTAGACCTCTGACGGTCATTGCATCGTCGACATCGTCTCTACAGGATCGTCTTGGCCTACCTCGTTTTCTTTTAGTTGGCGGAGTCCATTCTTCTATTTTTTTTTTGCCATCTATTTTCCGGCATTCTCTGAAGGTGTCCATACCAGTTAAGTCTTTTGGCTTCGATTGTGTCATTATGTCTATATCGATTTCCATTTCTCTACGAATATCTTCGTTTCTCACCCTATCAAGTCTAGTGAGCTGGCAACATCGTCTCCAGTAGTTTATTTCCATGGTCTTAATTTTTTATTGGTTTCTTTGGTTTATTTCCCAGAGTTCGGCGCCGTAATGTCCAATACTTTTCATTATTGTTTTATAAATTCTTCTTTTATTTTCTTCTGTTATTTTTTTTATTCCATAATAGTCCGTGTAGCTGTCTGGTGGCTGATCTTGCTTGGCCAATTCTGGAATGTATTTCTTCGCTACTTCCTGCTTCTGATGTTATTTGGACTCCCAAGTATTTAAAATTATCTGTTGGTTTTATAGTTCTTATTTCGATTTGTAGGCTTTCTGGTTTTTCTCCTACAACTAAGTACTCAGTTTTTTGTATATTAATTGTGAGGCCCCATTTGGTGTACTCATCTTCCAGTTTTCTAAGCATGTAGCCTACATCACTCTCCTCTTCAACTAGAATGGCTTAGTCGTCAGCGAAGTGTATTATGTACACTCTATCATCTTCGATTGGGTTGCCCATATTGCAGCACTTTTTTCTCCACGGTGAGAGTGCCTCATTTAGATGTATTTTGAAGAGTGTAAGTGCTATGCAGCAGCCTTGCTTTAAGCCCTTACTAATAGAAATTTCTCTAGTTCGTATATTTTTTTTTGCTTATTCCTTGTTTTTCCATTGCTAACCGAAGCATTGAAAGTGGTACACTATCGTATGCCTTTGTCAGATCCATAAAGACTATATGAGTTGAAAGGTTGTGGGCTAATCTTTTCTCGATAACTTGCTTTAGAGAGAATATACTGTCCATACAGGATCTGCCTGCACGAAAGCCATTCTGTTCTTCTACATCTGTCATCTCTTTTTCAATTTTATTTTTTATTATTTTTCCATACAGTCTTGAGAGTGAATTTATGACACTTAGCCCCCTGTAGTTTAAACAGTTATTTCTATTTTCCTTTTTTGTAGATGTTGTTAATATGTGCTTTTGTCCACTCCGGTAGTAAGTCATGTCCATTATAGAATAAGGTGAAGACATACGCCAATAATTCCCGTAATACTTGTGGGCTATGTTTTAATAATTCATTTGGTATACCTTGTGGTCCGCATGACTTCTGAGTCAGCCTTTCCGATTAAATATACAACCTGATCCAAGTCATATCTTTCATTCGATATTTCAATTTTTCACATTTGTTAATTAACTATTTGTCGTTGGCCTATCTAATAGCAATTCTCATATCTTTGTAAATTTTACTCTTATTCTACAATGTTATTACTTTTACCGCCCTTTGCATTCCATTATATTCAATACTTTATTATTCATTTCCCATGCCACGCAGATAAAGCTGGACGAAAGCACAAAAACTAATCCCATAAAACTACAACGGGGAGTAAGACAAGGAGACACCGTCTCTCCCAAACTATTTACCCTTGCTCTAGAAGACATTTTTAAGAAACTAGAATAAAACAACAATTGTATCGACGTCGACGGATCATACTTAAACCACTTGAGATTCGCAGATGACATAGTTTTAATAGTCGATAACATTAAAGAACTAAATGATATGTTACAACAATTAAATGCATTTTCAGGAGCGGTAGGCTTAAAAATGAACTACAGTTAAACAAAAACACTGAGCCGAGACCAGACAAATATACCAATACAAAATTATAAAATAGAAAACCTTGAACATTAACTATATCTAGGCCATGTCATCAAACTAGGAAAACCAAATCAAACTAACATATATCTTGAAAAACAACTCCATTTCTGTAAACTTAAAGAAAAAGGTGTTTAACACATGCATACTACCAGTTTGTACCTACGGCTTGGAGACAGTAGCCCTTAGCAAAAAATCTGCTAAAAAAATAGAAACAACGCAAAGAGCAATGGAACGAATCATGCTTGGAATATCACTGAAAGACAAGATTAGAAACACCGAGATAAGACGTAGAACGAAGACTAGGGATATTGTGGAAGAAATTACAAAAATGAAATGGCGCTAAGCAGGTCACGTAGCCCGATATAATGACAACAGGTGGACACGGAGAATTCTAGACTGGAGACCAAGGACGACAACAAGAAGCATGGGAAGACCTCAAAAAAGATAGGTAGATGACATAATAGCAGTGGTAGGCAAACAGTGGATTAGATTGGCGCAAGATAGGAAAAGATAGAAGCAATTGGGAGAGACCTACATTCAGGAATGGATGGAAAATGGTTGACAAAGAGATTATTCATTTTACAGTGTCTTCGTGTTAGCAAA